>OY787671.1:43209300-43694300 GCA_963678985.1 Spisula subtruncata
AATTATGTAATAGTTTCTTAAGACCTGTGTATATTTAACCCTGGCCAATGAATAACACTGCTCTACTAATTCCATTATCCCGTTCAGTTTTGTACAGGGCATTGTGATTTACTTGTATACTTGCATTTTGTCAGTGTTATGTATATTTGTGTGTACTTGTTGTCCTTTACGTGTTTGGCTGTTTCTGTGTCGCGCGTACTTCCCTGTCCCATCTCCATGATCCTTTTAACCCTTCCATACTACACATGTCTTTAGGGGATTGACAATGAAGGCATCACTGGCCACGTTCAACATTTCGAGGCATTGTTCAATTGTGAACAAGCGAGTCACTTCGTTCTCTATCCGTTAATTAATTATACTAATCCTCCTCCTCAGCACCACGGTGACACGTGACACATGCAATGTGGATTATTTACAGATAGTAATAGCTGTATCCAGTATGTATATTTATATACTGTACACTCATTATTTGTCAGCGTTAACTTTCGTCGTTCGTGCTCTACAATATTTAACGTATGCTCAAATTAATAAAACTTTTAGATTTAAATAGGGAGCCCCGACCTAGAGGAAGGGCGCGCGCTTCGGGATCGAGATGTTTGACCAGGGGATGTTAAAATTTTAAAGGGTGCTTGAGAGGCTTAATAGCTGAAAAGTGCCCTAGAAAATCAATAACATTTTGAATAGAACAATTGTCCTCTTCATGTTTTCCATGAAATAGCAGTTCACGAACTCAATTTAACAAGGAAATATAATACCCATGAAAATAAGTGATTGTACAACATATGTCTAAGGTTATTTGGTGTTCCAAAATTGTCATCCTTTAGTAGATCCATATTCTAATTTAACTGTGCTCTTTTATTGCGTTGTATCTCAGGATATATTTGAACATAGTGTACCTAGTGTAATAGTTGCTTCGTGAAGAGCAAACTACATTGCACATGTAGTGCATAAAACATCATAGCGCTGGCTTTGAATGAGAATGTCGTGGGTGCCACTTACGACCTTATAACACTAATGCATATTTGAAATCTATACCATAAGGCACTTCTTGTGAGCCTATTTTTATGAAATCGGGACTTGTTATTTTGACCAAACTAACGTTGAAAAAGCTAGTTTTACCATAAGTAAAAAGTGATTTGCCCATAGTTTTTTAGTTTTTCTTATTTTCTCAAAGTTTGTAGTTACGACCTTCTCATTCTAAGCCAGCGATATGTGTTTTCTCCAAGTTGTTGCCTGTTAGCTCATAAATGAATGAGTTCGGTGCGTTTGAAATATCAACACATTTACAATGTCTTAGTTCTCTATTTAAAAAAAACATTTTTCAGACAAGAAGTTTAAAAAGGAATTGCTGAATGTTGTATTTTTGCCGAAAACTGCTATTTTAAAAACTTGCATTCAAAAAAACCTTTAAATCATCGTCACATATGAGTACAGCTCAAGAACTAAATCAGAGATACATGTGAGCGAATGACCTGCATTAAGTACCACTACATTGATTATACTACTAATTATGTTAATGCAGAATATTAAGTGATATTAATAATTAACTTCACGTGACCATTCCCAATTCGGAAACTGAAACAATAAACAATATCAACTTGGACGAAACCACCTAAAAAAACATGCATTAATAATAAAATGTTAGAGATGTGAAGTGAAGAATGAAATGATAAAGTTGGATACCAACCCAACCCTATTTGTCAACGTCTGATGATTCGTGTACAAGGGGGAATAAAAACGAATAACTAAAACAAAATGAGAAAACATTTCCTCTCCCAGCTCTGCTCTAACACCCACACCAACACCCTCATGGCAAGAGGCATCGAGTTTGTATAACGTTTTTTAACAAGCGATTTTCATGAGAAGGTTAGGCAAATGACTAGACAATACACGAACAGGACAATACAGAGTTACACCCATCAAAACGAAAAATACCGATAGTTGATGAGTTTTGATTGACTATAAAATATTGACAATTAAGTTTTGATGGTTGAATTATACATGTAGTATACTATTTGACACGAGTTGCTATTTGTTTTTTTAGCTGACAGAATTTATAAAATTGGTTAATTCTATATCATATTAACGCAATATTTTTTATTGTTTACTGACACGCTTCGAGTGCTAGTATGCATTATTGAGACTAATGTGGATAATTCCAATGTAAACAAACGATATAACATGGATTAGTAATGAAAATTTGACGGACCATACAAAAATCGACAATTGTGTTTTGTGATGGTAAAACTACATGTTGTACATTGTGTTTATCATTTCAGACGAGTTTCTATTTTTTTCTCTGACAGAATTTATAAAATTGATTTATTCTATATCATACCATCGCAATATTTGTTTATTGTTAACTGCTGGCACGCTTCGTGTGTTAGTATGCAATATTGAGACTAATGTGAATAATTCCAAAGTTAGCTTAACAACAGAATGATAAATGCTCAACATCAAAACTTGCTAGTCTTTTTAATTGTGATTTGAATCGAGCCCATTTGCGCTTATCAGCTAATAAGTTATTTAACCATACGTTTGAAATTGTGTTCAATTGTGTTCAACTGTATGTATAATGCTGTTTGAACTAATAACGCTGTGATAGAGTAGTCACTCAATTAAAACTCATGTTGACAATAAAACAATTTAATGTTAGAGTATGTTCAATATTTGATTGAACTGGTGCCGACAGACTGTCATTTTCTGAAGTACATGTATTGTCAAATCAGACATATTCCTCCAGATATCCAAAATAAAGTTTTATGCACGTGCAATTGCATGTGCATAATTGTTTGCGCCTGAACTTAAAATGGACAATTAAACATGTACGTTGGACAGTATTTTAGCTTAAAACATACCAAAATTACCGAAAGTGACAAATATTCATAAATTATTATTATGTTTGTCAACAAAATGATACTTATAAATCGGACAAGACAAGAGAGGCAGCGCTTCTTCCTAAACTATTTTCGAATACACTAACTATAGTAATAGGGAGAAGAAAGATTTACTATGGCAAAACACAAACACTTCATTGTATGAAAGGTCAAAGCCAGGTGACAACGATAAAATCAAATGCTTTGGTACATTTGGAGTAGGATGGTCAATAACAATAAGAAGAAAACCACCAGTGTCTTTCTGTGTAAATTCTCTGTGACAATGACAACAATCAAATGTCTTTGACTGATAGAGTGTCGGTTAACGAGACTTTGTTTATATTGACGACATAACAACGCCATTGTGGTAATGTCCTTGCATTGGAGAACGGCGAATGTATAGGAACGCCATTGTCATCAAGTTAGTACGCTGTATTATGAACAGGAATACATGTTTTGGGTCTGTTAATTCATTGTAGCCAAATAAAACAAAAGAAACATATAATGTTCTGGCAGGGTGGCAGTGCCTGTTGTTATAATCACTTACAGCTGACGCTAACACAACAAGGCCACAACCTGGCCAATGCTCGACAAAAAGGTACGTGAAACTTGGACTGAAAAATCAGCAAACAAATGAACCAGCCGATCACGGAAAACATAACAAAGTGAAATAAATACACGACACAATGCGTACACAAAACCGTACGAGAAGATAACATACCCAAGTACCCGCGCTAAAAAGCTGAATAACCTTAACTGTCATACAGAAATGCCAAAATGGTCACCTCAAGTTTTTTATGACAGGACATGACAATGGTCAAGGCATTTTAAGATAAACAAGTCAACGTATTGTCAAAGGCACTTCGAGGAAGAGTCACAATCATTAGCTGATTGATAAGTAGGTTAAAAAGGTTAACTGGTGTATTATAATCGCTCAGTTTGGATCGTTAGACTCTGTGATAAATCTTAATACTTTTCCAATAAGTATCTGACGTCATTAAAAGAACGGAAACCACCTATATATTCTTTTAAGTGTTGTTGCTGACATACACAATGCTCAAACTCAATGAAATATGTTTGATAGAAAAGACGATAGTTGATGCCAATGTGCCTTGTATCATGCAATAATAGACTTTAACGCTATACAAAAACAGACAAGAGCAAAACTGAACCGGCCATTCCCTGTATCAACTATTTGAGTGGCAATTATTTCTCGATCAGTCATTATACGCGGGATAGAATAATTAATACTGTTATATCAATGCTCATGTCTAACGAAATCCTCGCGGAATATTATCCCACCATATCTACTCGACCACATAACACGGCTTATTAGTAGTAGCAATATAATAAATCGAGATGCCAGTTAGGACAGTGTCCAGGATAAATCATTACATGTGTTCCCTGTGCCCGGCTGTTTAAGTTGAGTGTTTTATTCCCTATCCGATGTTCTCTTATATGTTTGCTTTTAAAGAACATTATAACATTGCTATAAATTGTCTGCATGCGATTTTTAATTCACATGTTACACAGCAACTTATTCAAACTTGACCAATCCATAAAGATGTTTCTATTTTCTAAAGTTTTGCGTACTAGTCATCATTAATATGGAGCGCAAATTGAAATAGTGTTAGAATGTTTGTATTCTTGTTTTTAATATCGTTAGTTTTAATTATTCCTAAAACTAACGACAGCAAATAATGCGTTTTTTTTAAAATACTACCCATATAATTTACTACCGTTCTATTTGATGATGTTAATTAGATTCTCATTAAGTTTTCTGTAACATCATCATGAGTCGATAATGGTGATGCACAGTAGTTATGACCCGGAAATGAACGGATACAATGTTTCAAATGTTGCAAGAATTGAACAACGAAACGGCAACTAAGTCAGCTCTCAATACAAACAGTGGTTTGTCCAAGTAGAATATCACGCGGAAACAAAACTGTAAAAATGCTAGATTAGCATGCGAGGAGGGTCACCCATATATCAAAGGTCACCAAATGCAATTATTAGTCTACTGGGTGCTATATAATACAATAATAAATATAATACAAAACAAACCATCAATCACCGACCTATCTCTAATTTTCACAAAACTTTTCGCCATGACGGCTTCTTCAAGTGATCAAATAAACAAAGTTTTAAGGAATTTTCAAAGATGACCCAGGTTTGAGCGTTATTCTTGCTGATGGATTGGAACTTAAATTCAGATCTAACACCACATTAGAGTATTTTCTGTGGATACTCAGAAACACAGTATGAAAGACACAAAATAAAATACGTAAAAGATAAGGTACATACCACAAATGCAGGACACAAGAACAAGTACAAAAAACGTGTGTTTTTATTGGAGCGCATTCGTTTCATGCAATGAACCATTGCACATAGCAGCTGATTTGTAGTACACATGTCAATCATTGAGATGAAGTAACCAATGCACCATTCATTCATTTTGAAATGCTTGACGCTAAAGTCAAGAAAACCTCAAATATTTGCAACAGAAATCTACAGGTCCCGACTTATAAATATCTCTTATTTGACGCATTCATACCATAATTTGGCGTCGTAAGCCCATGTTTTACTAAATTAGTGTCAACTCGTCGCCGTGTTGCTTCGCTAATCAACACCATTATCGTCCTCGGAAGCCGGCTATTGACAATAACGTCGCAATCAGAGACGGCAAATAGTGATGAAATGAGTTTATACAAATATAGGAAATCCAATTATTGACTGGCCAAATTGTAAGAAACACTTTTTATACACTGGTGATTTAACAAGTGTTTATGTCCTGTTGCAGTTCTAGACATTGGTGTTTTGGGTATTATTGTATATTGAGGTAAGTGGACTATAAACAGTTGATTATCCACACTTGTATCAACAAAGCCCTAGACTGGTGCTACACTAGGTTGCATACTACTATTTCGTAGATGAATGGAAACGTGTGAACAGAACAGATAGTAAAATGATATAATAACAACTGAGCACTTTTCAGAAACTGCATAATACAAAAGGCACAAACAGGAACACAGAAAGACCAGAAATTATTATCGTTGGCGGTGTCTTACATATAAATTAGATGTATCACAATTGTCTACTAGCATTGTACCAGCATATAATACATAACCAAGGAGGGGCATAGACATTAGACACTCGGGAACACAAAACAAGAGGGGGGGGCAAAAGGCCACGTTATACAGATTAGAAAACCACAATGTACGTTTTATTTGGACAAACATTGGTCTGAGAAGGATATCTTCATATTCTACAACATTCTAGCCTTTGTGCATGAGTTTTGGGAAATTTACAAATTTAAATTTTGGTATTTGTATTGTTTTGAACGTTACCATAAATCCAAGTTGTAGCTTTTTTTTACGAGACAGTGGCAAGTGAATGACTATTTGCCAAAGTCAAATTTGGCAACGATGTACGAATGTATTGGACTACATTGCAAAATACGTCCTATGTCCAAAATAATTGGCAATATTTTGAAAAACATCTTGTTGAACCTGATGTCTAGGCACACCAAGGTTGCGAATAGTAATCGAATATAGTCAAACTATAATAATTTCTATTGATACCTGTTAGTTATGAAGAAACGTCAAACGTTGCATCCACGTTAATAGTCCTTGGTACGACAGGTGAATGTCAATTCAAAATTAAAATTGGCATTTGAAACAACATATGGTTCTCTTCAAATAAATGCAATTGGTACGCTACAACCAGATTTTTACAAAATCATTTTAATTACTAGTGCCCTTTTTCGTTGTAGTTTCTATACGCCTCCCGAAAAATTACTTACAAACGAAGATTTTATAGCGTGATATTTCAATGTCAGTCAAATCAACGTACATTTTATCGGACATAAATTATTCTTAGTGACATTCATTATCAGATTTGTTCCCGAATCATGCATGTGGGAAGATTGTAAACGTGTTTTACTCAGTTTTTATTTTGTTTGTTTATTTCAACAGTTTTATGTGCGCCCTTCTGGTGTTGATGGTCGGGAAAAACAGATAAGAGTACACGTACCATTCTGGTACAGATGTTATACTTAAATATCACAATATCTCAATAAAACTGGTGAGAGTTGTTTGCGAGACTATAGTCGAGTCACATTTGTGTGAACCTAAAATCAAATTGCAGCATTTCCAAACGGTTTTATTTTTACAATTCATCCGATATGAGTGCAAGTGGATGGTTAAAAAATGGACAAAAAATGCAGCATCATGAGAAAAAGCCGAGGGCGAAAGACACAAAAGCGGCACAAAAAAGGTGGATATGACCAACATGACCCAACATAGAGAGTATGATATAGCAGAGTTTCAATTTTTATAACGTATGTCAATATTGGTGGCGACAAAATCATCGTATCTTGCTGAGACTGGCATTTCATCTGATGTTGACAATAGAGTTGGTTTTACTCATTTTAAGAACAGGAATATAATATATAGTTGCATTTTAAAAAGATTTTCAATTGATACCGGAATTTCATCCGATTTTGGCTAACAGCTTACTAATTTCCAAAACAAGAGATTGCAAATTTTGTTTAAAAATTGAACAAACCGCACACTTCTTTCTTGCTGATACATGCATTTTGTCTCGCGTCGACAAAAGTGTGTCTAACAAATTTCCAAAACGAGAGAATCGTATTAAGTAAAGGTTCTGTTCTGTTCTTATAAAAATTAAAAATGAAGTTGTATTTCAGGTTCAAAGTGATAAATCACTGTTTTAATTACATAATCAAGTGAGAATATTTGTCACCTCCTTTAGGTATACTCTGATTATATGGGTCCTTAGCTATTATTAAAATATTGTTTGCTTTGCTAGTACACAAAATGAAGCGTATCTCCTGGGAAATTAAATCTAGACATCTCTAATTACGCGCTAAGTTCTCTCTATCACGTTACGAATTAACGTTATGATTGCTCATTATTCCCCTATACTCTTGGTACCTATTCGGTGAGCTTAAATACCTTCAGTTGAACCGAATATTTACAAAAAAAAAATCTTATCATTTCGCTGACGTAATTTTTGTTCGAACAATTTGAGCTCGCACTCGCTCTGTTCTTTAGTTCTGCATTGACGATTTTTATAATCAATTGTAAGTTTTTTGTACTAATATTAGCTAAATGTCGCCACTACATGTATGTTGTTTTAGTTTACTATACATTGCTTTGATAATTCTGTATGATTTCTTCTGTGCTATCCATGTTATTTCTACTATAGCTATTATTGTGATATAGTAATTAATGGGACCAGTGATTTTTTTAATCCATTTTTGATAATTAAAAATGAAGATCTAAATGAGACGAGTTTGAAAGGTTTCATAATACACACAATGGCACACTAATAAGCAACATACCGACAAATAAAACAACAACTAACTCTGCCAGTCTGCTCAGTAACTACGGAGGTGGTCATCATTCCACACAAACTCCTAATGGTCCTAATTGGATACGAACAACTAATACCGCTTGCTAGACAATGGGTGCTAGATCTGCGGTCTATTACAAACACCGTCAGTAGTATTAATAATCTAATTAAGAAGTCATCATGTGGCTAGAGAATAAGCTTTCCCACTTGATTAACACGAATTTATACTTTTACTTTCATTAACTCCAATGTGGCGTGAGGAAAAATGTTTCTCTCAAAAAAGTTTTTCTGTTTACTTTTGTTATCGAATAACATTCTGTCGTCCACATTGATAATATATTAAAACACTTTGGCATGTCGGAAAAAGAGCGCATTTGTAAATAACAAAATAACAATAACTCAGTATATTTTACCATTTCCAAGTTCTAGATGACATTGAAGTTATGTGTGAAAATCTTGTACCGCTGTATTTGTAAATACAATATAAGACTTTAATTCCGTACAATTTTTAAGCAGGGTTGGGTCCTTTGGAAAGAAAACATTTGCTTACGTAGGATGCAGTCTTTAGAAATAGTCTTCCATCTGGTATCAATGACAGCACCAGTGTGATTAGTTTTAAAACCGGCATTAAAAATATCTACCTGGCGTGATGTAACTTTATTTGTACAACTTGATATTTAATTAATATATTTTGAGAATTTCTATTTATTTTACATTACAAATGTCTTGCATGTTTCATACGTGCAAGACTTTTCAATGCCTCTCTGTGTCAGATCACCTTAACGGACCGCTCTCTTTTTTGCGCTATCCTTGGTGTGGGTGTGTTTGACATGGCCTTTTTTAATATATGCAATTTCGTAAAATTTATATTTTATGTTTTTTTATTGTGTTTAAAGAAAAATATTTTATTTATATTCTGTGATATTTATGATATGACATGTTACATGCTACTTATACTGAATAAATATTATTATTATCATTATTATCATTAAACGACATATATTGAAAAACAAATAGTTTAACAAATTGGACTAGAGCTTTCCCAATTCCAGGTGTAACTTTTTATTCAACTATATGCATTCCAGAGTCTCGGACACAGATTGATTCAAATCAAATGAGGAAATATCACACATTCTGGTCGTTAACTCGGTCGGTTTTGTTAGATGGCAAGGACTCTCGACTCCGAATATACGAGTATCTATAAGTCAACGCAACATATTCCAGAGAAATTTTCTTTCTGTTATAACATCTTGGCATCGTTAACTGTCATTAATTCGCAAATTCCAACATCGTATCATATCGCACTAAATGAGAAATAAAAGAGTGTAGAGTGACTCTTGCTGTCGTTTGGATTATACACGAGGACACTTTGTCCATCACAGGTGAAATAAATAGAAATTGTATTGAAAAGAAATGATGATTGGAAAGTTCATCAAGTCTCTGAATCTGACAGTTTTTACCGTAAAGGTACAAAATGTAGATGGGAAATCAAAGACATTGAACTGGTTTGTGACGCTAATTGTGTTTTGATTATTTTCATCAGCTTATATATGTCTGGTCTTCCATGAGGTGTATGAGCATTGTTGTTCATTTATAACATGCGCATAACAAGTTTAAGCGGACATTTGAAGTTTTCATTATTAAATATTTAATTTTAGTATAGGGATCTGTTCCAATCAGTTCGATATTCGCATGGTTAAGTCAAAGCGCCGTAAAGCAGGGGTTCAAACCACAATAGAAACACAGTATAAGCGATGTATACCTACTTTAGAAAGTTAAGACTGTGGTATTGTGATGTTGATTCCTTTAAACACACTTTATAACCAAACGAGTAGATGAGAAAAATGAGAGGCCATAATTCTCACAATGGACGGACAGAGACAATATTTGTTGTTTAGATGAGTTATGTTGTCTAGAAATTAAAACAGTCCACTTTTACAATGGACAACCAAAAAGAGAAAAGCTGCTCTGTCGCGGTATTTCAAACATCTGAGATAAAATCCAGTTATTTCATTACGTACTAATTGCGCTGGGTAGCACAATAAAGCTACAGTGTCAGTAAAGGCAAGCATTTAACCATGCTCAATAATTACGCATTTGAAAACGGCTATTTTACGAGCGAGTGAAGTGTTAAACGCTTCAACGATTTCCAGTATTCTATTATCCTTCGTTTCCATTCTTCACTCGAGTTACTTTACGAGCTGGGGAAACACCATAAAATAGTAATTGAATTGCTGCATATTTTATGCTATGTAATTCACTTAATTATTTTTATTGCTAGCAATCGTTATGATAAACAAAAACAAAATCGTGTTAAATCGTTTCGCTTGCTTATTTAATTGGTTCGATTTATTTCGTATTCAATGTGTCTATTCAGGTTTATTACATCATCTAAAATTCTTGGAATAAAGCTTAAAGCTATTCCATGAATTTGTTAGAAACTTGGGGATTTTTTATGAATGTGTTATATTGCTTTTACGTGTTATGTATAAGTTATTCATGGTGTAACGTTCCGATATTTTAACCCATTGGGATACTAATACTACGAACGAGAGGTGTTCAACTTATATTTGAACAAAAACTGAACACCAATTTTGTCATATTGACTCAAAACAATCGATATATCTTTTTCAAAAACCTGTGAATATGTTTAAGGAAAACTGCATTACATGTAATCAAGTTCTACAAACAGTATATTCAATTCGGCTAAAGTTAAAAAACAATTCTGTAGATGATGTTGTTTTTTGGGGGTTATTTTAGGAATAATTCCCCTTTAATAAGCGCAAAGAAAGTGTTTGTAAATTATTTATTGGCTTTTTAAAAACAGAAAATTAGTGGTATTTGTCGTAATAAGGGTTGTTAGAGTGACGATTTAGTAATGGGGAAACGACACTCAAGATTGAAAATTGTCCAACATTTTCGAAATATACAATATTCAATTCCATTGGCTTCATGATTTCTACGATGACCAGTTAAATGAACCAAAAAATAAGGATAGGTCCAGAAATGGTTAATCAAAGACTTGGCGATTTACAAGGTCGGAAACACCATGG
This sequence comes from Spisula subtruncata, assembly GCA_963678985.1. Taxonomy (NCBI): domain Eukaryota; kingdom Metazoa; phylum Mollusca; class Bivalvia; order Venerida; family Mactridae; genus Spisula; species Spisula subtruncata. Next base: position 43,220,609 of record OY787671.1, read on the forward strand.
TGGCGTACATCTTAACAAAGTGATTCGTTTGTCTTGTAGCTTAACAACTGTTCGATCATGACCCTGTCACTCGTTAACTACTATTAATACACTTGTTACTATATATAGTAACAAAAATGAGCCAATTTCATGCTGATTATGACTATCACGTGATTGATTATCGCCTATCGGCCCGGTCCGCAATCTCATAATCGTAATCGGCCCGTTGAACGGACGCACGTTACGTTATCCAGGTTAACATGACGTCACGTCGGAGTCATAATGACGTCACATCGGAGCTTAAATGACGTTACGTTGCAATTGCTTTGAAAATTTTATGAATGTACAAGATTTTCATCATAAATGACTGTAGATCTCCATGAAATTTACTAAACGTGAGTTACTGTTACTCCTATTGAGTTTTTGAAATTGAACAATTGTATTAAATACTTTACATGTAATACACTTCAGAGCCTGGCCGGAAGTTGATAATCGGCCCGGCATGAATAATCACCCTCGGGCTAAAGCCCTCGCGGTGATTATTAATTTTCCGGGCCGATTATCGCCTTCCGGCCCGGCTATGTCGTGTATTAACCTCTTAGTACAAACACATGATTAATAATGTCTTATTTGTCAATGTCCGGTTATAGAGCAGCAATGTCCAACATTAATCTATAGCCTTTGAAATGTCCCGTTAATTCGTTGACGGAAACATCCTCGAGAATTATTTCCAAACGCCATTTTTCATATTGGTCATGTTTGTCGCATTTCGAGTTGTTTTGTGTAATTATTTAGAACTTTCGGTCAAGGATAAACCATAATGTATTGTGCAATCACCTTTTTCCAACGGTGTCCTGTGTTACGCTATACGGACATCAAGTGGGAGATACAGTGATGTGATACAAGGAATCCGGATGGGAATCCCTAGCTCATATCGAACAAACTCATTGATTCGGACACGTGTCCAGAGCGTGAATTTGTGATTTGTATTACTTATTTTTGTGTACTCCTCTTCTAACCTCTGTTGTTTTTGTTTAGATGAACATTCCCCGGCCACGTTCTTATTACCTCTCGCCATTTACTGTTTTGAAGCAATTCTTAAACATGATGCCTTCTGTTACGCGTATATATTTTTCATTTTCTCGCTGTCGTTATTAACGCACAAACAAGCAAATGTCATTATGTTTTTATTTTCTGTCTATTTAAGTGGCATTTCCTATCGACTCCGTGATTCCTTGTTAATAGTTTTAAAGCCTTTTAACTTGAATTTCTGAAGACAAAATGGTTATTGCAATGGAAGATTCAAGGACGGGTTTTTGTTCGTCAATAGTTTAAGTTCGAATAGACAGAAGTAGTCTTTGTGAGCTATAGTCCAGAGTGTTATGAACATTTGAAGTGATAAGCATTGGTTGGTTTGGACGTTTCTATAGAAATAAGTACATTGTTTAAAACCTAGTTGTCATAGATTTACAACTATGGTACAACAAACAACGAGACCCACCAACGCACCAGCAATATAAAGTGTTTCCCTACCCAGCTATAGATTGACTTGTTGGTAACACCGAAGAAGTCTCTCGTGATGGTGCTTTAGACCGTGCATGCTGTCCTTCAGAGAAACACAGACCACCCATTGGAGATAATTACTTGTACTTTAATGGGTCATTCTTGAAATAAGGAAATTACTCAAATCCCTGTCTTGCTAAAATGTCGTTATTCTTCAATGGTTAATACTCGTATAGTTGCATTTCTTAATCACTGTAGAGTTAATAGCAAACTTTTAAATAACAATTGGTAATGTATTGGCCGCTTAATAGTCTCATTTCATAAGTTTTTGATACATATAATTTTACAGCTATGTAAATTATCAGAATTGGTCGTGCATGGGCCGCTTTCATAAATAATTGATCAATATAATTTTGTCATTTGTGGCAAAAAAAAGTTGTCATAATTGGAGGTACATGACCACAACATAGTCTCATTTCGTGAGTTATAGATAAATCTAATTTTACAGTTAGTAGCAAAACATTCTAAATTGCGTGAATTGTTGGTGAATGGGCCGCTTAAGAGTCTCATTTCATAAGTTATTGATAACTATATTTTTACAGTTATTGGCAAAACATCTAAATTGTCAGAATTGGTACTGTATGGGCCACTTAATTGTCTCATGTGTTTAAGTATTTTTCACTATTATTGAAACTATAAGAAGCAAAAAGTTTAATGTTTCAATTTATCGAACATTGGCCGCGCTTTATAGTCTTATTTTATTGCAAACTGGTTTAATGTAAATAAGTTATAAATAAAAACTGATTTACTTAACAGTACTTTTAATTACACCCAAGAGAACTTTTGGAAATGCCAATACCAGTGCAAGCAACATGTTCTATATTTAAATCAAGAATTTAATTAACCAGATGACGTAATGCATCATGCGGTGCGTTGATGCGAATACTAAACGTATGTCGTTCACCTTTGCACACTAAGGCAATCCTGGCAATCTGTAAATTGCTTATAAACACTATCAAATAATACCGAAAATGGGCATAATTCAATTGGCGAACATCAAAGATGTATGAACACTCACACAAGTCGGTAAACAGTAAGAATATTACTGTTGAAGCTAGCTTAGTGGTAATTTACTACACACAGTGGTATAATTATTTACCATAACTAGTAGTACGTTCTCTGAAGATGAACTAAATCCCTCTGTGGAGAGAAGAGATACGTCACTTTAAATCTACTCAATGTCGGCGCAACAACATTAGCAAATGGAACAATAGTGATAAAATTGATAAAAAATACACGTACGGATTGTATTGAAACGTACGTTCTGTCAAACTGTCCATAAAACGTTTTACTCAATGGTATTAGCTTCTTGTAAATGCTTACCTTTATATAATATAAGCGTATTTGGCTATCCTGGCCAAGATTAGGCAGTGTTTGTTACCGGCGGTTACTTTGACAATAATAAAGGCATTATGGTATCAATGACACAAAGTGCACCATTTTTGGGAAGCGGACAAAGTATATTGTTGTGATCTAAAGCTGATTATGCGGCAATCTATCGAGGGATAAACCTTTCCGGGAGCCAGCATCCACTCGATGTCTGACAAATTCATTCAAATAAAAGATCATGATGTTATCAATTTATTATTATGACCTACTGATGTAGTCATAGTCATGGGTACAGTCACATAAATGCATACTGGTTGTTTTGACGCAACGTTTTATGGGATTGTTGCATCGGCCAAGGGGTCATGACCGTTTGCGTCTGACGCTCAGATGGCAAGGTGATGACAAGGCGACCATTGAGATTGAAAATGGTCCGTACGTATGGAGCTCAAATCGGTGGATTTTGCATGCATATTTTGTAATAGTGGGCGATGTTTGCAGGTGGTCTTGTCTCTATAATAAAACAGGTTTGGCTGTATGAAAGATTAGTCTGAAAAGTATATTGCTGTTAAATGTTTCATAATAAATCATTAATAATGCATACCATTGACAAGCAGAAAAAGGACATGGCTAGACATAAATAGTTCCATCGTATGCAATAAAACGGTTATCATAGAGAACTTATTGTATTTAAGTTATTTTCGTTGACAAATAAAAATTTGAAAGATTATTATTAAGTTGGATGCGAATCTGTGATCTTTTTGCCATATTTGAAGGAATATTTTGTCACGGTTCTCATAAAGAATTAAGCTTTCATTACTAGGTGCAAGCACGGTTGGGTTTTCGCTATTCTTTTTGTCAAGTGTTGCCGTTCTAATTGCCTTAGCATGCACATATAGCTCGCCCTAAGATACACTTTATATGTAATAGTGTTTCCTGAATCTCTCGATGAAACACGATACACAAAAATCAAAATAACTGTCCACTAAAGGCTTCTCTAATTGCAGTATTATTTTTCTCAAACCGCATAAATCATAAATGTTGACATACAAAGAGTATCCTTTAAATATCTTTGGTAGTGGCATGTTTCATGTCAATGACGTCAAGATGACGTTATCAATACCAAACAAGTCTTCGACAACATCTGACTAGATCTAGCTTTTTATCTTAAAACCTACTTGACTGTTTCCTCGACTTACTACCATAATACGATTGGCAGTGTCGGAAAAAGATATGATACACATGTACCAGTCTGAAATATGTCAATAGTAACAGAATCAAAAACGTCTCCACCAAAGAGCATGCCGTTTAATACGAATAATGAACTTATGTTGTTGTTTTTTTGTGCCAGAGCAAACAGGACACATTAACACGATGTCACAACAAATAAACCAAGACAATATTATTTAGGTATTTAATATTTCAGAAGCTGTTGAATGGCGACGTACAAGTGCGAATTAAGTAATTTTGTAGTTGTTTTCGTGTCACCAAAACACTGACGAATCAACTGGAATTGCGCAAAGTCATAATACGATTTAAGATTATGTTTAATGCATCACAAAAATGAACGACAAAATGAAACTGAACGAACTATGAGTCAGAGTTTCAGACGCCAAAAGTTGTCACATGTTCAAAAGCATGCTTGCAAAATTTCATGAATATATATAATGATGGTGCGTAAGATTTTACGTATTTTCTTTAAGATTTATTTTCGTGGATTTCGTGGTGGCGGTAATCCATCAATTTAAGCGCCCAACGAATTACTGAACCGTAACCCAATAGTTAATATAACACGAGATGAGGTGATACCTACCAATGACCAGAAAATTTTCCAGTTAGCAAACGGTGTCCAATCATTTAAATAAATACTAACAGTTTTAAAACTATTCTCGTTTGATTTGTAGAGGTGAATTGTTTTATTTCAGATTTAGACTATAAGGTACTAAAGTTAATTAATCGTTCCATGAAATGATGTCGATGGGTGATTTAAATTCTTTAACGACGACATTTATAGGGCAATCCTACGTCACTTAATACGAAACTAACAGTTAGACCCAATCAAGCTAGTCTTTTATTGGAGCAATGTCGAGCTTTAAATCATTTGATATCTGGACTGATTTTATTTGCAGCTGTAGAATTGTATAGTTTACAGTGATTCGCAAACTTTCGAGACATTTTTGACAGCTTTCGGCATTTAGATACATGTTTAATTTATTTTTATCATTTCGGTCGTGTGGTGGTCAATGTGTCGTGTTATTTGCTATTTCTGTTTTCGGTGCTCGGCTATTCAAATAACTGTTTATTATTTCTGCTGTCTATGTCCAACTTTTCATAATGTCTATGTTTGAATGACCCAGTGAAATATAGTTTGCGTGTATATACAAACGTATACGACGCTACATGGCTTGGAAGGTATGATATACACTGTACAAACGATGCATAACAACTACACGAGTCCAATAAATGCTAACTTCTTTAAGATTACAAATATGAACCTCGCAAAAATATTTCATATACCATATTATTTAGACTTCACCCGGTATACTCGTGTGATACCCTCTGATATACTAGTACTGTTTGTATCTAGAATTTATGAGAGAGATAACAGTCTCCATACATGGTATAAATTATTTAACAATCACTCTTCCAGCAACTAAACACCCAATATATTGTAGTAACATTGAAACGTAGATGTAAATGGTGACGCTGAATCAACCGAAGCGATCATCCCTCTCTCATACTATAATTATATCTAGAAACTTTCGTGTACCCACTGACATAATTGAGGGAAAGACAACAGAAAGGACATAAAGGGTTGAAAACAACTAAACTATTTGATTGTATGATATTTGGACAAACAAAATGTCAGCTGTCATTCGGCTCCAGGCCTTATAACTTTGAAGAATATCCCAGAAAATCGAGTTATATACTATATTTGCATTTTGGAAAGGCGTGACAAAAACATGCAAACAACAAGACTGAGATGTGAAATGACATAACACATCGGGTCAACAAGTATACAACATCTCTATCAATTGCCAAAGAACAATTTTTATCTACAAACTTTAATTTGTCATAATAAATAATGCGACTATAAAAAACGTATTGCAAAATAACAAAAATGTAGACATACTTGCGTCATAGATACGGTCATTTTTTTGGAATTATGCGTTCAACATCCTAATTGAAAATAATAAAAAGTTAGATTGTGGGATAATTGCTCGAAAAAAGCATGGGTTTGAACTACTTTATTTTGGTTCATGAATATTGAATTTTGTAGCTTATTTTATAATTCGATAAATGGAATTTCGACGTTAACAAGTGATGCATAAGCGATGCTAAGAACAAATTGAAAAAAGTGAAAGATTCAGCTAGAAATAATCCTCTTAACGCCGTACCAAGTGCATTTCGATTATGCTTAAATGTGTGGTGTAGTAGAGCACGTTTCCTGCACAGTTTCGACAACATCCGTCGGGACGTTTGAACTTCGATTCCGGAATTTCCTTACACTAATGAAATCAGTCAATGGCCTGTCGTTTAATAGCACATACTTGGAAACATCATTAAACTGAAACTGAAGACAAACCCACAGATTCAAAGGAGACGGACAATATAAGAAAGTTTGGCGTCAAAAACAGCTTACTGTCCACCAAAAGCAGATATATGATGTAACTGGGTTTATCAAAACTAGGATCCGTACGGAATACATGTATATTATATATTTTGTGATAATTGTACCATATATAGAAATAAACGGGGTTACCTGAAAGGGGCATCAAATGTAAAAAAACGTACGAATGATCTAGATCATAACAAGATCGTTTGGTTTGAAAGAGTGAGTGTCTTCAGTGATTAAATTTGGTCCAGACAACAAAATTGCATTTAAATCTTCATCCCAATCAATATGCACATGTCATTGTTGGGTATATGGATGGTTCAAACAGAAATTTATATATATGCATGACATATAGTATCTCTTTACAAAAACATATTATATATCAAATGGTCATGGACAATACCAGTAATGCAAAACCTTTTGCATTTTGCATTATGCGAATCGCTTTTCCTGCTCTATAGGAATATCGGATGGCCCTGGAATGCAACTATATACCACATAGTTTATGCACGATGAACTTTGTATTAGACAATTAGATCTCGTTTCTCAATCCATACGACCCTTGATAGAAGTTGATTTAATGGAACCTCATCCAGGGACATATCATCAACAAAAACATTGAAATGTAATTCCTTAAAACGTCTGAAACGAAAACTGCACTAGGCTTTTGACGTATTATTCAGTTAAGCGTATCTACAAGGGGTTTTGTTACCAAGCGTCATTGCATACACGGCCCTCCATATGTTGCCCCGAAATCCTACAATTCAGCGATTTTCGCAACAAGTGTAAAATAGTGAAATGGCGTTTGAGATGCTATTCAAGATTATTTATCTTGGTATTTGCTTGCAGTCATGGCATTCAAATTTGTCACAGTTTGAATTTGCTTTTTGTTGCCTTTGGTATTCTGCTGCTCCACAGGTAATGTATCGTTGAAAAAGAAAACAAAAAACAAGGTATCAAGAGGTGCAGTTTGTTTTTAATAAAAAAAACTGCTTTATGCATACCAATTATCTATAAAAGGATGTGTGTTTACACAAACAATGTTATGGGATAAATGTAAGCCCAAAATTGTCTTCATATCATAAAACCCATTGCTTAAAGGTATACTTTAACTGTTGGTGGTGTAACACATTGTGGGGGACGGCCATATAGATTTGTGTTGATTGCACCATATGAATTGGCTGTGAAACAATATCTACATTTTATAGTATAACTTTTTAACTATTAGATCTATTTTGATAAGATCTGGCATATAAGTACTTTAAACATTGCTGTATATGAATATAATTAGTTTATGGGGATATTGATAGACACATTTTTTTAGTGATTGAAATTCTGGTTCATTTAGAACAAATAAACCTTTGAAGAAAAAAATATTTTCGTATTTTTTTCGTTTTCAACTACAGTTACCTGTGTGTTGCTCTTGTTGAAATGCTATATTCTTCGACAAATGATATCTTCGAGTATTAAAAATTTCTGCTTGAAAGAAAGTTACATAAAATGATTGTACGTTAATTATTACAGCTTTGGAACTTATTTACAATCAATTGTTACTTTTAACATTTAAATACAATATACGTAACAATTGCACTAAGCAATAACTGTTACTTAAAGACTATTTCGGAAATTTTTCGTACTGAGTAAATTTACAAAGATAGTTGCTTCACGTAATTATTATGATTACAGAAAAATAAGTTCGGGTTGATCGAGTCAAAAGATGCACTTAAGTGCAAACAGTGTTGCAATGTGCATTCGTAGCGCACATGCTCGACAATTAGAAATATTTAGTCAATTAATCTCTAACAACAGCATAATTGTTTTCATTTCTTACGTAATAACCTTGTAAATCAGCACGTAACAGCTGTTGAAAGTCGTCAAATCGTATTAAATTTGGTTACATAAATAAAGTTATAATTGGTATTGGCGATTTCAGTTTAAATTAGTATTCCTTGGTGTAACTCAATTTGATTATTTTATGATTTTTTTCCTTTACCTGCAAAAAATAATTTCGTGATAAGAAGACTTTTGCCCTATAAAAAAACTATTGTAAAAACTGCGTCCTATCCTATCTTTGAACGTCGTTGCATATATACTTATTTTAACGGATCTCTAACAGTAAGTGTGACTGGCGGTTTATTTGCTGCAGTGCTCCCGGAGGGATTCGATGGAACTCGTACGAATGATCGAACTTATTTCCGTAAATTTGATAGTAGCGTCAGAAACGACATTACTGTTTTGATAAAATAGTTAAAAGCTAAGTTTATCATTTGTTAATTAGTAGAAAAACGCCTATGTTACGATCTTATTAAGAAAGTGCAAGATTTACAATTTAGAAAAAAAATATGATAAAATTAATGTGTTTATAACAACGTGTAATTATGTTATTGCTTGTAATACGGATTCTTGGTACATGTACATTAACGGAAATTCCAACCGTTTTACAAAACATCATTGTCATACATTCTGATACGTGGGTTTAACTCGTAACACTAACGATGAAAACTTTTAGAACTCTATCTTTAGATGTTTCTAAAACTGTGCAATGATTGGAGCAAATATTTCAAATTTAGCCATTATATCCATTTGCGGTGTAAAGGAAAATACACAACTTTGTTATCACCGAGAAATGAAGTTTACAAGCCGATCGCCAAAGAACTAGTCACTCTACACTACATGGGCCGGTCGGTAGAAATGTAAACTACGCATACCAAATTGTTAGCACCAGGAAAATGGTTCCAAATAGAATGACAACATTATTAATAAAAAGACGACAGTATTAAATTATATTTTAAATCCGATAATGTGTTCAGTTAGAGACAATTATGATTGTAACATTTCAAACCTTGGGGACATTTGTTACCGGTATCTCATTAATACGCGTAGTAATTAACAAATGTTTCGTTCATTCTGTAGTAATGAAGACAATATCAGATAATTTTCAGGATAATGAATTATGTCATAAACTTGCATCGTAAGCTGCTAATGATTTTTACCAGAGCGGCGGTAATATAGGAATAGAAAACATAACGGAGGTCCCTAAGCAATGAATACACCATAACGTCACTCAATAATTTCTTAGATGTATAAAAACTAAAAAAGTGATTTCGGACCTCCGTAGAATCCGAAAAACGTTTTAATCAAATGACAACATATTCTCATACTTAGTAACCATTACATTAGAAAATAACATGATACAAAATTTCAGTTAAAAGTACATTAGAATACATAATGATAAACGTATAAAAAATTGAGAATGATCAACGGCGTGCAATTTGTAAGGTTGGTAATTACGCGGTAAAAAAGATTTAAGAGAAGAAGAATGGGTTTACTGATTATATGACAAACGGAACAAGTGATGATACAAATGAAAGAATTAATAATCCAATGAAAGATTCGTGCATACGGGCCAACGGGGAATGATGTCATCCATATCAGATTTCCTATAACCTTTTTTAGTCACATATACTTAGAAACCATTACATTAGAAATGGCATAATAAAAAATCGAAGTTAAAATTACATTAGAAAATAATGATAAACGTATAAAATATCGAGGATGATCAACGGCGTGCAATTTTTAAGGTTGGTAATTACGCGGTAAAAATATTTAAAAGAAGAAGAATGGGTTTACTGATTTTATGACAAACTAAACAATTGATGAAACAAATGAAATAATCCAATAAAAGATTAACGCAAACGGGTCAACGGGGAACGGGTACCTTTTAATTTTTAAGAAAAAATTAAATATAAGGGAACATCATATAACGAGCCATGCAAGTACTGATATAGTAACCAAGATAAGTAACAATGTTTGACCCCAGAACAACTTCATATACGATGAACACCCTTGTCTGCTTATGATATCAAGTGATGGGTCTGATTTTAATCATTAAAAAACCGCCAAAAATAACAATCATCTGATCTCATATTTTGGCATTTACGTCATCTTTAAAATGGACACATACATACATTTTAAACAATTAGTGAACTGTTCTTTTATATATTGCGTGCGCTGTAACAAGTGTTTCTGTTAAAAACTGTCATCCATATCCAATTTACTATTACGTTTTTGTTCCTTGTTATATATGTTATCAAGACTGTTTTAAAATATTCATGGTACGGTTACTAAACTGCCCGATCTTATTCTTACATTTTTTTCAAAATCAATACTCCCTTACGGACCTTCCATTGCACTGAATATAATACTTTATTGAATAAGAATTATTTCTAATAAATATTCTATTATTAATACATTCAATCAAGGAACAGCTTTAAATCGGATTTCCTAATTGTAATCGCTAACAATTTGCCAATTATATCCAATTAAATGATATATGTTCGTCATTCTAATGTGGTCTATAAGCACCAATCATGACCAAAAATCCATAGGCCGTTCATTGTCTAGTCGAAGCTTTGATATGGATATTAATGCATATATGGATACAGATAAAAACACAACGAACAATGAACAATGAAAGTAGCCCCAAAGCACGAAAAAATGACAAAGCAGAACAGACATTGAGTACTATGAGCTCTGTGTGAAACTGATCCCGGTCAAAATGCAGATTACTGGATTGAAGATCGGAAGAAATAGCGAGGTAACAAAAATATGGTACCACTAAGTGTTACTAGACATTGTATAGACGGCTCTACATTGAACATAAAATTAATGTTTTGAAGCTTTATAATCAGATGTTCTAATTGAGCTACGGATGAACACACAAACAGTAATGCACGAAAATCACAAACGAAAACAACAATGTTTAAATACTACATGTATTAGCTCTGCGATCAACTAGTCCATGCCAAAATGCAGAATACTGGATTGAAGATCGAAAGACATAGCGAGGTAACTTTAATATGGGACCACCAAGTGTGTCACTAGACATTGTATAGACAGTTTTACATTTAACACAAAATTAGACATTTGAACAATTGTGTTTAATTGAGCCTTTAAGGCTTACGTATTGATAAATCTATCTGGACAGTATAGTCATATGGCTTAAGGCTACCACAGTTAACCAAACCAATTGAATGAAATCCGTCTCACAGAAAATAGGTTCAGACATTCGAAGATTGACGTATACCTTTGTTAAATGGAATAAATTAGATTTTAGGTAGACCAGGAGATTATATATTGATGTAGGTAAGATTTAAAAACGACATCATGCAAGGGGTTTGTCTCGGTTAATTACTTAAATTTCATTGATGTATCGTCATCCTTGTAATGCGGAATAAACATAATGGAACAATATAGGTAATAAAATAATGTCCTATGTAAACCAAGACCCAAAATGTCAAATGGAGTCATTGAAAATGTCTGCTGAAGATATTTTACAGACAGTGACTTGTAATGTCGTTTGAATAAATGATTAAACTGTAGAGAAAAGAAAATCGAAAAAGTTCGTAGTTCGATACATGTACCTCAATAACAATTAAATAGATTTGCATTTGGAAGTAGAAAATGATTTAATTTTTATTTAATAAGTAGCTGGTAGATATTTTGATATAAAGAGCTTTAAACGTGGAATTGTCAGAGCAAATAGTCGATGGTCTTTTTACATGCAAAAGACGGTCGAGAATTAAGATTAAAGTATGAATAAAAAATCGCAGCATTCCACAGGAGAGCATTGGCGAACAAAAAGAAATACTAGTAACACAAGTCACATGGGCAAACATTTACGTGTCCAATGTAATTTAAAACAATTTCGAAATAAAACGCGGTTTGAAGTTAAACAAATACGATCAAAACCAATACTGTGTTCGACATACGAGTATATTCATGATGAACAAACAAAACCATTGCATGGGTATATGCTTCATTCACAAGGCCGAGCCTGCACACTGCTCCGCTTAATGTATTAATCAACAACTGCTCCATAGAGAATACGAATGATAAATTGACAATGAATATCATCTTTCCATGATATTACTTGCCACACTCGTTCGGATGAAGGACTTCATAGTAATATATCAGATAACAAATCCTGGGTGAGTTATTATCATATAAACATGTGTGCATAATGTGTCTAATCGCATTCGGTGAAGCGGTTTATTTCTGCTAAGCTTGCTTAGCGTTGTGATACGTTTTACACATGCCATTATATGAATGACTCAGTGTTTGATGCGTTTTTCGTAAAATATGCGTACATGCATTGTTCTTTATTGGAACCGACGTTTATTAGGGAAACTAAAATATTTTACGAAGCATTCACAAAACGTTTATGATGGTTTTTAGACAAACTAAAATTGTGTACATTGCTCAAGATATCATTTTGTATGAATTTAAATTTTGAGAACATTTTTTAACACCCTCTACATTACCAGAAAGTTTTGAAACATCCTGTACTTAATAAATACTTCCTGTATATAATACGATATCAGACTTTCCTGTTTCTGTTTAAGGATTTATCTTTATCCGTAGATTATGTCTTATTGTCTTATAACAATGCTTTCAGACGATAAAGGACACGTGGGGACAGTAATACGACCTATGTCGGATCAGATACATTAGACGTGTCTCAGGATACAAGCGAAATGGAACTTCCCAATGAGGACAACGGAAGATTATGTCGTAGAAATAATGTCCATAAACTAATGTTATTGCTTGAAGACTTATTCGAGTCTATGTAAACACCACAAGAGGATTGTAAACATAATAAACACAACATAAAATGACTTAAATTGTTATTTTAATATTTGCCTCGGACAGCGGAATGATAATAACATTTTACCCTTTGTTTCATAGTGTCGTCATGAATGGTAGATCTTGAGAATCATCACATTGTTATTATTTTTTTTAAAGTTTTTTCTCCAAAATGTTATATGTGAATAAATGCTTTCTTTCACAGCGTCTCCGTGTCACAATTGTCACAAAAGATTGCCATTGTAAATCATAAAATACTTAATCAAGTTGTTATATGATATTTTTTATAAAATGTTAAGCGATTGTATATTTGGTATTGCATTTTAAATTGTTCCTTAAGAACTGTGTATATTTAACACTGGATCGGAATGTGACACCGCTTTTCCAATTCCTTTGTCTCTTTCACTTATGTGATGGACCTTGTGACGTACGTTTGCGGTATGCGTTATTTACTTTTAGTGTGTGTGTGTGTGTTGCTTTTTGTGCTTTTCGTGGTTGGCTGGTTGTGTCTCGCGCATACTGACCTGTCCCTTTTCCATTATCTTTAACTATTATATACAATGAATGTCTTTAGGTAATTGACACTTATGGCAACACTGACCACGTTCATTATTTTGACGCATTGTTCAATTGTGAACAAGCGAGTCACTTCGCTCTCTATCTGATAATAAGTTCTCTAATCCTCCTCCTCAGTACGACGGTGACACATGCAAAGTGGATAATTTACAGATAGTATTAGTTGTATTAGCTGTATCCTATATGTAGACCATAACACTGAACAACCATTATTTGTCGGGGTTCAATTCTGCGATTTGTGCTCTACCAAATACTTTCCGTACGCTCAAATTAAATTTATTTTACATTTAAATAAGGAGTGATGGCCTAGAGGTAGGACGCACGTCTCGAGGTCGAGAGTGATGACCACGGGATGATAATAAGACTTCAAAGGGTGCTTGAAAGACTTAATAGCTGAAAATCTTTTTTAAACAGAACAGTTTCCATCTTCATGTTTTCCATGAAATTGCATTTTACGAACTCAATTTAACAAGGAAATATAATACCCACCGTAAGTGATAGTACAGCATATGTATCGCTTGATGCTTCTGCAGGGTAATCTGGTGTTTCAAATTGTCATCCTTTAGAAGATCGATATTCTAAATTAACTGTGCTCTTTATTGCACTTCTGCACTTGTTATTGCAGTCTTTTCCAGTATATCTTTGAACATAGTGTACATGTACTTAGCGTAAAAGTTGATTCGTGAAGAGTAAACTACATTGAAATCTACCCCAATAGGCGCTTTTTATGATTGACTATTAAAGACAACAGTTTCTAGATATTTTGATGGCTGAACAATATGTTGTGCATTGTGTTTATCATTTTCAGACGAGTATTTTAATTGTTTCTTTTTCTCTGACAGAATTTATAAAATGGATCAATGCTACGTGGTAGTATCGCAAAACGTATTTATTGTTTACTGCTGGAACGCTTCGTATGACATTATGCATTATTGAGCCTAATGTGAATAATTCCAAGGTAAGCTTAACTACAGAATGATTAATGCTCAACATCAAAGCTCGTTAGTATTTTAATTGTGATTTGAATCGAGTCCATTTGCGCTAATAAGTTATTTAGTCATACGTTTGAATTTGTGTTCAACTCTATGTATAATGCTGTTTGAACTAGTAGTCGTTTGATGGAGAAGCTACTCGATATAGACTCAGGTTGGTAATAAAACAATACAATGCTAGAGTATGTTCAATATATGTTTGAACTGATGCCGACTGACTGTCATTTTCTGAAGTATTGTCAAATCAGACATATTCCACCAGATATCCAAATAAAGTTTTATGCGCTTGCAATGGTATGTGCAACATTGTATTAAGGAACAGTTCAACATACGATATTAAGTTTTCTTTCGCTTAAAAATCACGAACATTATCGACAAGTATTCATACATTATTTGTATTTAAAAAATATATATATAAATCGGATAAGGTAAGCAATGCATTTTTCTTAAACACAAACTATAATCTACCATACAAACTTTTTTTATTAGATAAAATATGTGCTATGACAAAGCACAAACAATTCAATGTTTATATGCCAACGCCCGTTGACAACTATAATACCAAATACTTCGGTACATTTGGAGTAGGATGGTCAATAACAATAAGAAGAAAATCACCAGCTGTCTTAATGTCTTAATTCTCAGCCCAATGACAACGATAAAATGCCTTTGTCTGATTGAGTGTCGGTTAACGAGACTTTGTTTATATTGACGACATAACAACGCCACTGTTGTAATGTTCTTGAATTGGAGAAGGGCAAAAGTATTGGAACGCCATTGTCCACAATTTAGCCCGATGTGTTAACAACAGGAATACATGTTTTGGGTCTGTCAATATATTGTAGGAGAGATTGGCCAGAATGTGCTTGCAGCCTGGTGGTACATGTTGTCATATTGACCTACAACAGACGTTAACACAACATGGCCATAATTTGGTTAATATGCACGACAAAAAGATACAAGAAACTTGGACAGCGAAAACAGCAATCAATTCAACCAGCCGATCACAGAAAGCATAACAAATCAAGTTACATTAATACGAGGCACAAATCCTACACACAACCGAACGAGATGATGAAATACTCAAGTACGCGCACTAAAGAAAGCTAAATAGCCTAAAATTTCATAACGATATGCCATAATGATGACCTCAAGTTCGTTATGACAGGAAATGATAACAGCAATTGCACTATTTAGAATTAACAAGGCAATGTATTTTCAAGAGCCCTTCAAAGAAGAAACACAATCATTTGTTTGTCAACTCGTATATTATTGCGCCGTTTGGGTCGTTAGATACAAATATATTTCCAATAAGTAGTTCATGCCATAATAACAAATTAACCCACTGATATTTCTATAAGTGTTGTTGTTGACATGCACAATACTCAAACTCAAGGAAACACTTGGATAGAAAAGACAACATTTAGTGCCAATGTACCTAGGCTATTGCGGTTATAATTGAAGAAGACAAAGGGAGATGTGTGATTATCTTAGGTTTTACTTATTTGTACAAGGGAAATACATGTACGCTAATTTAATAACGGAACGACCGATATAAACTGGACACTGCATGAACGATTGACATAGACAATAGCATACTTACGTCCAAGTACGTCCAAGTAATAACTAAGATGTGTAAAAACTATACTGGCCATTCTCTGTGTCAACGGCTTGATTGGCAATTATTTCTCGGTCAGTCATAATACGTCGGCTAGAACAATTAATACAGTTATATCAATGCTAATGTCTAACGAAATCCTTACGGAATATTATCACACCATATCTACTCGACCAAAATTACACGGCTTATTAATAGTAGCAATAGAATCATTCGAGATGCCAGTTATGACAGTGTGCAGGCTAAGTCATTGTATGCTTTCTGTGCCCGGCTGTGTAAGTTAAGTGCTGCATTCCCTATCCGATGTTCTCTTATATGGCTGCATTTAAAGAAAATTTTAGTATTGCTATAAATGTTCTGCATTCGTTTTTAAATTCATGTGTTACACATAAAAATGGAGTAATTATTCAAACTTGATCTACCCATATTTATGATTGTATTTTCTAAAGAACGGTTCAATCATTAACATGGAGTACAAATTAAAATGTTCGAATTTTGTATTCTTGTCTTATTATCTTCAGTTTTATTTATTTCTAAAACAAACGACAGCAAATAATGTGTTTTATGTAGAATTATTCCCATATATTTAAGTACCGGTGTGTTTGATGATGTTGATTAGATTCTCATTAAATATTCATGAATTGCTAATTTTGATGCAATGTAGTTATTACCCGGAAATGAATAAATTATATGTTTCAAACGTTGTAAGAAGGTAAAAACGAAGCGCACGAAGAAAGCCGCATTTCCTGTCCGGTTTTCTCATATCTGTTTTGGCCTAATCGAAGCACACGAAGGAAAACAAAATCAACCAATATTCTAACTCCTACCTCAGTATGACATGCGGGTCACCCTATTGAAAATATTTGGATTTGGAAAACCTTTGATAGATAACCTAATTTTGAAAATTTGTTACTATTTTTGATCGTTTTGAGGGTAAATTCAAATCCATCACACATTTTGAAAAAAAGAAACTAAGTGTAGGACTCAATAGAACCCGCTGTGAACGAACAGCAAATAAAAGAAAAACAGGCACCGAGAAGAAAAGACTCACGTCCAAAATACAGGCCACAAGGACATCTACAAAAACAGCATGTGTTTCCAATAAATATTTGAGGAAATCTAACTAAAACAGCCCAGCACAGAAAACAGTAACAACAACACAACTACACGGAGCAATGCCCACATACAACCCAAACAAACGATTAATTAAATGCCCAAATTACCGCCAATAAATGCAGGATGATCCAATTTCAAGCAATAACAAACAACGGTGATTGATCCCGGATAAAATGAACCCTCAATCTTAGCATGTAATGAACCATTGTACGAAGCAGCACATTTGTAGTGCATATGTCAATCTTCAAGATAAAGTTACAAATACACATTCCATTAATTTTGTAATGCTTGACGCTAGAAGTCAAGAAAATCTAAAATTATTTGCAAAAGAAAGCTACAGTTCCCGACTTATAAATATCTCTTATTTGACATATTCAAACTATAATTTGGCGTCGTTAGCCCAAGTTATACTAATTTAGTGTCAAGTCGTCGCTGTGTTGCTTCGCTAATCAACACCATTATCTTCATCGGAACCTCGCTATTGACAATAACGTCGCAATCAGAGAGGCAAATATTGATGAAATGAGTTTATACAAATATAGGAAATCCAATTGTTGACTGGCTAAATTGTGAGACGTTCGTTATACACTGGTGGTTTAACAAGTGTTCCTGTCCTATGGCAGTGCTAGACATTGGTGTTTTGGGTATTCATAGATCTGTATATTGAGGTAAATGATCTATAAACAGTTGATTAGCTACACTTGAATCAACAAAGGCATAGACTGGTGCTAAATTTGGTTGCACACTTCCATTTCTTAGATGAATTGAAACGTGTGAACAGAACGGATAGTAAAATGATAATAACAAGTCAGTACTTTTCAGAAACTGCAGAATGCAGAATACATAAACAGGAACACGGATGACCAGACATTATAGTGGTTGACGGTGTATGGCTAAACATTAGCCAATATTATAGCACATGTTTCTACAAGCATTTTAGTAAAACACAAATTATAGAATATTTACCCATTGAATGACCTAGACATTAACCAATTTAAAATAGATGACAATATTTTGAAAAAGTCTTGTTGTACATGATGTCTATGCACTCCGGAGCTTGTGAATATTCAGCAAAAATAGTCAAAATATAATATCTTTTTTAAACCTGATAGTTTTTAAGTAACGTCAACAGTTGCAACCCACGTTAAAATTTCTAATGGGATAGATGAAAATACATTCAAAATTCAGATACATTGCAATATAGTGTCCTGTTAAAGTCGACACCATCCGTACGCTACATCCAGACATCTTCATTTTTGGTTTGGATCGTTTTACAAAATCTTTTAATGACTATTGTCTTTTTAGGTGCAGTTCCAATTCGCCTCCCGGGAAATAACTTACAAACGATCTTCTTCTTAATCTATTGTAATATTTCAATGCCAGTCATATTATATCGGACATAAATTATTCTTAGTGACATTCATAACCAGATTTGTTCACGTTAGTTTTGTACTAGGCGTGTAAAGAGGTTGTAAACGTGTTTAACTATGTAATTATTGTACTACGTTATTTAAATAGTTTTCTGAGCGCCCTTCTAGTGTCGTCGGTCGGAAAAAAACGAAATAACTGCATGTGTTATTCTGAAACGAATGTTCCATTCAAATTTCTCAGGTTAATTGGTAAGAATGATTTAAGCTGTAAAGTCGATCTTATTTTAGAAACCAGAACATGTTATAAAATATGTACAAGTCACTCTGTATTTCAAGTTCTAAGTAATAAATCACTGTTTTAATTACATACTCGAGTGAGAATATTTGTCACCTCCTGATGGTATATTCTGATTATATGAAAATATTGTTTGCTTTGCTTTTCGTGTAAAGAGGTTATAAACGTGTTTAACTATGTTATTATTGTGCTATTTTATCTAAATAGTTTTCTGAGCGTCCTCATAGCGTATTCGGTCGGAAAAAATCGAAATAACTGCATGTGGTCTTCTGATGCGAATGTTCCATTCAAATTTCTCAGTTAAATTGGTAAGAATGATTTAAGCTGTAAAGTCGAACTAATTTTCGAAACCAGAGCATTTTATAAAGCATTACAAGTCACGCTGTATTTCAAGCTCTAAGTGATAAATCACTGTTTTAATTACATACACGAGCGAGAATATATGTCACCTCCTGAAGCTATATTCTGATTATATGGGTCATTAGCTATTATTAAAATATTGTTTGCTTTGCTAGTTCACAAAATGAATTGTATCTCTTGGGAAATTAAATCTACACTTCTCTATTTACGCGCTAAGATCTCTCTATCACAGTACGAATTAACGTTATTATTCCCTTATTCTCTAGGTACCTATTCGGTGCGCTTTAATACCTTTAGTTGAACCGAATATTTACAAAAAATCCCAACTTTTCGCTGACATTATGTTTTTTGTTCTTAAACTTTTAGTTCGGTTCAGACATTCCAAATTTTAGCTTGCACTCGCTGTGTTATAAACCATACTTTAGTTCCCCGTTGAAGAGTTTTATAATTATATTGTCAGTAATTTTGTTCTTAGTACTGTAATTATGTCAATATCGCCAGTTTTCTGTTTTAGTTTATTATTGTGTTGCTATATATTTCAATGACATTTGTGTATGATTTGGAATGTGATATTCATCTAATCTTTACTAAAGCAATAATTGTGGTAGAGTCTTGTGGAAACTATTAGGTTATCATATAATTAATGGGCCAGTGGAAAACATTAACTTAAATTAATTTTGGTAAGGAAAAATGAAATCCAAATTGGACAAGACAACCCACATTTAGCGGAATTAGCAAAGCTTGAATGGTCACAAAACATACAACAAACTACAGACGTCTAGCCAATAAAGACAGGCGAACAATTATAAAAAGGACACTAATAAGCAACATAGCGACAAACTATAACAACAACTAACTCTGTGAGACTGCTCAGTTATTACGGATGTGCCCATTTCACACAAACAACTAATACCACATGCTAGAAAACGGAGTGTCTGTTACAATGTACTACAAAACCGTCAATAGTAATATTAATCGAAATAAAAAGTCATAACAAATGAAGTAGTTTGACTAGACAATAAGCTTTTCCACTTGATTAAGTCAAAGCAAACACAAAGTGTGCTTTATTTTTGGAAGCAATAAACTCCAATAACTCCAATAACTCAAATTCGGCGTGAGAAAAATCTGTTTCCCTCAAAAATGTTTTGTTTGTTTACTTTTGTTATTTTTGTGTGTTATTCGGTTGTCCACTTTGATAATAGATTAAAACATTTTAGCATGTCACCAAACGAGTACGTTTGTAAACAGCAAAATAACAATAACTCAGTACATACTACTCCTTGAATTGACTACCAATATCTAAATGAGAGAGAAAAATATAAGAGGAAATTGGACCGGCAAGCACTCAACTTAACTAGATGAGCACTGAAAACAGTAACAACACAACACAACAACACGGAGAAATGCCCACACATACTTCAAAGAAATTATAAAAGGCCCAAGTCACAGCCGCAACATGTAGGATGACCAATTATCATTAAGAAATAACAAAAGCGATTATCCCAAGTGACCGAAAGGTTTCTGTGCTCGGCTGGTTGGGTTGAGTGCTACCTTTCCTGTCGGATTTTCTCATACCTCTTTTGCAAGAGTATTTAATTAACAAATTCATTTTACTCTTTGAACAACGTATTAAACATATGTACAATATGCATAAAAAATTGGTTGTGAAGAGGAAATATCAAACATTTCCGCCGACAACTTCTTCGAGTTTGTTAGATGGCAATGACTCTCACCTCTGAAAGATATACGAGTCAAGGCAACACATTCGTGATATTATAGACTACACGCAATTTCACAAACAGGATGTTTTCCAAAGGTATATGAATCAGATTGATGCAAAACAAATGAGGAAACATCGCAAGAAATATCACATATCTCCGTTTTTACTTGTTCTGGTTTTGTTAGATGCAAAATGACTCTCGCCCTCTGAACGATAAACGTCAAAGCAACGAGTATCTATAAGTCAATGCAACACATTCCAGAGAAATTTCCTTTCTTTAATAACATCGTGGTATAGTTAACTGTCATTAATTCCTACGTAACAACATCGTATCCTATCGAGCTAAATGAGAAATAAAAGAGTGTAGAGTACCTCTTGCTGTCGTTTGGATTATAACCGATGACTCTTTGGCCATCACAGATGTAATAAATCGAAATTGTATTGAAAAGAAATGATGATTGGAAGTATTGGAAAGTCAATCATGTCCCCGAATCAGACAGGGCTGACCGTATAGGTAGAAAGGAAATCAAAGACATTGAACAGGTTGGTGACACTAATTGTGTTTTGATTATTTTTATTACAACAGCTTATATATGCTTGGTCTGCCACAAGGTGTAGGAGCATTGTTAAACATTTATAATATGCGCATAAGAATAGTTTTAACATCAAAGTTTTCGTTTAACACTTAATTTTAGTTACAATAATTTTAGGGGTGAGTTACAATCAGTGCGAAATTCACATGGTTAAGTTATAGCGCCTGTTCAATACAGGTTAAGAGATGTATGGCTAGGTTATTGTGCTTTTGATGATTTTTTACACGCGTTGTAACCCAACAGAACAGAATAGATAGGAAATGATAAGCCAAATCAGCTGTTGTTAAACTGTAAGACTTACAGTGGACATACAGCGACAACATGTATAGCTTGTTTTGTATAAATAATAAAATATTCCACCTTTTCAATGGAGAGCGAATACATACTCTCAGAGCATATCAGCGGACGTTCAAACGTCGGTGATATAACCGTACACTCATTGCATACTAATTGTGTCGGTTTGCACAATTAAGCTACAGTGTTACTAATGGCAAGCGGTTTCATCTTGTTCAATAATAACGTGTTTGATAACAGCTATTTTACGGGCGAACGAAACAGCAATCGCTTCATTGAGTTCCAGTATTCTATTAGCCATCATTTCCATTCTTCCCTCGAACTGCTTTACATGTACGAGCTGGGGAAACACCATAAAATAGAAATTGAATAGCTGCTTGTTATTTACTTCATTATTTTTATTGCAAGCAATCTTTATGAATTACAAAAACAAAATCGTGTTAAATCGTTTCGCTTGCTTATTTGATTGGCTCGATTTATTACGTATTCGATGTGTCTTTTCAAGTTTATTACATCATCTAAAATTCCAGGAATAAATCTTCAAGCTATTTCATTAATTTGTGAGAAACTTGGGGATTTTTTATGAATGTGTTATATTGCTTTTACGTGTTATATATAAGTTTTTCATGGTGTTAAGTTCCGACCATAGTGGTGATTAATTAACTCATTGAGCTACTAGTTCTACGCACGAGAGGTGCTCAACTTATATTTGTCATGAACAAACAAAACGCCAATTTTGTCATATCGACTCAAAACAATAGATATACATGTGTATCTCTTTTCAAACATCTGTGAAAATGTTTTAGGTACAATGTATGATCACTTTATCAAGTTCTACAAACAGTACATGTATATTCCATTTGGCTAAAGCTCAAAACAACAATTCAGTAGATGATGTTGTTGTTGTGTTTGATGGGGGGTGTTTTGGGTACAAGTCCCCTTTTATAAGCACCAAGATAGTGTTGGTAAATTATTAATTGGCTTTTTAAAAAGAGAAAAAATGTGGTATTTGTCGTAATAAGGGTTGTAAGAGTTATGTTTTGGTGAAACGGAACTCAAATTTGAAAATTACCCAACATTGTAAAAACCTTTAACATTTAGTTCCATTGGTTGCATGATGTCTATGATGACCAGTAAAACAGACCAAAACAGTAAAGAGGAAATCGGACATGGAAAGCATCAATCATCTTTACCCGTCAAGCATATAAGTCAGTAACATCACAACGCAACTACACGGAACAAAGCCCCCACACACATCCAAAATTGAGGATTGGTCCATTGGTGGTTACAAAATGTAAACCAAGACATGTTGCTATACAAGGTCAGAAACCCGATGATTACGTCCAAACAAAATAATTCGTTTATCTTGAGGCTTAATAACTGTATGATCACGACACCATAAATCGTTAACTACAAAAACACACATACATGATTAACAATGCCTTATTTGTCAATGTCCGATTATAGACCAGCGATGTCCATCATTAATCTATAGCCTATGAAATATCACACTAATTCATAGACAGACCCATCCTCGGGAAGCTTTTTCCAAACGCCTTTTATAACATTTGTCATGTTTGTCGCATTTCGAGTTGTTGGGTGTAATTATTCAGACCTTTCGGTCAAGGTTAAACCATAATGCATTGTGCAATCACCTACACTGCCCTCCAAAAGTTCCTTCACACTCTTCAAATTATATGATTTGCATCGATTGATTAACACCATTGAAAATTAGTCCGTGTTTATCATTATCTTACTTGTTTAGTATTTTGACATTATTTAACAGCAATTTATTTGACATATTTTACCTAGGTGTTAATCAATCGATGTAAATTATATAATTTGAAGAGTGCGTAGGAACTTTTGGAGGCAGTGTATTTCCAACGGTGTCATGTGTTGCGCTAAGCGGACATCAAGTGGAAGATACAGTGATGTGATACAAGGAATCCGGATGAAACTCCATAGCTCATTACGAACATACTCCTTGGTTCGGTCAGGTGTCCAGTGTGTGAATTTGTAAATTGTAATACTTATTTTAGTGTGCTCCTCTTCTGTCGTATTGTGCTTTGCTGTTTTTGTTTAGTTGAACATTCCCCGGCCAAGTCCTTATTACCTCTCGCCATTAACTGATCTGAAGCAATTCTTGAATGCTACTGTCTGTTAAGCGTATCTAATTTTCCCTATTCTCTCTGTCGAGGTTAATGCACAAACAAGCACATGTTATTATGGTTTTAGTTTCTGTCTTTCTCAGTGGCATTTCATATCGACTTCGTTATTCGTCGCAAATAGTTTTAAAACATTTTAACTTGATTTTCTGAAGGCAAGATGTTTATTTGACTGGAAGATTCTAGGACGAGTTTTTGTTTGCCAATACGTTTCTTTTTCGAACATATATACGAAAACATCTTCTGCTATTTATAGTCACGAAGGAACAGTTACAGCCTTAATTATTGTACAGTTAATATACATAGCAAAACTCTTAATTGCCAGTTGGTCGTGCATGGGCCGCTTTATAGTCTCATTTCATAAATTATTGATAAATATAATGTGCCGTTAGTAGCAACAAATTACCAGAATTGGTAGTGTATTGGCTACTTAATTGTCTTATTGTTTTAATTATTGATCACCAATTTAAACAATTAGTAGCAAAAATTTAATGTTTCAATTAATCGAACATTGGCCGCGCTTTGTAGTCTCGTTTTATTGCAAACTGGTTTAGTGTTTACATTTTACGAACTGTAAATTATTAATAAATAAAAACTGGTCTACTAAACAGTGATTTAAGAACACCCAAGAGGACCAAGAATAATTGGAATATCAGTGGATAAAACAAGTTCTATATTCAGATCAAGAATTTAATTAGCCGGATGACGTAATGCATCATGCGATGCGTTGGTGCGAATACCAAACTTATGTCGTTCACCTTTGCCCGGTAAGGCAATCCAAACAATCCGTAAATTGCTTATAAACACTATCAAATAATACCGAAAATGGACATAATTCAATTGCCGAACATCAATGATGTATGAACGTTCACACTAGTCGGCGAATAGTAAGAATATTACTGTTGAAGCTAGCTAAGTGATAATTCACTACACACAGTGGTATAATTATTTACCATAACAAGTGGTACGTTCTCTGAAGATGAACTAAATCCTTCTGTGGAGAGAAGCCATGTCACTTTAAATCTAATCAATGTCGGCGCAACAACATTAGCAAATGGAATAATACTGATAAAACTGATGAACTGATAAAAACTACACGTACGAACTGTATTGAAACGAACGTTTTGTTAAACTGTCCATAAAACTTTTTACTCAATGGTATTAGCTTCTCGTAATTGCTAAGCTTTATATAATATAAGCGTATTTGGCTAGCGGGGCCAAGATTAGGCTGCAGTGTTTGTTACAGGTAGTTACTTTGAAAATGGGAAAGGAATTATGGTATCATTGACACAAAGTGCACCATTAATGGGATGCGGACAACTATATTGTAGTGTTCCCAAGCTGATTATACGAGAAATATACCTTTCCGGAAACAAGCATCCACTCGATGTCTGACACAGTCATCCATAAAAAGATAATGTTGCTATCCATTTATTAATCCATGAATCACCTATCGGTGTAATCATATTAATTCTCACAAACATATATAATGATTATTTGTGCAATATGTTTGGTAGTTGTTGCGTTGGTTGAGGGGTCTTGATCGTTTACGTACAAATCACTAGGTAGTTGCGCAAAATAGTGTGTACACATATGATCATTGAGATGGAAAATGGCCCGTACGAATGTTACTTAAAAGGGTGGTCTTTGCATGTATATGTTGTAATAGTTGGTTCTGTTTGCAGATGGCTTGTATCTTTAAAACAGGGTTGGCTATATGACAAATTGGTCTAAAAAGTAGATTGCCGTTAAATGTTTCAAAGTATTCCGTCACAAACCATTAATAACGCATACTTAGACGTGCAGAAAACCGCAGACAAGATCGACAATACAAGGCTAGACATAAATGTTTCGATCGTTCGCAATAAAATTGCTATTGTAGAGGAAGCTTATTGTATTTATGCATTAAAGTTATTTTCGTATACGAAATAAAAACTTGTAATAATGTTGTTAAATTGGATGCAAATCTATGTTATATGTGTGTCACATTTGTAGGAATGTTTTTCTTACCATTCTAATGAAGAATTAGATTTCAGGACTTTATGCAAGCTCAATTAGGTTTTCGCTATTCTTTTTTTAAAGTGTTTGACAAGTTTTGCAAGTCTTTTTGCCTTAACATGCACACATAGCTCGTCCCATTATGTTCTTCATGTGTTATATTGATTCCTGTCTGGATGAAACAAAATACAGCAAAATCAAAATATTTCTCCACTAAAGGCTTCTCTAATTGCAGTATAATTTATCAAACCGCATAAATCATACGTGTTGACATACAAAGAGGATCCGTTACATGTTTTTGCTCTAGCATGAAGCATTTCAATGACGTCACGATGACGGAATCAACAACTGGCAAGTCTTTGACCATATCGGACTACGTCTAGCTTTTTATCATAAAACCAACAGGTTCTTTGTGTACTACCATAATACTATTGGGGGTGTCGGAAAAAGACAGGTAATATGATACCAGTCTGAAATGTGTCAATGTTAACGCAAGAGAAAATGCTTCCACTGAGGAGCATGTCTATTAATACGATTTATGCATTGATGTTGTTGTTTTTGTGTCAAAGAAAACAGGATACTTCAACGCGATGTCAGAACAAATATATCAATACAATGTTACTTAACTATTAAACTTACAACACAAATCAGAAGCTGTTGAAATACAACATACAAATGCGAATCAAGTAATTTTGTGGTTGTTTTTTGTGTCACCAAAACACTGACGAATTAACTGGAATCGGAATCAGACCATGATACGAGTTAAGATTATGTTTAAGGAATTATTTGTTTACTGCTTAGTGGAACTTATCGACGTTTTTCAAGATTGTTTTCTGGACTGTATATCAACACAAATTAGATTTCCTTTCCACAAGAATGTTATCAAATATTTATTGAATGGTATTAACCAAACTAACAACTATTTGATTTTGTGAAATAATTTTTTGAATGAAATTCTTATGGACTAAATAAAGTCGAAACATTGAAAAGAACTTGGACATTGTTTTACTTCCAATTTCATTGGTAAAACTATATAGAAATGTAAATATTTTTTAACACACATGCAACCGTTTTCTAAAATGTTAAAATTGTTTTGACAAAATACGGATCACTCACATGCATGTTAATGTTTCAAATATCAATGAAATATCACATGCCTGGCAATGATAATACTTTAATTATGTTTATTTTCTATATAAAATATAAGCCGACTTTCTTCCTACGCGTTTTTATCTTTAATGAGCACTGGGTTTACTCTATTTATGGGGCATATTCATTGTAGACAACTGCATTTGTATATTTTCTGGAACAGATAATGCATTCGTTTTCATAGTGTCGATAGTCTATCATCATAAAAACACTTCATGTAAATTAAGAACAGTATGTCACTCATTTTTATTATATCAGGATGTCCGGACATAATGTACTTTCCGGAAACCATCGGGTGCTATTTGCGGACCTAAATCCAGTTACGCAATCACGCCATTTATAGTCTGCTAAAAAGCCACATTCTGCATTCTAGAATCATAAACGCTTTTCGGGCGTTGACAACTAATGATGTAATGCTCATAGCCGTTGGTTTATCCGCCTGCTTAACAAACCACCTTGTATTATTCAAGGTTCAAAAATAAGGTCGGATGCTGACACCATATGTCGTTATGTGTATTGTCGTTCTTGTATCTGCCTGCTAAACACACATTGTGCTAAAGGCCGTGTTCAAAAAATGGCTTGAAGTTATTGTCAAATGGTGTAATGTGTATTACCGCCTACTTAACACACCACGTGCTACCACGTAATATTACAAGATCACGAAATTGCTGGAATCTGACACCAACCGATGTAATGTTTATAGCTAGTGTAGCTATTCGTTTATGCAAAAATCTCTATGATTTGTGATTCAATATAGTTATGCCATTAGACTATTAGCACAAATACAATTTACGCACCCAACACAATTGGTTTGTCATCACTAATGTGACATATCTATTAGGGTTATGATTGCGTGGCTTTACAAATATAGTTAACAGAAATGGATGTTGCTAGAAAACAAGTATTCACTTTACGTCAATTATCGTACATAAACGCCAACACATAATCAATAATACAATGTCCTATCAGAACATTGGCTCCTTATAGGCTCTGTTTATAACTATGTTTACCAGCTTTTAAAGCTCGTTGATTCCTCGTATACAACATTCTTAAATAAGGTATGGGGAAATAGGACAGGGAAGGCAGTACTCAACTTAACCAGCCGATCACAGAAATCAGTAACATCACAACATAACTACACTGAGCTATGCCCACACACATAAGCCAAAGGAAAGTGACTAAAAGTCCTAGTCCTCGCCGCAAAAAGGCAGGATGATCCAATTTTTTAAAGACGTTACACAATAGCGGTGATCCAAAGAGATCGAATAAAATTAATACCACAGAAATATCAGAAACGTTCTACCAATGGTATATGCTTAGAAAGTTTGGGTATTATACAATGTACTTCTATTTTCATTGTTGTAAATAGAAAAAAAACAGGCACACAAATTATTTTCAAAGATACGATGCGTTTCACCATTTTTACTTGACATATATGTTGAGATAAAATAATTGAAAGTGTCCTGATTTTGTTGCCGATAACTTCATGTTGTATGCCTAAAGGTAAAAACATTTTTCACTTTTTCCAATATATTTCGGGCAACAATTTGATTATACAATGGAGTGTCACATTAAATTGCTGCTCTTATTGTTAACGGATTGAAACGTTTGTTTGTCAAAGAATCCACCAGGAAAATATTATATAAAATGTATCTGACATAGTCATTTACATATATACCAGAAGGTAGTTTAGAAACTTAGTCTGTCTCTTTAATTGCTTATTTATTTGTCTAAAACTGAAGTAGGTGAATGTTATTGTCATTATCAGGATTTTTAATGAACCATTAAAATGGGCGCTGGCATTTGAAATGATTTAAACGGTTACTGTTTGACCCTTGCCATCATGAAGACGTTTCAATTGCTGTTGTTGTACTTCAACATGTAGTACTACGTGTACTAGTAGTTAATATATTTTACAAACAATTGTACAAAAACAATGGTTTGAAAGATAGCCGCTTTTGCCTTCTAATCCGGAAGTCCATGTTTTTTTATTCTCAACCGGGTATACAATAAATAAAATAAAAAATACTTGAAATATGAAATGTTAGAGAAATGCACAATATCAGCAAGAATTGTTTGCAAGTAGACTCGATACAATGTCAGCGAATTGAACGAACAATTATACTATCAATATGCTGCGATAGGACGAAGATTAAATGGAATACAATGGCATGTACTAGAATGTCAGAGCAATGTACAATAATTATGCAATGCAAGCAAAATGAGCAGCATATTGTTCAGCACTATAGTATGAATAATAAATTGTTAATGAAATCAAGTTGAACCCATCCTGATTACACTTGTGTATTGTTTCTACGTATTCCATTCGTATATTCGGTACACTTGCAGTATAATCTTACACTTTCTGTATCGTATTCAATCGAAAAGTCGTATTACCTAATAATGCTTTCATGTAGTTACATGATTACGCAGCTATGTGTGTTGATTGTTCGACTGATTTGAACTATAAGTCTGTAACCAATTGAGAAATTACTAAACAAATAGTTTGTCGCATTGTTGAACTTGTTTTAACAGTTCCTCGGCACTGAAAGTTAAAATTCAAATGTAATAAGTTCTATTGGTTACAAACAAAAGTCAAACAAAAGAGATCAATACTAGTTTCCTCGGGGTTTTACTGATTATCTCAATAAGAACTGTAGCGCACAATGTAGCGCACAATGTAGCGCGCAATATTAATAAGTTATATTGGTTACACAAACATTTAATTAAAGGAGATCCATAATAGCCTCTTCGAGGCTAAACTGATTATCTCAATAAGAACAGACAACACAAA
Source organism: Spisula subtruncata (assembly GCA_963678985.1). NCBI lineage: Eukaryota > Metazoa > Mollusca > Bivalvia > Venerida > Mactridae > Spisula > Spisula subtruncata. Next base: position 43,250,778 of record OY787671.1, read on the forward strand.
GCCACACCCAAATCATTGGCATCGCTTAGTCAGACATACCCTGAGTCAGTCATACATAAATCTTGAAAACTCGGCCAGAGAAGTCGATCTCAAAAGAAATATTCGAACACAGAAGAACAAAAATAGCACAGACCCGACCAAGTATACGACACAAAGCCTAACATGAAACTGAACGCGATAGAAATCAGGACTACGAAAATTTATAGTTTCAGATGTGAAAAGATATATTGTATCTAATACTAGTAATGGTACGTACGATTTTGCGTATTTTTTTGATAATCCATTTTGTGGATTTGGTGATGGGGGTTGCCAAATAATTCAATTGCCCAACGAATATTTGATATTCAAATGTAATAGAAAGTGGAACACGAGAGCTGATGAAGTTTATGCCCGACCTACTAATCATCAGACGTTTGATTTAACAATACAATGTTCCGGTTTGTAAACGGGATCAAGCATTTGAATAAAAACTAGCAGTTTTTAAACTTTTTTCGCTTAATTTTGTTGGGGGAATTGTTCAAAATTAGACAACAAGGTACTGGATTTAATTAATCGTTCCATGGAACGATTTTGATGAGTAATTTAAGTTCTTTAATGACGACATTTATAGAGCAGTTCCATGTCACATAATACGAAACTATCAGCTGGATCCAATCATGTTAGTCTCTTTACGTAGCGATGTCGAGCTTTAAATCATTTGATGTCTGGACTGCTTTTTGCAGCTGCAGCTGCAGTTGTACCAGTTACAGTGATTCTTTAACTTTTTCGAGACGTTTTTTGACAGCTGAAATTAGACCTTTTGGCTTTTTGATAGATGTTTAATTTATTTTTATCGTTCAGTGGTGTTTGGATATTGTGCCGTGAGATTGTTGTCTATGTCATTTGTGTTTTCACTGTTCAGTGCTCGGCTTGTTTATTGTTTTGATTTATGTTTCCCCTGTCCGATTTTTATTTATCTATATGTTTCAATGACTTATTAAAAGACCAAGTGAAATATTTATTGTGTGTATTTACGACAATGTATGGCTTCGATGGTAGGGTATACATGTACATACATAGCATTCGAAACTAATAAATGGTGCCAGGTAAGCCCTTTCACCGAGCAATGTTGATGTGTCATGTGATGTCTGGAATTATATTTTTAATTCATACCAACAAATGCAAACTACTTTAGGATTCAAAATTTTCAACCTCGCAAACATTTCTTATTTCCAGGTTATTCGAATCCGCCCGGTATAGCTGTGTAATACCCTCTGATATACTAGTACTGTTCGTATGTAGAATATACGAGAGAGACAACATTTACCATACCACGTACATGATATCAATTATTTAAGGAATCACTCTTCCAGTAACAAAACACCCAATATATTGTCGTAACATTGAAACGGAGATGTAAACGTTGACAATGAATCAACCAAAAGTAATCATGCCTCTCTCATACTATAATTATATCTAGAAACTTACGTGTACCATCTGACATTATTAAAGATGAAGACAGAAACTATGTTAATGATTTGAAAATATCTGAACTATTTTATTGTACATTGTATACAACATAACGCTGTACATAGGACATCACATCGTAGGTTACTTAGTCTATCTAATTGTCAGCTGTCGTTCAGCAACAGGCATTTTAGCTTAAAAGAAATTTCCAAAATAATTGTGTTATCCTATATAGGAAATGCGGCAAAAACTGTAAACAACAAGACTGAGATGTGATATGACTTAAAGCATCAGGTCAACAAGTAGACAACAAAGAATTTTCAAGAAAATTGTGTTATACTATATAGTAAAGGCGTGAAACTGCAAAACACGAGACTCAGATGTAAAATGACATAAAACATCAGGTCAACAAGTAGACAAAATCTAAAACAAATACCAAACAACAATTCCAGATTATTACTTTTCTAGACAAAACCTGCTGCGTCGTTTTATCGACAAACTCTAATTTGTCATAATAAATAATGTTTCTACTAAAACAGTATTGCACACTAACAAAAATGTAGACACATTGCGTCATAGATACTGTCATGAATTAGAAATTATGCATTAAGCATCCTTATTGAAAATAATAAAAAAAATATAGATTGAGGGATAATTGTTCGAAAAATTAGATTAAACTAATAAATGTTGGTTCAAGAATGTTGACAGCTCAAGTTAATTGTTTTAATTCGATATGTGGAACTTCAACATCAACAAGTGATGCGTAAACATTTCTGAAAACAAATTGACAAAAATTGAACAATACAGCAGAAAATGTTCCTTCTAATGCCGTACATGTACCAAGTGCATTTCAAAAATGTGTGGGGTCGTAAAGCACTTTCCCTGCTCAGTTCGACAACACCCGTCGGGCGTTTGAACTTCGATTCCGGAATTTCCCATCAGTAATGAAATCCATCAGTGCCCTGTCGTTTTAAATATGAACACATTTAACTAAAAAGTATACTTATATGCCTTACAAATAGTATGCCTTTACAAAGACATAATATATATCAAATGGTCATAAAAAGTCCAATAAAGCAAAACCTTGTGCATTTCGCATTATGTGAATCGTTTTTCCTGGTCTATAGGAATATCGAATGGCCCTGGAATGCAACTACATACCACATAGCTTGTGCATGGTGAACTTTGCTTTAGCCAATTAGAGTAGATCTGGTTTCCAAATTCATACGACCCTTGATAGAAGAGGATTTAATGGAACCTTATTCAGGGACATATCATCAACAAAAACATTGAAACGTTAATCCATAAAACGTCGGAAACGAACACTGTACTCGGCTTTTGATCTATTATTCAGTTAAGCGTATCTACAAGGTTTTTGTTACCACGCGTCATTGCTCAAACTGTCCTCTAAATACCCCCACACAATCCGACAATTTCGTATTTTTGCTTATATCGGCCCACAACACTGTAATGGCATGGTTTTTTCAAACTTAACAAGTTGATTGAAATTTTCACCTTCTTATTATATTGAAAAAGGTCAATATTAATCTGCAATAAAACGTTTAAATTTGAAATCTTATAAATTGTATAATTTAAAGAGTTTAAAGGAACTTTTCGAAGACATAATTCTTCAATAATTAGTGTATACAACATAGTAAATACATTAACTTTTTTCTAGATGATAGGCAAGCGTATTTCTATTTTGGCATTTCCTGGCGGTCAGTGAATTGCCTTGTGTGTGTTTAACATGTTGTACTTTGTTGATCCTTGTGAAAGCCATATTCCCGGTCGGATTCGCTATTAAATTTTCTTCGGCAAATGGTACCTTAAATTATTAATTTTCTGGTGAAGGAATTTAAAGAAAATGAGTGCACGCTAATTATTCCAGATTAAGGACTAATTTTTCATATCATTTTGTTAATTTTTTATATAGAAATGCAATATACGTAAGAATTGCACTAAGCAATTACTGTTACTTTAAGAATAGTTTGGAAGTTTTTGATATTGAGTACAATTACAACGATATTTGTTTCGCGTAATAACTATGATTACAGAAAAATAAGTTTAATCGAGTCAAAAGATGCATTGAAGTACAAACAGTGGTGCCCTGTGCATTGTTCTGCAACTTTTCGACAATTTCCCATATTTGGTCAATTAATCACTAACAACAGCGGAATAATTTTCATTTTTTACGTTATAACTTTGTTAGTTAGTACGTAACAGCTGTTGAAAGTCATCAAATGTAGTTAATTGAGTTGCATAAATAAAGTTATAGTTGGTATTAGCGATTTCAGTTTAAATTTGCAAGCTTTGAACGCATTCCGTAGGTGTAGCGCAATTTGATTATGATAGGATTTTTTTGTTTATTTTCTTTCTCAGTGTTGACTTCTTTTACATAATTCAAGATTAATTAAATAATGGGCACAATTACGAGTAAGGGCGTTCCGTGCATCGGTTGCAAACATAATGTGGTAATAAGACTATTGCCCTGTAATAAACTTTTGTAAAACCTTCCTAAACACTATCGTTGAACGTTGTTGTCAGTGTCATTTATACTTATTTTAACGCAACTCTAATACAAGTGTAACAGATGGTGTATTTGCTGCAGTGTCCCCGAAGGGATTCGATAGAACTTGTACAAATGACGTTTAATGATCATACTTATTTCCGTAAATTTGATAGTTGTGTCAGAAACGACATTACCGTTGTGATAATGGAGTTAAAATCTAGGTTTATCGTTTGTTAATTAGTAGAAAAACGCCTATGTGACGATCTTGCTAAGAGGGTGCAAGATTTACAATTTAGAAAACACAATGATCAAATAAATGTGTTTATAACAACGTGTAATTATGTTATTGCTTCTAATACGGATTATTCGTACATGTACATTAACGGAAGTTCAAACTATTATACAAAACATCATTGTCATAAATAAGATACGTGGGTTTTACTCGTAACACTTACGATGAAAATATTAGAACTCTCTCTTTAGATGTTTCTAAAACTGTGCCATGATTTGAGTAAATATTTCAAATTTAGCCATTATATCCATTTGCGGTGTTAAGGAATATACACCACTTTTTATCACCGAGAAATGACGTTAACAAGCCGATCGCCTAAGAACTAGCTATTCTACACTATATTGGCCTGTCGGTAGAAATGTAAACTACGCACACCAAATTCTTACCACCAGGAAAATGGTTCCAAATAGCATGACATCATTAATAAAAAGACGACAGTATTAAATTATATTTGAAGTACTCATCATTCTAAGATCTATAAGCACCAAACATCACAAAGGTCTATAGGTGGTTCATTGTCTAGTGGAACGTTTGATATGGATATTAACGCTTATATGGAAAAAGAAACACAACTGACAATGATTAAATACTTTGAGCTCTGCGTGAAACTGGGCCCGGTCAAAATGCAAAATACTGGGTTGAAGATCGAAAGACTTAGCGTGGTTACTAAAATATGGTTCCACCAAGTGTGTCACTAGACATTGTAACGCTTTACATTTAACACACAATTACTGTTTCGAACAATTCTAAGTGACTAATTGAGCCTTTAAGGCTTTTACGTATTGATAAATCTATATGGACATTCTAGCCATATGGCTTAAGGCTACCACAGTCGACCGATCCAACAGAATTAAATCCTTGTCACTGAAATTAGGCTCAGACATTCTAAGATTGACGTATACCTTTGTTTATTGGAATAAATTAGATTTTATGTAGACCAGGAGACTAGATCTTGAAATAGGTAAAATTTAAGAACGACACCATTTAAAACGTTTGTCTCGGTTAATTTACTTAAAACTCATTGATGTATTGACATCCTTATAATGCGGGGCACACATTTGGTTACGCTTACTAACATAATATAACACGAAAGGTAATAAAATCTTGTCCTATGTAAACAAAATCCAACATGTCAAATGGAATACTTGAAAATGTCTGCTGAAGAGATTTTACAGACAATGACTTGTAATGTCTTTGGTATTAATGGTAAAGAAGTAGAGCAATAAATGGCTACATGTAGTAAGTAGATTTAGCTTACAAACGAATGGACTAATAAAGCAGATGGTAATCATACAATGAAAAAGTGGAATTTTCTGAGCAGATAGTTGAATGCCTTTTCACATGTTAAAAAGGTCGAGATTAAAGAATTGATAAAAGCAAATCGCAGCATGTCACAGGAGAGCATGGACGAAAAAAAAGAAATACTAGTAACACAAGTCACATGGGCAAACATTTATGTGTCTAATCTAATTTAAAACGATTTCGAAGTAAAACGCGGTTTGTTGAAGTTAAACAAATACAGTCAGAACCAATACTGTGTTCGACATATATTCTTAATGAACAAACTAAACCATTGCATGAGTATATGTTTCATTTACAAGGCCGAGTCTGCACACTGCTCCTCAATGAATTAATCAACAACGAATGATAAATTGACAATGAATATCATTTTTCTATGATATTACTTGCCACACTCGTTCAAGATGAAAGACTTCATAGTAATATATCAGATAACAAATCCTGTGTGAGTTATTATCATATAAACAAATGTGCATAATGTGTCTAATCGCATTTGGTGAAGCGGTTTATTTCTGCTAAGCTTGCTTAGCGTTGTGATACGTTTTACTCATGCCATTATATGAATGACTCAGTGTTTGATGCGTTCTTTGTAATTTATGCGAAAATGCATTGTTCTTTATTGGAACGGTCGTTCAGCAGGCAAAGTAAAATGTTATACGACACATGCACAAAACTTTTATGACGGTTTTTAGACCAACTAAAAGTTTGTACATAACTCAAGATATAATTTTGTATGAAGGTAAATTTTGACAACAATTTTTTAACACCCTGTACATTACCAGGAAGTTTTGAAACATCTATTTTTGCACTTAAGAAATACTTCCTGTATATAATACGATATCAGACTTTACTTTTTCTGTTTCAGGATTTATTGTTATCCGTAGATAATGTCTGATCATAATGCTTTCAGACGATAAAAGACTCGTGGGGACAGTAAAACGACCTATGTCGGATAAGAGACATTAGACGTGTCCAAGGATACAAGCAAAATGGAGCTTCCCAATGAGGTCAACGAAAGATTATGTCGTAGAAATAATGTCCATAAACTAATGTTATTGCTTGACGACGTAAGCGAGTCTGTGCAAACACCACAAGAGGATTGTAAACATTATCAACACAACATAAAATGACTTAAGTTGTTATTTGTCTTGGTCAGGGTAATGGTAATAAGATGTTTCCATTTGTTTCAAAGTGTCGTAATAAATGGTATATATTTAGCATCATCTCATTGTTATAAAATTTCGTTTTATTTTCCCCCAAAATGTTACATGTGAGTATTTGCTTTCTTTCATTGCGTCTCCGTATCACAATTGCCACAAAATGGGTTGTCATTGAAAAAACTTAAAATCCTTTATCAACCTTTGGTATGATTTTTATATAAAATAGTTTGCCTTGGTACATTTGGTATTTACTTTTTAATAGTTCCTAAACACTAATGCATATTAAACACTGGTTAGTGGATGATGTGACGCTGCTCTACCAATAGACAGAGCAGATATCACTCGGCCTGATTGTTTGGCAAAGGTCGCTTTTGTGAAGGTTTTCAAGTAAATCTATTAGACCATGTGGTTATAATTTAACATTAAAATTGGTTTTTAGGGTATTGATTGACAACTGGCCTGATGTCAATTCCGTTGTATTGATCCGTTTTGTGACTGGCAATGTGATGTGATGTAGTTTGATATAGTTTGTGTAATTTATTTCTATGTGTACTTATTGACCTTGTCGTGTTTGGCTGTTTCTGACCCTGTCACAATCTTGCATTATCTTTAAACAAATCCATTATACGAATGGCTTTAGAGAATTGACCATTAAGGCAAAAATGACCACGTTCAACATAACTAGGCATTGTTCAATTGTACATGTGCAAGCACTTCGTTCTTTATCCGTTAATTTATTATACTAATCCTCCTCCTCAGCACAGCGGTGACACATGACACATGCAAAGTGGATAATTTACAGATAGTATTAGTTGTATCCTGTATGTAGACCAATATACCGTACACTCATTATTTTTCAGCGTTCAATTTATGTCGTTCGTGCTCTACAATATTTATCATATTTTCAAATAAATTAAACGTTTGCATGTAAATAGGGAGCCCTGACCTAGAGATAGGACGCGCGCGTTGTCATCGAGAGGGCTGGCCATGAGTGCTTGGGCTCTTAATAGCTGAAAAGAGCCCTAGAAAATCTTGTTTTTTAACAACTTGCATTCACTAACCATGTAAATCATAATCCCATAGAAGTACCGCTTAAGAACAAAAGCAGTGATCCATGTGAGCAAATGACTTGTACCAGATACCAGGACATTGATTATACTACTAATTATGTTAATGTGAATATTAATGACTGTATCAAAATTAACTCCACGTGACCATTCCCAATTCAGAATCTGAAACCATAAACAATTTCCACTTGGACGAAACCACCTTAAAATCATGAATTAATTATACAATGTTAGAGACGTGAAGTGAAGAATGGAAAGTAAAGTTGGATACCAACCCAACCATATTTGACAACGTCTGGTGATTCGTGTACAAGGGTGAATAAATATAATAGCTAAAACAAAATGGGAAAACACATGCTCTCCCAACGGTGCTATAACACCCACACCAACACCTTGACAAGAGGCGTCGAGTTTACATAGCTTTTGTCACAAGCAACGTAACATAAATTGGTATGGCAAAGGATTAGACAATCAAAGGCACAAAACGAACAAACAAGTAACCCCTGTCAAAGTGAAGAATACTTAGGCTTGGTGAGTCTTGATTGACTTTTAAAATTCGACAATTATGTTTTGGATGTTTGAACTATATGATGTACAGCGTGTTTATCATTTCAGTTTTTAATTGTTATTTTCTCTGACAGAATTAATATAATGGAATAATTCTAAGTGATATTATCGCAATTTTTTTTATTGTTTACTGACAAGCTTCGTGTGTCAGTATTCATTATTGAGACTAATGTGGATAATGCCAATGTAAACTTAAAAACAGAATGATAAATGCTCAACATCAAAGGTCGCTAGTATCTTAATTGTGATTTGAGTTAAGCCCATTTGCTCTTATCAGCTAACAAGCTACATTTTGTATTTAACCATACGTTTGAATTTGTGTTCAACTGTATATATAATGCTGTTTGAACTAGGAACGCTATGATAGAGTAGTCACTCAATATAGGCTCATGTTGACGATAAAACATTTTAATGCTAGAGTATGTTAAATATTTGATTGAACTGATGCCGACTGACTGTCATTTTCTGAAGTATTGTCAAATCAGACATATTCCCCCAGATATCCAATTAAAGTTTTATGCGCTTGCAATGGTACAGTATGTGCAACATTGTATGCAGGGACAGTTAAACATACGATATTAAGTTTTCTTTCACTTAAAAATCACGAACATTATCGACAAATAATCATAAATTATTGGGTTTTTTTTTAAAACAAGATACTTATAAATCGGATAAGGTAAACAATGCATTTTTCTTAAACGCAAACTATTATCTACCATACAAACTTCTCTTATTAGAAGATGAAATATGTGCTATGACAAAACACAAACACCTCAACGCCCGTTGATAACGATAAGACCATATGCTTCGGTACATTTGGAGTACGATGGTCAATAACTGAAAGAAGAAAATAACCAGTGTCTTTCTGTGTAAACTCTCAGCTTCAATGACAACAATAAAGTGCCTTTGTCTGATTGAGTGCCGGTTAACGAGAGTTTGTTTACTTTAACAACATAACAACGCCATTTTAGTGATAATTCTGGTATTGGGAGGAAGCGTATGTGATGTAGTGTCATTGTCCTCAATTCAGCACGTTGGGTTAAGAACAGGAATTCATATTTTTGGTCTGTCAATACACTCTAGCCAAATATAGTCATAAAAGCGCAGTATGTGGTAGCATACTGATAGAGCATGTTGTCATTATGATTTATAACAGACGTTAATGTGGCCACAATCTGGCAAATATGCAAGACAAAAAGATATGAGAAACTCGCATAGCGAAAGCAGCAATCAAATCAACCAGCCGATCATGGAAGACATAACTAGTAAAGTAACATAAATACACGGCGCAATGTCTACACACAACCGAACGAGACGATAACATACCCAAGTACCCGCTCTAAAAAGCTGAAAAGCCTTAACTTTCATACAGAAATGCTAAAATGGTCATCTGAAGTTTATTTATGACGGGACATGACAATGGTCAAGGCATTTTAAGATAAACAAGTCAACGTATTTTCAAAGTCACTTCAAGGAAGAGGCACACACATTAGCTGATGGATAAGTAGGTTAGGAAGGTCAACTGATGTATTATTATCGCTCACTTTGAATCGTTAGCCTCTGTGATAAATCTTAATACTTTTCCAATAAGTAGCTGACGCCAATATAAAAACGGAAACCACCTATACATTCCTTTAAGTGTTGTTGTTGACATACACAATGCTCAAACTCAATGAAACATTTTGATATAAACACATCATGTAATGCAGTTGGCCATTGGATCATGCAACAAAAGACTTAAATGACAATACATTTAGTCTATACATCTTATTTTGTTCTTATTTGTACCAGGACAACTCATGGGCATTTCATTCCTTACGGAATGATCGATATAAATAGGACAATACCTGAATGATTAAAACAGACAACAGTAAAAACTGAACTGGCCATTCTCTGTGTCAACGGCTTGAGTGGCAATTATTTCTCGGTCAGTCATTATACGTCAGCTAGAATAATTAATACATTTATATCACAGGTCATGTCTAACGAAATATTTACGAAATATTATCACACCATGAATACTCGACAAAATAACACTGCTTATTTAAAGCAGCAATTGAATCAATCGAGATGCCACTTATGTCCGTGTCCAGGATAACTAATTACGTGTGTTTTGTCCCCGGCTGTTTAAGTTGAGTGTTGCATTCCCTATCCGATGTTCTCTTATATATCTGCTTTTAAAGAACATTAGAATATTGTTATAAATGGTCTGCATGTGTTTTTAAATTCAGGTGTTACACCTAAAATGGCGTAATAATTCAAACTTGACGAATCCATATGTATGGTTGTATTTGCTAAAGAACGGTTCAATCATTAACATGGAGTACAAATTGAATGTTCGAATTTTGTATTCTTGTCTAATTATCTTCAGTTTTAATTATTTCTAAAACAAACGACAGCAAATATGCGTTTTAATTTAAATAGTACCCATATAATTTACTACCGGTCTGTTTGATGATGTTAATTAGATTCTCATTAAGTTTTCTTTAAAATCATCATGAGTTGCAAATGGTGATGCAGTGTAGTTATGACCCGGAAATGAATGGATACAATGTTTCAAATGTTGCAAGAAGTGAACAACGAAACGGCAACTAAGTCAGCTCTCAATACAAACAGTGGTTTGTCCAAGTAGAATATCACGCGGAAACAAAACTGTAAAAATGCTAGCTTAGCATGACAGGGGAGTCACCCATATATCAAAGGTCACCAAATGCAATTATTAGTCTACTGGGTGCTATATAATATAATAATAAATATAATACAAAACAAACCATCAATCACCGACCTATCTCTAATTTTCACAAAACTTTTCGCCATGACGGCTTCTTCAAGTGATCAAATAAACAAAGTTTTAAGGAATTTTCAGAGATGACCCAAGTTTGAGCGTTATTATTGCTGATGGATTGGAACTTAAATTCAGATCTAACACCACATTAGAGTATTTTCTGTGGATACTCAGAAACACAGTATGAAAGACACAAAATAAATCACGTAAAAGATAAGGTACATACCACAAATACAAGGACATAAGGACAATTACAAAAACGTGTTTCCTTGGAAGCGCATTCGTTGCGTGCAATGAACCATTATGCAAAGCAGTGGATTTGTAGTGCGTCTGTCAATCATCGACATGAAATTACAAATACCTTTTCCATTAATTTTGAAATGCTGACACTAGAAGTCAAGAAAATCAAACACTATTTGCAAAAGAAAGTTATAGTTCCCGACTTATAAATATCTCTTATTTGACGCATTCATACCATAATTGGGCGTCGTTAGCCCAAGTTTTACTAAATTAGTGTCAAGTTGTCGCCGTGTTGCTTCGCTAATCAACACCATTATCGTCCTCGGAAGCCGGCTTTTGACAATAACGTCGCAATCAGAGACGGCAAATAGGGATGAAATGATTTTATACTAATAAAGGAAATCCAATTGTTGACTGGCTAAATTGTGAGACGTTCATTATACCCTGTTGGTTTAACAAGTACTCATGTTCCATGACATTGCTAAATATTGGTGTTTGGGGTATTGATAGATCTGTATATTGAGGTAACTGGACTATAAACAGTTGATTAGCTACACGTGTATCAACAAAGCCATAGACTGGTGCTAACATTGGTCGCACGATATCGTTTCTAAGATGAATTGAAACGTATGAACGGAGCGGATAGTATAATGATCACAACTCAGCACTTATCAGAAGACGCAGAATACAAACAGGCATAACAGGGAACATAGGAATACCAGAGTTTTTTTAACAGATTTTCCAAATTTGATTGTATAAGGATGATGACCAATCAGACAGGGAATGCAGCATTGTCAGAAAATGCCGAGCACGAACGACACAAAAACCACAGAAACGACACAACAATACACAAAATTATTCCCAAAAATGAGAGTATGATATAGCAGAGTTTCGTTTCTTAAAGCATTTCATAATACATTACAACACAAACATGGTATCTAGCGGAGGCCTGCATTATGTCTGATGTTGACAATAAAGTCGGTCTTGGTAATTTTCAGAACGGGCATATAGTACATTAGAGTTGCGTTATTTAAAGATTTCTAAAAAATGCAAAAATAACCATACTACATTTTTGTATACATGGTCTTGATGATATCGGCATTTCAACCGATTTTGGCAGTAAAACTGACTTATTTCCAAAACTAGAAGTTGCAACGTTTGAAAATTCCAAAATAATTGTAACCACCGTACTGTAGTGTCTTGCTTGCTGATACCTGTATTTCGACTGATGTCGACAATATAGTCGGTCAACCAAATTTCCGAAACGCGGGGTTTCCGCAATCCTGAGTTCCTTACAAATTGAAACAAAATTTTCCAAAGCAAGCTAATCTTATAAACATTACTAGTGGTGTTGTATTCCAAGTTCTAAGTAATCAATCACTGTTTTAATTACATACTCGAGTGAGATTATTTGTCATCTCCTTCAGGTATATTCTGATTATATGGGTCATTAGCTATTATTAAAATATTGTTTGCTTTGCAAGTTCACAAAATGAAGCGTATCTCCTGGGAAATTAAATCAAGACATCTGTAATTACGCGCTAAGATATCTCTATCACAGTACGAATTAACGTTATTATTCCTTATTATTCACCTATTCTCTCGATACCTATTCAGTGTGCTTTAATATGTTCAGATGAACCGAATATGTACAAAAAATCCGAACTTTTCGCTGACATTAGAATGTTTTGTTCGCATACTTTAGTTCGTTTCGGGAATTTCAAATTTTAGCTTGAAACTTGCTGTGTTGTTCTCATACTTTTTCTCGGTGTTGTTGATTTTTATAATTATATTGTCAGTTCTTAGTACTCCAATAAGCTAAATATCACCAGTTTTGTATTTTATTTTATTATTGTGTTACTATACATGTATATTGCAATGACATTTGTGTATGATTTGGAATGTGACATTCATCTTATTTCTACTAAAGCAATAATTGTGGTTGAGTTTTGTGGAAACTATCAGGTTATCATATAATTAATGGGCCAGTGAAAAATATTAACTTAATTTATTTTTGGTAAGGAAAAGGGAAATCCAAATGGGACAAGACAAACCACATTTGACGGAAATAGCAAGACTTGAATGGTCACAAAACATTAAACAAACTACACACGTCAAGTCAATAATGACAGGCGGATAATTATAAAAAGAACACTAATAAGCAATAAAGCGACAAACTATAACAACAACTGACTCTGTCAGACCGTTCAGTAATTACGGATGTGCCCATCATTTCACACAAACAAAAATGCCATTAGCTAGAAAATGGGTGATATATCGGAGTGTCTGTTAATACAAAACCGTCAATTTGCTACTTTATTTTTTCAGATAAATCAATACTTATTTATTATAATGTAGCACCACCTTCAGTGGCCAAAATCCAAAAGTTTCATAGAAATTGGATCGTTGGTTAAGTGAGGATCATGTTTTATGCAATGTACCTATAGTGACCACGGGGAAAGTCCAGACGTCGTTGTTGACGTCATATGTTTCGGTACCCTCACAACATCTTCTAAATTCTCACAATAATACTTATTGTACAACTCCAACCATTCTGTATAATGACCAATTTACAATGGCGGGTTTAACTTACAAAAAACCCAAATAGCATTTATTATTTCATTTGTTGTTTCAAGTTTTACACTCACGTACCCAAATCGCGCCAATATTAAAGTCTTGACGTCCAGAAAAACGAAATTGGACTCCAAAGGACACGTTTAAGCTGATAAAATCCAGAAATATATATGACCCCGGCACTGTATGTTTTACATGATGTTCCGGTACTTCCTCTAGGTGAAATCTCCAATTTTCGGCCACGATTCAAGTAAGTATGTGTGTTTAAAAACTGTTTATACCAAGCACAACACATAATTGCAGGATTACGCTTTCCCCCGTGGTTTAACGCGACGTCACGTTTTCTTTCCGCTTTTAAGAGTGACTTTGTATGATAACCAATATCTCTGTAACCCTGTTAATTATGACATTATAATTTGAAACACAGAACTATATAGTCTCAAACGATACACACATCAATTCTATAAAGGTTTCGCAACCGTTAACGATAATGACGGGGTGAAGGTGTGTTCAATTTTGCGTTGCTATAACTACCATATTTCCGAACATGACATATTTTTTCATGATAAATATACGCACTGAATTCATAACCGGTAGAACCTGATTTCTACCAATTGTGATGAAAATCGGATGATAAGTAGTTAAACAATCGAGGTTGTCTACGTATTTTTTGAATGGCCCTCGTATTAATAATCGAATTAAAAAGTCATCACATATGAAGAGATTTGACTAGACAATAAGCTTTTCCACTTGATTAAGTAAAAACAAACAAAAATTGTGCTATATTTTTGGAAGCAATAAACTCCTATTTATGACTTAAATTCGGCGTGAGGAAAATCTGTTTCTCTCAAAAATGTTTTGTTTGTTTACTTTTGTTATTTATGTGTGTTATTCGGTTGTCCACTTTGATAATAGATTAAAACATTTTAGCATGTCGCCAAACAAGCACATTTGTAAACAGCAAAATAACAATAACTCAGTACATACCACTTCTTGAATTGACTACCAGTATCTAAATGACAGAGAAAAATATATGAGGAAATCGGACATGGGAGCACTCAACTTAACTAGCTGAGCACTGAAAACAGTAACAACACAACACAACAACACGGAGAAATGCTCACACATACCTCAAAGAAATTATAAAAGGCCGAAGTCACCGCCGCAACATGCACGATGACTAATTATCATTAAGAAATAACAAAAGTGATTATCCCAAGTGACCGCAAGGTTTCTGTGCTCGGCTGGTGGAGTTGAGTGCTACCTTCCCTGTCGGATTTTTCTCATACCTCTTTTGCAAGAGTATTTAATTAACAAATTCATTTTACTCTTTGAACGACGTATTAAACATATGTACAATATACATAAACAAATTGGTTGTGATATTACAGAATTTCACAAACAACATGTTTTCCAAAGTTTAAGAACCAGATTTGATGTAAGACAAATAAGGAAATATCAAACATTTCCGCCGACAACTTCTTCGAGTTTGTTAGATGGCAATGACTCTCACCTCTGAAAGATATACGAGTCATTCGTGATATTATAGACTATACGCAATTTCACAAACAGGATGTTTTCCAAATGTATATGAATCAGATTGATGCAAAACAAATGAGGAAATATCGCAAGAAATATCACATATCTCCGTTTTTAACTTGTTCTGGTTTTGTTAGATGGAAATGACTCTCGCCCTCTGAACGATAAACGTCAAAGCAACGAGTATCTATAAGTCAACGCAACACATTCCAGAGAAAATTCTTTTCTTTAATAACATCGTGGTATAGTTAACTGTCATTAATTCCCACGTAACAACATCGTATCCTATCGAGCTAAATGAGAAATAAAAGAGTGTAGAGTACCTCTTGCTGTCGTTTGGATGATAACCGGTGACTCTTTGTCCATCACAGGTGAAATAAATCGGAATTGTATTGAAAGGAAATGATGATTGGAAGTATTGAAAAGTCAATCATGTCCCCGAATCAGACAGGGCTGACCGTATAGGTAGAAAGGAAATCAAAGACATTGAACAGGTTGGTGAACCTAATTGTGTTTTGATTATTTTCATTACAACAGCTTATATATGCTTGGTCTGTCACAAGGTGTAGGAACATTGTTAAACATTTATTATATGCGCATAAGAATAGTTTTAACATTAAAGTTTTCGTTAAACACTTAATTTTAGTTACAATAATTTTAGAGATGAGTTACAATCAGTGCGAAATTTACATGGTTGGGTTATAGCGCCTGTGCAATACAAGTTTAGAGGGATATGGCTAGGTTATTGTGCTTTTGATGGTCTTTTACTTGCGTTGTAACCCAACAGAACAGAATAGATAGTAAAAGAGAAGCCACATCAGCTGTTGTTTAACTGTAAGACTTACAGTGGACATACAGAGACAACATAAATAGCTTCGTATAAATAATAAAATATTCCACCTTTACAATGGTGAGCGAATGCATACTCTCAGAGCATATTAGCGGTCTTTCAAACGTGGGCGATAAAATCGTACACTTATTACGTACTAATTGTGTCGGTTTGCACAATAAAGCTACAGTGTTACTAATGCCAAGCGTTTCATCTTGTTCAATAATAACGTATTTGATAACGGCTTTTTACGGACGAAGTGCAGTGGCAAACGCTTCATCGAATTCTAGTATTCTATTAGCCATCGTTTTAATTCTTCCCTTGAGTTGTTTTACGAGCCAAGGAAACAACATGTAACATAGCAATTGAATTGCTGCATATTTTATGCTATGTGATTCACTTCATTATTTTTATTGCTAGCAATCGTTATGAATTACAAAACAAAATCGTATTAACTCGTTTCGCTTGCTTATTTGATTGGCTCGATTTATTACGTATTCGATGTATCTATTCAAGTTTATTACGTCATCTAAAATTCCTAGGAATAAAGCTTTAAGCTATTTGATGAATTTGTTAGAACTTGTGGATTTCTTATGAATGTGCTTTATTGCTTTAACGTGCTATGTATAAAATATGTATGGTGTTCCGTTCATAGTGGTGATTATGTAACTCATTAAGTTGAACTACTTGTACTAAACCATACGATTTAAAAATGACCATTCCGACAGGGAAGGCAACACTCTCTATAAACCAACAGAGCCTGAAAGATACAAAAAGACTCAGAAAACAGTAACTTCAAAACACACCTACATGGAGCAATACCCACACACGACCAACATTATGGATAGGTCATGTAGTTGTTAAACCGAAACGTGCTGTTATACAAGGTCAGAAACATGATGATTACGTCTAAACAAAAGAATTCGTTTATCTTGTGGCTTAATTGTACGATCACGACTCTGTCATTCGTTAACTACACAATACTTGATTAACAATGTCTTATTTGTCAATGTCCGGATAAGGACCAGCAAAGTCCAACATTAATATATAGCCTATGAAATATAACGTTTATTCATGGACAGAACCATCCTCGGTAAGCTATTTCCAAACGCTATTTATCACAATTGCCATGTCTTGCTTTTTTTAGTTTTCGTTATGCTTATAGAGTGTAATAATTTTAGACATTTCGGTCAAGGATAAACCGTTAAGGTGCAATCATCTATTTGCATTCGGGTCCGGTGTTTTGCTGAAAGTATAGAAGTTAAACAAACAGTTTTATGAGGGTGCCTTTACTCATTCCGAACAGACTCCTAGTTTCTGGCATGTGTTCATTGTACAGCACATATGCATACGAAACTACTAATGAGTTTCCAGCAAATTATAATCTCTAGTTTGGTGGAAAACACTAAAGGATGTCTCTAAAATACTCAGTGCCCAGGCATATATCGAAATCAGGGCCTTCCGGGCTCGTCGTATTAATTTATTTAGGATTTGACGCAAATTTGATAATCACACAAGACATGCAGCCAACATCTGAAACGAAATAGGATGAATTATTAAACAGCTACAAAATTGCTCCAGATTGTTTATCTAACTGTATGGTAATTGTACCGAATTGCCACAAGGAATAAGAACTTCACAGGTGTTTTTTTCCTTTTTTGTTTGTTTACTTGTGAGTGTTACAATGTAGTCACTGTTGTGTGTACTTGTTTGTTTCTGCTCCTTTTCGTTCATATTGTGCTTTGTTGTTTATGTTTAGTTGTGCGTTCACCAACTTATCTGTAGTAATTAACTGTCCCGAAGCAACCCTTCTGTTACGCATATATATTAGTCATGTTCTCTCTGTCGAGGTAAACGCACAAAGAATCACTAGATATTAGGTTTTTAGTTTCTGTCTGTTTTTGAGGCATTTCCTATCGACTTCGTTATTCGTTGTAAATAGTTTTAAAATCTTTTAACTTGTTTTTCTGAAGACAAAATGCTAGTTGGACTGAAAGATTCAAGGACGGGTTTTTGTGCGTCAATAGTTTTAGTTCAAACGTATATACGGAAAGCATCTTCTGTTAGTAACAGTCCGTGATGTTGTCAGCATTTGCAGTGATACGCATTGGTTTGTTTGAGTTTCTATAGAAATAGGTAATTTATTTAAAAACTAAATTTCTAAAAATTGTCAACGGTTGTAGTTTTTATAGCAAAACACTAGCAAAAAAGACCAATCCACCAGGTATATGGTTGTTAATAAATATTTGCAGTGTTTTCTATCCAGCTTGCGACGGACTGGTTGGTAACACAGAGGTGATCTCGCGTGTATCTATATATCTGAATATAGACAGTGCATGTTATCCTTTCATCAAAATAGTCATTCAGGAACCCGTTGGAAATTTCTGTTTGCTCTTTAATGAATTATTCGTGAATTAAAAGAAAGATGTGTTGGATATATCCAATGATATTGCTAAAATCCATGTATTGCTGAAATGTCGTGCTACATACAGATTGTATATGTTTTGTTGATTATTTGTTTCTGTGGTAAAACTTATAGCTTCAATAGTTTTCTTATTTTTGTAGATTGTCAATTGGTCGTGCATGGGCCGCTTAATACTCTCAGTTTTAAATTATTGATCACTATAATTGTTCAATTAGTAGCAAAAATATAAATATTCAGTTAATGGAGCATTGACCGCGCTTTATAGTCTCATTTCATTGCAAACTGGTTTAGTGTTTACATTTTATGTACTGTAAATAAGTAATAAATAAAAACTGATTTACTTAGCAGTTATTTCAGTACACCCAAGAGGACCAAGGGTAATTGCAATGCCAGTGGATACAACAAGTTCTATATTTAGATCAAGAATTTAATTAGCCGGATGACGTAATGCATCATGCGATGCGTTGGTTCGAATACCAAACTTATTTCGTTCACCTTTGCACGCTAAGGCAATCCCGGCAATCTGTAAATTGCTTATAAACACTATCAAATAATACCGAAAATGTACATAATTCAATTGGCGAACATCAAAGATGTATGAATATTCACACATGTCGGTAAACAGTTAGAATATTACTGTTGAAGCTAGCTAAGTGGTAATTCACTACACACAGTGGTATAATTATTTACCATAACAAGTGCTACGTTCTCTGAAGATGAACAAAATCCCTCTGTGGAGAAAAGACATAAGTCACTTTAAATCTACTCAATGTCGGCGTAAATACATTAGCAAATGGAACAATGGTGATAAAATTGATAAAAAATAATACACGTACGAACTGTATTGAAACGAACGTTTTGTCAAACTGTCCATAAAACTTTTTACTCAATGGTATTAGCACCTCGTAAATGCTCAGCTTTATATAATATAAGCGTATTTGGCTAGCCTGGTCAAGATTAGGCAGTGTTAACGGCGGTTACTTTGACAATGGGAAAGGAATTATGGTATCAATGACACAAAGTGCACCATTAATGGGAAGCGGACAATCTATATTGTAGAGATATAAAGCTGATTATTTGTTTCAGGAGGCCAGCATCCACTCGATGTCTGACACAGTCATTCAAATGAGAAAGATAATTTTGCCATCCATTTATTAATCCATGAATAACCTATTGGTGTAGTCATAGTCATTCTCAGAAACATATATAATGGTTATTTGAGCAAAATGTTTGGTAGTTTATGCGTTGGTCTTGGTCGTTTATGTGCAAATTTCATCATGGTTGCGCCAAATAGTGTGTATGCATATGATCATTGTAATTGAAAATGGCCCGTACGAATGCTACTCAAAAGGGTGGTCTTTGCATGCATATTTTGTAATAGTTGGTTCCGTTTGCAGATGATATTGTATCTTAAAAACAGGTTTGGCTGTATGAAAAATTGGTCTGACAAGTATATTGCTGTTAAACGTTTCAAAGCATCCCGTAATAAACCTTTACTAATGCATACCATAAGTAAGCAGAAAACACATACAAGCTCAACAGTACATGGCTAGACAAATATTTCCATGGTTCGCAATGAAATCGTCTCCATTGTAACAATGTAGAAATACATAGATATACATCTATGTATCATATATTCATAGTATTTTAACACACACCTGCAACAGTTTTCGAGAATGTTTAGACAAACATACGGTCCACAAACATTAAAATTGATGTTGCAAACCAAATGTCAATGGCATATCACGTCTGGCAATAAAGTTATTTCCAATAAATATAAACGGATTGTCTTTCTACGCGTAAATGGTCCTTAATGAGCACTGTGTTTACTCTATCTATGGGACATATTATTGTAGACGACTGCCTTTGAGTATTTCCTCGGACAGCGAATGCAATCGTGTTCATAGTGACGATAGTCTAGCATCATAAAACACATTTCATGTAAATTATGAATAGTCTGTTATTCATGTTTATTACATCAGGATGTCTGGACATAATGTACTTTCCTGAAACCACCGGGAGCTATTTGTCGTCCTTAATCCAGTTACGCAATCACGTAATTTATAGTCTGTTAAACATTCCACATTCTGCATTCCAGATTGATAAAAACATTCCGGGTGTTGAAACCAAATGATGTAATGCTCATAGCAGTTCGCTTATCCGCCTGCTAAACATATTACTTGCTAATATTTCATGTTCAGAAAATAGCTTGAAGTTATTACAAAATGTTGTAATATTTATTGTTGCTCGTTTATCCGCCTACTTAACAAACCACTTGCTACAACGGAATATTCCAGGATCACAAAATGGCTGAAAGCTGACACCAAACGATATAATGTTTATAGCTAGTGTAGCTATTCGTTAATGCAAAAATCTATGATTTGTGATACAATATAGTCATGCCATTAGACTATTAGCACAAATACAATTTACGCACCAAACACAATTGGTTTGTCATCACTAATGTGACAGATCTATTAGGGTTATGATTGCGTAGCTTTACAAATATAATTAACCGAAATGGATGTTGCTAGAAAACAAGTATCCAGTTCTCGTACAATTATTGTACATAAACGCAAACACATCATCGTTAATATAATGTACTTTCTGAACATTGTTTGCTTGTAAACCCTGTTCATAGCCATGCCTTCCAAATTGGAAAAATCTACTATTCATCTATTCATCTTTTATTCAGCCAAGACTCAATCAGGTTTCGCTAGGCCCTGTCTTTCAGTTTGGACAGCTCTTTGATTCCTCGAATGCAACATTCTAAAAAGGGTATGAGGAAATCGGACAGGGACTGCAGTACTCAACTTTACCAGCCGATCATAGAAATCAGTAACATCACAACTATACTTATTAATACCCACACATTAGCCCAAACAAAATGGTTAAATTCCAAGTTCCTGCCGCAAAAATGCAAGATGACCCAATTTTACAAAGAACTTACAAAATAGCGGGGATACAAAGAGACAGAATGAAACTAATAGTACAAAAATATCCGAAACGTTCTACCAATGTTATAGTAACTCAGAACGTTACAGTATTATACTTTTGTTTCCATCGTTGTAAATTGAAAAAGCAGCATGCAAAATTACGTTCAAAAATACGATCCGTTTCGCCGATTTTATTTAACATATGTATTCATTGAGAAGTGGACAATTAAAATAATTGAAACGTCCTGATAAATGAATGCTGTATGCCTTAAGGTAAGAACCTGTGTTGACGTTTTCCAATACATTTCGGTCAGCAATTTGATTAACTGTCTTCGGTAATTCGTTTAGTTTCCTTCAGGAAATATAGTGATACAATGGAATGTCACTTAATATTGCTGTTCTCGTTTTTACGAATGAAATATTTTGTATGTCAGTGAATCCATCTGGAAATATTATATAAAATGTATCTGAGATTTAAGAGGTAGATATACATGTACTTTTATACCAGTTGGTGGTTTTTAAACTTAAGTTATGTTTAAATAAATATGATCATATATTTCGCTATCGTAGGTGAATGTTATTGTCATATTCAGGATTTTATTGAACCCTTAAAATGAGCATAGGTACCTAAAAGGTCACAGTTTGACCGACGTAATCGAAACCCATGCAGAAGTGTCTCCGGACACGTTAAAGAACTAAATAGCATATCTGGAAAGATCTTGGGCTCTTTGCCTTTTTTTTCTGCTTTCAAAACTGGAATCATTAAAAGTTGGTAAATTTAATAAAACCAAATGGCCAAACATAACTGTCTCAACACATGCAATGAAACACATTTGCCTACATGAAATGTCAGTGATTGCACAATATACAATGTCAGCTAATTTAATGAACATGCAATGGCAATATGATTTATCAGGACGAAGGTTAAACGGAATACAATGACATGTGTAAATATCCACGAAATGAACAAATACACATGTATAATAGAATGTTAGGAAAATGAACAATATGCAATAGCAGCGAAATTAGCAGCATATTGCTCAGCACTATGACATGAATAATAAATTGTAAATGAATCAAGTTGAACGGATCCTGATTACCCTTGTGTATTATTTCTACGGGTTCCGTTCGTTTATCAGGTACGTTTGCAATATAATTTAACACATCGTGTGTTATATTCAAATCGCACAATCATATTACCTAATATTGCTTTCATATAGTTCCATGATTACGCAGCAATGAGTGTTAATTGTTCGTCTATTTGAAATATAAGTCTATAACCAATTGGGAAATTACTGAACAAATAATTTGTCGTCTTTTTTAACTTGTTTTAACTGTTCTATGAACTGAAAGTTTAATAAATGAGTTCGTAGTAAATAAGAGTATGATCCATAATGGCTTTTTCAGTGCTTAACTGATTTCCTCAATAATTACTGTAGCGCACAGACAATCCAAAGCCACACAAAAACGGTAGCATCAATAAGCCACACATGCAAGATTCGGACGTACAGAGGGTTTTAAAAATCGGACAGGAAATTGGACTCAGCAGAAAAGTTCGAACACAGAAAACAGAAATAGCTTAAATTCACAAAGTACACAACAAAATGCCTATCACAGAGGGATAAGGAAATTAAACCACTGCAATCATAGTTTCAGATGTCAAAAGTTGTCACATCTGAAAAACATTCTTTATGATTATATTTGATAATGGTGCGTACAATTTACGTACTTTCGTTGAGCATTTACTTTCGTTGATAATGTATGTATGAGGTTATCAACGAAGTCAAGTACTAACGTATTCTGGACCGAATAGCCATAGTTAGTGAAACAAGAGAGGAGTTGATACCCGACCTTCCAATCACCAGAAATTTAACCTACACAGATGTAACGATCTAGTGTTCCAGATGGAAAACGGTCAAATAATTTGAATAAATACTAGTAGTTAACTATTCACGCTAATTTGGTTGAGGGAATTGTTCAAAATTAGACAATACAGTGGAAAAGTTAATTAATTGTTCCTACGAACATTTTCTTTAACGATGACATATATAAGGCAATCCCACGTCACTTAATACACAACCAACAGCTGAATCCAATCACGTTAGTCTCTTAACTGGAACAACGTTGATCATTAAATCATTTGATGTCTGGACTGTTTTTGCAGCTGCAGAGTTGTACCATTTACGGTGATTCGTAAACTCGGCAGCTGGAAATAGACATTTCGGCTTTTTGGCTGATGTTTAATTTATTTTTACGCGTTCACTTGTGTGTTGGTCATAGTATCGTGTGATTGTGGTTTGTGTTAAGTGTGTTTCCGCTTTTCAGTGCTCGGCTATTTTACTATTTGATTTCTATTTTTCCTGTCCGACTTTTCATTACATTTATGTCGGAATGATTTAAAGGTCAAGTGAAATACGTATTATGTGCATATACGACAATACGTGGCTTGAAAGGCATCAATACATTACATTCGAAACTAAAGGACGAAACCAATCAATCAAGCTTGGAATCATTTGATGTCTGGACTTTGGTTTTGAATTCAGATTCTCAAATGCTTACTTCTGTAGGATTAAAAATTTGAACCTTGCGAAAATTTCGGATTTCACAATACTCCACCCGATATAGTTGTGTATTACCCTGTGATATACTAGTACTGTTCGTATGTAGAATCTATCAGAGAGACAACATTCCCCATTCATGGTATCAATTATTTAACAATCACTTTTCCAGAAACAAAACACCCAATATATTGTCGTAACATGTAAACCGAGATATAAATGGTGACATTGAATTTACCGAAGTAATCATCTCTCTCACATACTATAATTGTATCTGGAATCGTGTGTGTACCCGCTGACATTAGTCACGAGAATACAACGGAAATGATATTAATGGTTGAAAAGATCTAAACTATTCGATTGTATACGCAATTAAAATGTAAAGGACATCACACCGTAGGTAACTGAGTCTATCTAAATGCCAGCTGTCGTTCAGCTCCATGTGTTTTAACCTTTAGGAATTTCCCAGAAAATTGTGTTATATACTAACATTGCATTTAGGAAAGTCGAGACAAAAACCTGCAAATAACAGGACTGAGATGTGAGATGACATAAAACATCAGGTCAACAAGTAGACAACATCTTAAACCATTGCCAAAGAACAATTCCAGATAATTACTTTCCAAGAAAAACATGGCTCCGGTTTGTTATCAATAATGTTAAGACTCAAAAAGTACTGCACAATAACAAAAATGTAAACACAGAACGTCATAGATACTGTCATGTTTTAGGAATTATGCGTTCAGTATCCTAATTGAAAATAATAAAAAGTTAGATTGTGGGATAATTGTTGGAATAAAAATAAATTTAAACTAATACATTTTGGTTTAAGCATAACAAAAGCTCTAGCTAATTGTTTATAACTCGATATGTAGAACTTCAACATCAACAAGTGATGCGTAAACGACGCGGAAAACAAATTGAAAAAAAAGTTAAAGATTCAGCAGGAAAAGTTCCTCCTAATGCTGTACCAAGTGCATTTTGATTATGCATAAATGTGTGGGGTTGTTAGTGCACTTGTCCTGCTCAGTTTCGAAAACATCCATCGGGACGTTTGAACTTAAATTCCGGAATTTCCCAACACTAATGAAATCCGTCAGTGCCCTGTCGTTTAAAATGTTAACGAATTTAATTGTGAAGTATACACTTATATGCATTACAAAAAGTAACTCTTTACACTAACATAATATATATCAAATGATCATGGAAAAGTCCAATATTGCAAAACCCTTTGCATTTTGCATTATGTGAATCGTTTTTCCTGCTCTATAGGAATATCGGATGGCCCTGGAATGCAACTACATACCACATAGCTTGTGCAAGATGAACTTTACATTAGCCAATTAGAGTAGATCTGGTTTCTTAATCCATACGACCCTTGATAAAAGCGGATTTAATGGAACCTCATCCAGGGACATATCATCAACAAAAACATTGAAACGTAATTCCTTAAAACGTCTGAAACGAAAACTGTACGGAGCTTTTGATGTATAATTGAGTTGTATGATCTACAAGTTTTTTGTTACCAAGCGTCATTGCATAAACAGTTCTCTTAATGCTCCCACACAATGCGACAATTTAGCGAGTTTTGCTTATATCGACAAAGAACCGTGCAATGGTTTGGTTTCCTTCAAACTCTAAATGATGATTGAATAGTTTTGTACATTCTTTTTTCTTTGTCAGGATTATTCTTCAATAAAATGTTTAAATTTTGTATTGGTGGTTGTCAATAAAAACCAATCGTATAATTTTAAGTTTGTAAAGGAACTTTTGTAAGACAGTATACTTAAATAGTAAGTATATAGAACGCAGTAAATGCATTAACCATTTTCTAGATGATAGTCAAGTTGTTTTTTAATGTTGCATTTGCTTGTGGTCTGTGATTTGTCGTTTGTGCATGGTTAACTTTATGTGCACAGCTGTTACTTTTGAATGCTATATTCCCTGTCAGCTCTGTCATTATATTATTCTTCGGCAAATAGTACCTTCGAATACTTACTAAATTTCTGCTGGAAAGGAAGTTACAGAAAATGATTGTACCTTAATTATTCACGTTTTGGAACTTATTTACTATCAATTGTTACTTTTTACATTTAAATACAATATATATACGTAACAATTGCACTAAGCAATAACTGTTACTTAAAGAATATTTCGGAAGTTTTTCGTACTGAGTACATTTACAAAGATAGTTGCTTCACGTAATTATTATGATTACAGATAAATAAGTTCAGGTTGATCGAGTCAAAAGATGCACTGTGCATTTGTAGCGCGCATGCTCGACAATAAGCAATATTTAGTCAATTAATCTCTAACAACAGCGTAATTGTTTTCATTCCTTACGTAAAAACCTTGTTAATCAGCACGTAACAGCTGTTGAAAGTCGTCAAATGGTCTTAAATTTGATTACATAAATAAAGTTATAATTGGTATTGGCGATTTCAGTTTAAATTAGTATACCTTGGTGTAACTCAATTTGATTATTTTAGGATTTTTTTCCTTTACCGTGTTGACTTCATTCACATAATTCAAGGTTAATGTAATAATGGGCACAATTACAAGAAAGGGCTTTCCGTGCATCGGGTGCAAAAAATGATGTGGTAATAAGAAGACTTTTGCCCTGTAAAAGACTATTGTAAAAACTGCGTCCTATCCTATCTTTGAACGTCGTTGCATTTATACTTATTTTAACGGATCTCTAACAGTAAGTGTGACTGACGGTTTATTTGCTGCATTGCTCCCGGAGTGATTCGATGGAACTCGTACGAATGATCGTACTTATTTCAGTAAATTTGATAGTAGCGTCAGAAAAAACATTACTGTTTTTATAAAATAGTTAAAAGCTAGGTTTAGTAGAAAAACGCCTATGTTACGATCTTACTAAGAGAGTGCAAGGTTTACAATTTAGAAAACTAAATGATTAAATTAATGTGTTTATAACAACGTGTAATTATGTTATTGCTTGTAATACGGATTATTGGTACATGTACATTAACGGAAATTCCAACTGTTTTACTTAACATCATTGTCATACATTCTGATACGTGGGTTTAACTCGTAACACTAACGAAGATAACTTTATGACTCTATCTTTAGATGTTTCCAAAACTGTGCAATGATTGGAGCAAATATTTCAAATTTAGCCATTATATCCATTTGCAGTGTTAAGGAAAATACACAACTTTTTTATCACCGAGAAATGACGTTTACAAGCCGATCGCCTAAGAACTAGTTACTCTACACTTCATGGGCCGGTCGGTAGAAATGTAAACTACGCATACCAAATTGTTAGCAACCAGGAAAATGGTTCCAAATAGAATGACAACATCATTAATAAAAATACGACAGTATCAAATTATATTTTAAATCCGATTATGTTCAGTTAGAGACAATTATGATTGTAACATATCAATCCTTGGGGACATTTGTTACCGGTATCTCATTAATACGCGTAGTAATTAACAAATGTTTCGTTCATTCTGTAGTAATGAAGACAATATCAGATAATTTTCAGGATAATGAATTATGTCATAAACTTGCATCGTAAACTGCTAATGATTTTTAACAGAGCGGTGGTAATATAACAGCGGTCCCTAAAGAATGAATACACCATATCGTCACTTGATAACTATCGTGGATGTATAAAAATGATTTAGAAATTACAAGGAATCGGGAAAACGTCTAAATCAAATACTAACACCTACTCAAATTAAGTAACCTTTACATAAGCAAAAAAACACAAACCGTACAAAAATCGGAGTTATAACCATTACATTAGAAAAAATGATAAACGTAAAAAATTCGAGGATAATCAATGGCATGAAAATTGTATGTTGATTATTACTCTTAACAGCAAACAATTTAAAAGATGAAGAATATGTGTACACATTATATGACAAACTAAGCGATGGATGAAACAACTGAATGAAATTATCTTAAAAAGGATTTATACAGGGAAATGGGTACTTTTTAAACCTGATAGAAAATAGTAAATATAAATGAATATCATACAGCGATCCATACAAATACCGATGCATTGACCCAGTTACGTAACTTCCATTAATTGTGTTTGACTGCAGAACAATTAATATACACCATAGTCTATACATTGTATATGATTGCTTCGAACTGCATGGCCTTTTAAAGCTTGAAGTTATCTGATCTCATATGTCGGCATTGACGTCATCTTTTATGTAGTATTAACAATTTTGTGAATTGTTCTGTTATGCCCGTCTTGGTATGTTACAATTTTGTTAATGTTGAGCGATCCATATCAGATTTATTATTATGTTTTTTTAATCATATATCATTTGTTATCTGTAATATGTATCAAGACTGTTTATTACTAATTGTATGGTTATTGAAATGTCCGACGTTATTCCAACCTTTTTCAAAGTAAGAAACTTCCATTGCGCTAAATATTCATTGAAAAAAAAAGATTTTTAAACATAATACATTCCGTCAAGGAAAAGCTTTATAATCGGTATTCTAATTGTAATCGCTGGCGATTTGCCGATCATATCTAATTATATGCTATGTATTCATCATTCTAATGTAGTCTGTAAGCACCAATCATGACAAAAAATCCATAGGTCTTATTGTCTAGTAAGAGGTTTTATTGTTCCACATTTACGAACTATTTTAACGAACTTCCAACAGAAAACGCAGCGCTAAACAAAAATTCCTACAAAAGGGGTGTGAACCCTAATGGCAAGATTAGGCAACAAACGAGTAAACACTGAGCTACGGATGCACACTTAAACAGAAATGCACGAAAATCACAAACGAAAACAAAAATGTTTAAATACTACATGAATTAGCTCTGCGAGAAACTGGTCCAGGTCAAAATCCAGAATACTGGATTGAAGATCAAAGACAAAGCAAGCAGGGTAACAAAAATATGGAACCACCAAGTGTGTCACTAGACATTGATGACGGCTTTACATTTAACAGAAAATTTATGTTTCGAACAATTCTAATTGTTTAATTAAGCCTTTAAGGCTATGCGTATTGATAAATCCGTATGGACATTCTAGCCATATGGCTTAAGGCTACCACAGTCGACCGATTCAACAGCATTAGATCTTTGTCACAGACAATAGGCTCATACATTCTAAGATTGACGTATACCTTTGTTAAATGAAATAAAATTAGATTTTAGGTAGACCAGGAGATTATATATTGAAATAGGTAAAATTTACGAACGACATCATGGAAGGGGTTTGTCTCGCTTAATTTACTTAAAAATCATTTATTTGTTGTCAACCTTGTAATGCGGGACACACATTTGGTGACACTCAACCAAAACAATGGCACAAAATAGGTAATAAAATAATGTTTTAGGTAAACCAAGACCCAACATGTCAAATGGAATAATTGAAAATGTCTGCTGAAGAAATTTAACAGACTGTGACTTGTAATGTCTTTGGAATAAATGGTAAAGAAGTAAAGCAATATATGGCTAGTAACTGGGTTAAGCCTGCAACCGAATGGACTAATATAGCAGATAGTAGACATACACTAATGGGCGCCGACATATATTTATTAAGAAGAATGGTAGCACCACTTGTCTGGTGACAATTCTTTTAAAATTCCGTGAAAGTCAACAATAGATGTTATATACCAACATGTTTGCCGCTGAATCAAATAGACGGGACAATATTACGTATTGAGTAATCCAAGACGGCGTCCAAGATGGCCGCCATAATGTACGAAAACACCTGATCATGTATGATCTAATGTAAGGAGGGGAAAATCTCATTCTTAAGATACACAAAACACCTTGCTGTGGAATACAAAACAAACATGAACGACTGACAAGCGCTTGTTACTAGTATATTGGTAGTAATAATGAACTCCTGACTAATTGGTACCGTCTGTTTTAATTAGCACATGTGTCACAATTTCTGAGAAACCCTGAATAACCACGTCATCTCGGTTTCGTAATTGAACTCCGTGACACCAATTAATATATTAGTTCAGTTGTTGAGCAAGTTGACATCAACCGTAGAAGCTAACTCGTAACGTACAATCCTCTTATTTAATGTAACGTATAACTTTGCTGCTTCTAAGTGTCACTCACCAGTCCATAAAAATGTTCTTCATGTTGACTTTCTTTCAAACGCAAGGGTAGTTATAGTTGATTCAAAGATCTCTGTCACAACCGCGTAAACAAACATTCACCCCGGTCGATTATTAAATAATCAATAATACACTTAAATGATTAAAAAGCTGATGGTCCTATAGCGTAGTGGTTAAAGTTGCTGCAATAAGCTATTCAGAAATGAAACATTATGGCTGTTTTGACAGACATCTTTGAATCGACAATAGTATATTAATTACCGTTAATGTATTAATGCGCTTGTTAACTGCTGAATGAGTCGACAACAACGTGATTTGGACAATTTATGCTGAGACTTTGTTAATGGCATATATTTTTGCCAAAACAGTTCTAGGACACCGCTACACCAAACGAAAACCATATAACAATGCTGTATTGAAATTATAGAACTCTGTGATACAAATGTATTAAGCAATCTGGTAGAATGAGTCCTCCTATGGAAACAATACCCACACAAACGCAATTAGTGAACCTAATGATATCAACATTATAGCTTGCATTGTAATCATGAAGTATTTGCAAACTCAATTCATTCATAATAAGGAACAACAAACATTTAAGTGATTGATTGCAATATTTTATTGAAAATAAAGTGTGCAACACATATTTAACAAGTAAAACAATTGTTCTCAAGCG
Organism: Spisula subtruncata; assembly: GCA_963678985.1. Lineage (NCBI taxonomy): Eukaryota > Metazoa > Mollusca > Bivalvia > Venerida > Mactridae > Spisula > Spisula subtruncata. Next base: position 43,281,761 of record OY787671.1, read on the forward strand.
CTTTGTATTGTACTAGACTTTCACGAAAGGTTGTATAAAACTTATAATAAAGTTTAAAAAATTGCACTTAAAATGAAAGTTTCCTTTCGGAAAATATATCTTTCTTAAGAGCTAAGACATATTATTTCGTCTATATGTATACTCGAACTACTCGCATATACTGTTTTTGAGAAATAAAACGCTTGTCTCTCTCACTGCAACTCCACATGGGCTATCTACTTGATGAGATCAATCATTCTATCAAGTTTAAAGACTATGAGTCAAAGGGAACTCAATTAATTAAGCGGAAATGATTTGACATTGACCTTTGACATAGAACAAACAAGATCATCTAATCACTGTGTCCATTATCATATGAAGTTTTAAGACTGTGAGTCAAAAGGAGCTCAAGTTATTGAGCCAAAATAGATTTCTTATTTCCAGTCTATGTGACCTTTGATCTGCTGACCTCAAGAAGATTGGAAAACTCTAATCAATGAACTTTGAAGACTATGAGTTAAAGGGAACTTAAGTTAAGTTATTAAGTTATTTGGGTCATCGTGACCTTGTCATTTGATCTTAAACATATAGGGTTATATAAGCAATGAGGTCATTAATGCCATGACGTTTAAAAAGGCTGCGAGTTAAAGAAAAAGGTAAGTTATTGAGCGAAAACAGTTTTCACATTTTGGGTCACTGTAACCTGAAATATCACTTTTAAAAAGTACATTGTTTATACAAATGATAGAATATAAACCATGCCATTACATCATAAAATGTATGATTAAAATCGTAATTGTAAAATAATAACTACTATACATGTATAATAACACTGTTTCATGATCTCCTTATCTGCTTATAAATGAATGTGAAATTTGATTGTATTATATTGAACCCCAACAAATAAAAGCATTTAAATTTATAATTCCAAACAAGCAACCCGTATCAAAGGGATGCTATAAATATGTACAGGAAGGTGGTAATCTATACTGTAAGAATATAGTGACGCCGTGGTAAATTCCACAATTACGTGTAAAACCAATTATAAATGTTTATTCAAACATGTTTAATTATAATTGCAAAGTTAAACATAATTACTACTAAAATTCGTTCAATGACGATGATTGTTATCAGTAAGGTACACATAAACGGCTATGTCACTCTCACAATATCCTAACAATGTTGTGATAATCCCCGTCGCTATTGCTGATATTATACTTAATAATTTCTCTGGTTCCACATATAGCGATCTCATTCTGGTGAATATATACGTGTTTAAGATAAACGTATTATAATGTGGAAAATGTAAACGAACCTATCACATGAGATGAAAGTAAAGTAAATAAAATACCTTATTTCGTACGTTGGAGTAGTTTACTATAAGCCTATAAAACAATAACATCATATAAGGTTTTTACTTAAATAAACTACGTGTAATGTTATAAAGCGACCAAGTCCGAGTAGTATTTGGTCTCACTATGTGCTATTTTAGCAGTTTTCTCTTTGAAAAATCTTAGAGTGTAAAAATGATATGCGTTCGAATGATCATTCTTTTTCAACCCTACACAAATCTACAACTTAAATCTGTATATGTGGTGATATTGTCGATTAATAAAATTTTGTTTACATTCCAAGTATAATTGTTAATATTATCTATTAACAACTGACGTAGTTGACGTCTTTTGGTGCGTACTTACACTTTAATATTAGATGAGAAATGTGAATCGGCAGTGTGTCATTGTGTAGCGTTGTATTTAACGACACTTTCTGTGAGTGGGGAACATCTCCAGAAAACCATTTTCTCATAATTTTCTTCTTACCAGGTCCCGGGAATCTAAGTAATTTGTTTTGTACATTTGCATAAACTAAAAAACTAATCCTGGCATTCGAAGAGCTTGTTTAGTATCAATTAGTCCTGATATTTGGGAACATAGAATATCATACACATTACATATGTACTGGACATGAGTTAAGATGAAATTAGCGAGTTAAATGTATCAAAAAGCATCTGCATTAAGTGGTAATGTTTACAATATTAACACACGTGCATAATTTTAAATTCTGGGCTCATATTCACAAAGCATTTTAGTGGAAACCTTAAATATGTTGAATTAAGTTAAAAGTTGGTCCTACACATGTTTCTGAAAGGTTGAATACGAACTCATTTGATTTAATGCATGCAAATTATGACTTTAAATAATTCTTTGATAATCTCGGTCATCTATTACGGTGCACTTACAGAAATTATGAGAGTTTACAAAACCCTTAATTTTCAACTAAGATGCTTTATGAATACCGCCCCTACTTTCTTCAGTTTCAACATGTTCCACAGCTACTCCTCCAAAATATTTTCATTTTAGTCCTTTTTGATCTTGTTATGTCGAAAAATAGCTTCCTTACTAGCTTTTAAGTGTTTGTTCTTTCGCGTTGAATAAGATCATTTTATCAGATTGTTTAAACGGCTCAAATGCCGTTTTACCAAATGTTCACTTGGGAAAGCAAATCCGTCCGTATCCTGGTGGTAACTGTTGCGTTTGACAAGTCCATACCCTATCCTATCTAAGTGATAGGAGCTTCGTCTATGTCGGGGATATGCTTGATAGTCTGGTCCCTCGTCGTAGCTACGTCTGACCAACGATGATCCCATTCTGTCAAAGTAACGTTTGTTTGGTATGCCGTAGTAGTCACCAGCAACGATATCATCCATGTTCGAACCCATGGGGTACTCATGCGGTAGCATGACCCCTGTTTGATCAATAAAACTTGCATCTTCATCATCGCTTTTCTTGATAAATCCATTCAGCCGAGAGAGGCGACGTTTTTCAATTTCATCATTTTCATCGTTATCACTTTTCTTTATAAATCCATTCAATCGAGAAAGGCGACGCTTTTCAATTTCATCATTTTCATCATCGCTTTTCTTGATAAATCCATTTAACCGAGAAAGTCGGCGTTTTTCAATTTCATTTTCATCATCGCTTTTCTTAATAAATCCACTCAACCGATCGAGCCGACGTTTTTCCAAATCATCGCTTTTCTTGATAAATCCACTCAACCGATCTAACCGACGTTTTTCTAAATCACCATCATCACTTTTCTTGATAAATCCACTTAATCGATCTAGCCGACGTTTTTCCAAATCACCATCATCGCTTTTCTTTATAAATCCACTCAACCGATCTAGCCGACGCTTTTCCAAATCACCATCATCACTTTTCTTAATAAATCCACTTAATCGATCTAGCCGTCGTTTTTCCAAATCACCATCATCGCTTTTCTTGATAAATCCACTCAACCGATCGAGTCGGCGTTTTTCAACTTCATTTTCATCATCACTTTTCTTAATAAATCCACTTAATCGATCTAGCCGTCGTTTTTCCAAATCACCATCATCGCTTTTCTTGATAAATCCACTCAACCGATCGAGTCGGCGTTTTTCAACTTCATTTTCATCATCACTTTTCTTAATAAATCCACTTAATCGATCTAGCCGTCGTTTTTCTAAATCACCGTCATCGTTTTTCTTGATAAATCCATTTAAACGAGAAAGGCGACGCTTTTCTATTTCATTATCAGCATCACTTTTCTTTATAAATCCATTCAAACGCGAAAGGCGACGCTTTTCAACTTCATCATCATCATCGCTTTTCTTGATAAATCCATTTAAACGAGAAAGGCGACGCTTTTCAATTTCATCATCATCTTCGCTTTTCTTTATAAATCCATTCAAACGAGAAAGGCGACGCTTTTCAACTTCATCATCATCATCATCGCTTTTCTTGATAAATCCGTTTAAACGAGAAAGGCGACGCTTTTCAATTTCATCATCAGCATCGCTTTTCTTAATAAATCCACTCAACCGATCGAGCCGACGCTTTTCCAAATCACCATCATCGCTTTTCTTAATAAATCCACTCAACCGATCGAGCCGACGCTTTTCCAAATCACCATCATCGCTTCTCTTTATAAATCCATTTAATCGATCGAGTCGACGTTTTTCAATTTCACCATCAACGTATTCATCGCTTTTCTTAATAAATCCACTTAACCGATCGAGTCGTCGTTTTTCTGTTTCGATGTCAATGTCGTTGTCGCTTTTCTTAATGAATCCATTTATTCGATCTAGTCTACGTTTATCTAAGCTGCTTAAACCATCATAAACTTCTTCGTTTTGTGCACTGGGTTCTGTTTGTTTCAATTCTTCAACTTCTAACTTGGAATTTCCATTTGTTTCTTCAGTTTTATCAGACTCTTCTAAATCATTTTTATAAGTTTGTGAGTCGTCTAAATCAAGAGAATTATCAGATTCACCAGTTGATCGTTTCTGTCTGCCAAGATTAACAGCTTGTTGATCTACACTTCGTTTTTGATATCCACCTTGGTCATACTGTCCTCTATTTAGCCAGTCCTTTATTTCTTCAACATCTTGGTCACTTAAGTTGTTAAGTGAATCGTCGTTGTTTCCTCGTTTGATTAAACCCATAGATATTCGGTCAAAGTAAGGAGCGCGCTTGTAACCGTAATTGACATTTGACCGGAACGAATAAGGTCTGTATTTAGTTGGTCGATAACTTGAAGATAGTGAAAGAGCTTTGCATCTGAAAGTAGAAAGGTATGTTTTCGTTGAGTCGTTTGTATAATTATGCTTCGCTGACAAAGAAAGAAATCTAATCCTAAAATAAAAGAAGTAAATTTGATGAGTAGTTAGCCAATACCTCAATGGCGATTATAGAGATTCACATCTGGAAGTAGAAAGGTATTTTTATTAGTCGTTGGTAGAGACTTCGGTGACATTAAAAGAGAACGTATCGCTTGCTGAAAATGAGAATTGCGCTAGATATAATAATTTAATGAATAAAAACTATTTATTTTATTAATAAATTCCATCAAAGAAAAGCTTTGTAATCGGATGTTTTAATTGTAATCGCCGACAATTTGCCAATTATATTCAATTGTTTGATATGTATTCATCATTCTTATGTGGTCTGTAAGCACCAAGCATGACAAAAATCCATAGGCCTTATTGTCTAGTAGGAGGTTTGATTGTACTGAATACACGAAACATATTATGAACCTTCAAACGGGAAAGCAGCGCCCAACACCAACAATGCCAAGCAAGGCTTTTACACGACAGAGAGCTTCCTGCTGGAATATGGCAGGCATATAAGTGACTCTTCCCGGATTTGAACTGGGTCGCAAGATTTGGCTACAAGCGCGAAACCATTGAGGTACGGAGGAATACAGTAACATAATAACACGAAAAGCTCACATGAGAACAACAGTATTTTAATAAAAGTAGCTGTCCATAAAAACTACCTCTGTAAAAATACTCAATACTGAGAAGAAGATCAAATACATAGCAAAAAAGGAAATGAGGAAATGGAAGGTGAATCTAGCACTCAACTTAACAAGCCGAGCACAGAAAACAAACAGTAACATCACAACAAAACTACATGGAGAAATGCACACACACAACCCGAAGAAATAATTAAAAGCCAAAATCCTCGCCGCAAAATGCAGGATGACCCAATTTCACATAGAAATAACAAAATAACTAAAATGGTACCACCAAGTATGTCACTAGACATTGTATAGATGGCTTTAAATTTATCACAAAATTAATGTTTCGAACAATTCTAATTGTTTAATTGAGCCTTTAAAGCTTTACGTATTGATAAATCCATATGGACATTCTAGCCATATGGCTTAAGGCTACCACAATTAACCAATCCAACAGAATTAAATCCTTGTCACTGAAATTAGGTCAGACATTCTAAGATTGACGTATACCTTTGTTAAATGGAATCAATTAGATTTTAGGTAGACCAGGAGATTATATAGGTAAGATTTACGAACGACATCATGGAAAGGATTTGTCTCGGTTAATTTACTTAAAACCCGTTGACGTATTTTCATCCTTGTAATGCAAAAGGAGATGTTATACATGTATAAAAACATGTTCGAGCAGGTATATGCTGATTCAAAAAGGTGGGAGTCTTTCAGCGGACGATAAAGCGTTTCGAGTAACCCAAGACGCAGTCCGAGCTGGTCGCCGTAATTTACGAAGACATCGGAGCATATATGATGATCGAATGTAAGAAACACATCAGTGTGGATTTCTCGATGGAATTTTGTTAGTCCAATCTCACAATCAATAACCGTTTAAGTTTATCAACATAAAGGCAGAAAGATTAGTATAAAAAGCTTGAACGACTGAAACGCATTAATTCCTAGCATATTGGTCGAAATAATGAACTACTGACTAATTGGTATCCTCTGTTTTAATCAGCACCTGTGGCACAATATCTCAGAAAACCTGAATTATCACGCCATCTTGGTTTCGTAATGGCACTTCATGACACCACTTAACGTAATAGAACATGCGTATAATGAGTTTTCATTAACATTAGGAGCTAATTCGTAACCTTAATGTGCAACCGTCTTATTTAGGTAGCGTTATTACTTAACTGTTTCGAATGTGACTCACCAGTCCCTTGCAATAATCGGTATTTGATATTTGCTTTTCAAACGCAATGATAATTAACTAGTGCACAAGGTCAAAAACCACCAAATATAATTATTCTTTACCTCAATATAAAGTGACCAAGGTCAGCCAAAAACATTTGTCCATGGGGCCCTCTCAAAATCTGTTAATCAATAGAAATAGCATCCAGCTTCGTGAAAATAAAAAAGTAGGGGGTCATGTATCATATAAGAAATATTGGCTCCTCAAACGCGGTGAACAGATTTTCTCACATGTACGGATTTACTCCGTTAGCCCCAAACCTACATGCACTTATATTTAAGTCAGAATGCCAACTATTTCTGAATAAAACCATTTCACTACACCACACACATGTATGCAAATCATTTAAACCTAATTTCATTATTCTGAATCTGATTTATCAGTTTAAAAAAATCCGGACTATTTGAGTGTTTCTTATATTGGTCCTCGTAGGCATTTAGTGGTTATTAAACACACGCTATACTAAAGGCAAACAGCGGTAATACGCTTTTTTAACTGCCTTAGTAGTTAACAATTTGACCAATCTCTTGAAGTTATGCCCAGGCTTTGTTAATGATATATACGAGGGGCGTTTCAAAAGTTCCAGGAAAAGTGCTCTATAATGTTTATCGTATGTTCAAATTACTTTGAACTTTGTATTTAAATAGAACAGTTCATGATACATATTGTACCATAATTCAAACGCATGAGATTGTGTCGTACCAAATAGCACTGCTGCCATAGTAACGTCAGTAATGGCTACCCGGGGCAAATTTGACGTAACGTCGTAGAAATTGTCAAACTAACCAACTCATTGCCCCCAACCAAAAGCTACCAATTAACTACGACCTAAAATTACTGCATATAACGTTTGCGAAGGACGGTATAACATCAGTTTGGCCAATTTATGCCATAGTTTTAATATTCCCACTGTTGTGTTCAGGTTTATTTGTCGCCGTACTAGAATCACCCGTTAAATGTCAGTAAATCATTGGAATTTGACCAGTTTTTGTCTTTTGGCAGAAAAATTAAGACTTGAAACATTTAAATGTATAAGCAATGCCTGTCAAGAGGGCTGCATGTCACTGGGTAGGATGTATGAATAGTATGAACGCTTCCAAACTGCCAGTGGTACTGCTACTGATGATCACAGGAAGGCATGACCTTTGTGAATCAGACGCTAGACGTTGCTTTTGACGTTTCTGCTCGATTTTGTGATATTTTCGAATGCTTTGCAAACGGACCTTGGAAGTGCATACCTTGAAGCGAGGCATTTTATTAGAACATAAAACATTCTTGTTATTGTAGCGGGTGTATTTTGTGTGTTCTTTGACTGACTGAGTGAGATTTAGTCAGAATATGTTAATAACGCACGGTCAGCGAAAACGTTGCCCCGGGTAGTCATAACTGACGTTACTTTGACAGCCATGCAATTTTGTACGACACACCCTCACGTGTTAAATTCATCGTATACTATGTATCAGGAATTGTTCTATTTAAATGCAAAGTTTGAAGTAATTTGACCGTATGATAAATATTATAGAGCACTTTTTTGAAACGCCCTACGTATGTTTGCCAATACTATTCTAAAACTTATTCTAATTGGTGCAAAAAAACTTAACATTTTACTCAGTGATATTAAGCAATATGGTAGAACGAGTAAAAAGAAATGTTTTATATAAGGCGATTGTTGCGCAAATTCTTTGTAAAGTAATGTACTTTCTTCTTGTGCTGATGAATGCTTTGAAATAATTATAGGTTGACATCGGTTAAGGCACATTCATTAAGCCGATTAATAAACTTGTACTCGGTATCATTAGTGTTGTTCCGTAGCTTGAATGAACTTAAATGAATATAATGGTTTAGCTTTATACCGTTCGTAATAGTTGAGCAGAACATTTTATCTGTGCTTTCAGTACAGTACCATATATTTTCATTGTTGAGTGCTACCTTCCCAGTCCGATTTCCTCAAACCATTTTTACGAATTAATGCAATTTTATTATCAGGGGTATGGTGCCTAAGTGTAAGCATTTAAAATGTGTTGTAATTAGTGGTCAATGTTGACTTTCTAGTATGTAAAGTATGTAATCATATTGTAACATAATCGGAATACCATTTTATCACATACTGAGTTCCAAAAGTTCCGCATCCAATATATGATGTGTCTTTTTTACTAGAATCTCCAATTAATTTATGATAATTCAAATGCGCATGTGTAGAGCGATGTGTACTCGATATAAATCCATGACAGTTATCGAGTTGAAGATATGTATCGATCCATAATAAAACCACATGTGACACCACCCCACGATTCCAAAGTACACACAACGATAAAGTACTATTTTGTAGTGGAAGGGAGGTTATAAAGACCGAAAATTACCTCTCTTTGACCACAGACAATTAATGATGTTGCAATAGAGTCTGTGCAACAGGCCAGATTTTAAGAAACATCCGCTTTGACATAAAAAAGCAACAATAAAGCAAGTTTCCCATAATTTAATGTTGTGTGGACTACAATTAAGCAACAACAATGCCGTTGTTCTTGGTGCAAAAATATAGCAGCATTACCTGTCTATGTCAGCGGCATTGACCCTTGACCTGTTGTCACGTGGTACGTCATATACAGTTTTTTTCGGATTGAGATGATACAACAGTCTTATTATGATGGAGACATGTCAATTTAATTCGACACAATGTATTTTTCGTGAAACACCAGCTTCTAGCGTCTTATATACACGAGTCGTTTACAATTATCAATTTTTGCAATCAAATTAAGCGTACATTTCTAACTTATTTGACTAACTTATTGTGTTTTTTCGTAACACAGACACGATGCAAGTAAATTGGAAGTGAAATTAAAGTAAAACTTGAAGAACCCAAATTATGCGTGCTTGAATAGACGTTTTTACCATTTGTGATGGTGTGATCATTCAAGCGTGACGAAATCCAACGGAAATAGGTTCAACATAAACACTAAGGGTACGCAAACGGACAGTGTTCCTAAAAAGTTCTTTTAAGTTAACTTTTCCAAAAAAAATGAACATTGAATTAAGATGCAGAACTTTTGGAACTCAGTATACATGTGCTGTTCACTATATAGAGTTACATGTATTATCTAAAACATTGCCCTTGGCTTGTATTTCCATATCGTCAAAGAAAATATGAATAATTTTAAACCTTATTCAGAAGTTATTCAATTGCCTAAACGTCAATATGTGTAATGATTTAAATTTACCACGAGGCAAAGGTTTGTGAATATGCTTAAACGCTTGTTTATATCCTTATTAAATCTTTAGAACCACTTCTGACCACAGTTTAAAGATTTTATTAAAGAAATCGAATTGAAACAAACTTGAAATCTCAACAAATACAGATTGAATTCATTAATTGGCATTGTATATTGCCACGTCGGCAATAGTTACGTTTAAAATGAGAAAATACACAATTATCTAATAATTAAACCTACAAAATTGTAGGTATTTCTTTTCATTAAAGTAGTGTTATCAACTTGGAATATGTCGAAAGAGACAAGCGAAAAAGCAAATTGTTAATTGTTAAGACATGTCGCAACTTGTGGATACTTTGCTAACATAATGAAGACATTCTTGCTGCAGGCGCTTCCAGTATTAGACGTTGCAAGTGGCGAACCACTTTAAATCATTTAGGCGTTCGTCGTAGATGTCAATCACATATTGATGTACTGCTTAGTTTGTATGGGATTAATTTGATTCTGAAAAATTGGCTAAGACAGGCGATATAGTATGCTAGATCAGTGGAGAATTAAGGAAATTATTGGATGTCACTAGGGGATGGTCCAGTTATAATTTAGTTTGCACAATTGTGTTAATTTTTAATTTGAAATTAACAGATGTTGAACCCACTAACAGGCTAAATAAGAGACTACACCGTTAATGCATTAACAAGTCCATTAGATATATGTACCTTCAGGGAGATTTTGTCAATTCAAATGATGAAGATAACTGTCAATGGTTTTGGCTGTCCAGATTCAAAACTCAGACTTCAAGCTGATACATTTCAAGTTTGGTGAGTTACAGTTTAATAAGGTTATTAAAAAATGCTTACTAAAAAGACAGTTATGCCATTATCACCCATTCAAAAGAACGTTTCGTCCAAAGTTAGATATAGGAATATAGTTTTTTGCAGAATGAAAGTGGATTCAATGTCAATACGCATATATTATCGCAAACTACATGTATTGCATTTAAACTATTTCAATAAAATGTGCAATGGCATTGGTTTTGATTATATTGGGAAAGAAATTGGTAAAATATGTTACTATCGAACTATGTTTAACAGTTCATTCCCCACCCCGTTTCAGATATATACGAAAAATGCATTCGTTCAGGGAATGCAGTATTCAACAAGAATAGATGATAGGCACTGAAGGGGTCACCCGAACAAATGAAAATTCACAGACTACTCGCAAGACAAATATGACCCAGAAAATTTAACAGTTACAAAGAACTAATCGCAAGTGTGAAAAGAGGCCTAAGCATCGGTATAAAAATTGTTTATTTTGAATTCATGTGTTTTTATTATACATTGTATAATTAAACAATATGACAAGAAAGACGAGGACCGAGAACCAATAAGCAAGATAGTCACAAAATGTAGCCGGCATGAACGCACAGATGCAATTTGACTAAAGGATTATAATTGTGTTATATACTTATATACAGACTAAGGACAAATGTATGTGGTGACCAGATTGACAACTGTCAACTATGAGGGCAAATACGTATAATTTGTGGCAAACAGTCCTATAAATGCGTCTGATTACCAACACCAACACTTTTGTGTTCATTTTTCACTGGTTGGAATCTTGTTAGCCCTAAAGGTGTTTTGCTCTTTTTCCGTGCTGTTTTCGACGCTAATGACACTAACTTGATCTTTAGAAAGCAGTCATTAATGCCATAAAATGATTTATATTCATGGATGTGTTATTAATATAATGGCTGCAACACCGAAAATCTAGAATGAACTGCCAACGGCACGCAGAGACAGTAAACACTTATTCTTATTCAGCTTTACTTGTATTTTCAACAGTGTACTTGTTATGTTATGGGGTGGGGTTTGCCAGTAAAGAAACGTATTATGTTTCTGTGATAACAGTAATAATGGTTTCTCGTAGAAGTGCTAAATTAGACTTCATAGAACTACCAATGTAATGGTACAATTGTGTGTTTAAAATGTCAAATACGTTACACCATTGGTTACTGGATATGTGCGAATTTGATGCTGCTTACATAAACATATAGCGCCAAATATATACGTCAGTGTTTATTACCTTTTATATCATCGTTTATGGTGTAATTGTTTGAACAATCAACGACCAATGCGGTACGAGGAATGTATCGTATAGTCTCCAATCAGAACGACATCTTCACTAGAATACTTAAATATCTAATCAAAAGAAGTTCAGATATCATGTGATCGAAAGAAAATAGTGACGTTAGTTTACAATCAGTGTTCATATGATGTTACTTTATTCCATGCAACCCTCCACGTCCTTCAATTTCTTACACACATTGCACTTTAGGTGGTAGTTTAATGAATATTATAGTTAAGATTGTTTTATTTTATTTCTTGTAACCCTCTGTGTATTTAATACGTTTTGAGCATTGCAGACATGTGTTTAGTCTAAATGAGTGTTTATATGACGTTACACATGCCTCGAAAATCTAGTAACACTTCACTTTATTTCAATTTGCTAAGGGTGTTTCAGGGCTATTGCATTTTGACGAGAAATCTCTACTAAAATATTCGCGTGTCGCATAAAAAATTGCAATCAATGCATTTATAGTTTCGATATTTTTTATTCAAAGCCAAAGTTTTCACAATATTTGTCTCACTTTACCAATAAATCTGATATCAGTGTGTCAATTCATCAAAACATCTAGAAATGTCCTTGAATTATCTATATCAGGATCAGGCAACAGAACGCAACTGCTTCTAACAGAACTGTGCTTCCATCGCTAGATAGCCATTGCCTCGTATCTCATGGAGATTTTGTTAATTTCCCTATTGTTGTTTCAAACATATTTAAAAAGGTACGATTTTTTTAAATATCAACAGAAATGAGAAGTCCTGGCACACTCAAATTACAAAAACTCAGACATTCCAGTGCATAGTCATCGCTCATTAATAAGATCTTTCAAAATGCCTCTTGTTTTGCTAAATAATTGCTAAACTCACCGAAAACCAACTGAAAGACATTAATTGCGTAAAAACTTTCATCAAAACCAAGGTTTGAATTACCGTAAATATCCCATTTTGCGTCATATGAGATTCATGGCTAAGTATTGAGTATTTCTTCAAGTAAAGTGTGTCAAAGACAGTAAAATTAACAGATTAAGATGGTCTAACGTAATGTAAGCCAGTTTTAAACCAACATTGACGTCTCTGCGACATGCTCATCAGATAGTGCAGAATCTTAAGTTTTAATATTGACACCCCGCCAAGGGGAGATATACACTACGCCGACGAATGAAGCAACATTGTATCGATGCTTAGAAAATAAGGACTCGACACATTTTAAAGGGGATTTATCAAGCGATCGGAGAGTTCTGTTAGATTTCAGTTAGAGTCGCGTGTGTACACAATGATGTTACATACGCGATGGCAATACTTAATTAGTTCCTTGTAATTACTTCCTGTGAGTGTCGCCGTTGTAAAAATGCTTTTTTCTTTGGTTAATGGATTTGTTTGACATCCAAAACAAGGATAGACATGTTTTATATAAAATGAAATGTCCCAGATGTGATTTAACCATAATTAAAGTAGAATAAGACGTCAATAAAATGGTGATGATTTTGTATGGGCTGAAATACGCGATAGTTAGAGTATAGAAACAAATTTTGGTAATTACAAAGTAATTTGATCGTATTTTGAATATTTTATGCGTATTCTAATAGTGGTTAGTACTATATAGATTGGTTCATAGTATTTCAATTAAAAAGGTTAATATGCTATCATGGATTATGGTCGAATTAACTTTCAATTATATCTATTCTGAACATGATTAATAACAGTTTTATATAAATTCGTGTCTTTAATTTTGTACTACAAATGAAATTAATTTCAGTGATATGAAAGTCATGTGCTTATTTCCAGTGAATTAGTTCTATATTTGATAATGTAATCGTGAAAGACAAAGAGATGTATTAAGTAATGCTATATTGTTTTACTAACAGTGCATTTGTACCGTGCTTCATGAATATCGAAGAGGCTTCTTGAAATAACGCGCTACAATGATTTGATTAGAGTTTTTGTTTGGCGGGTTTCGTAATTTCATTTAATTTCTCATTTAGTGGAATATAATTTAAAGAACTATTCCGTACTTCAACTTTTATATTGACGGGATTAAGAATTTGATATTTAGTTTTAATTTGACAAAATATAACATAACGGAAGTTTTGATTTGAAGGTGTATGATTTGACGGGATTTTAAATCATTTGACTGAAGTTTTGAATGTACGTGTTTAGTCATATCTTTGGACTGAAGTTTAATTATTTGACAGGCGTTTTATATCGACGGCTTTTATCATGAGATAATATATTAAATTTTTCGGATTTTGATTTGACGAGTAATTAGTAATGCGTAAAGTAATGATTAATGACGAATGTCAGGCAATGCAAGTCGACTATGTGCTACATTTGTAGCGACTTTGCCTCATCGAACAACCGTGCAAACATGAATAAATCATCAACCGACGCTTCGTGTTTGCTCTATGAGATGGTCATCATGACACGAACAAAACAACTTATAGATATGCACAGACGTACTTGGAAGTTTTTATTTCGTGTATTATCACTAGTAGCGAGTAGACTGATCAGTATTTAAGCACCGTGTGAAGTTTCGTAATTAATTACATGTCGGAAAACATCAAATAGTCTTGATTAAAGGTTCTAATTTGTTTGTATTCGTTTCATCCTTACAGACCAGCCAGTCGACCTTATCAGCTTGCCCTGACATTTATCATCTCTAATTATCGTGTTCCTGAGCAATACATTGGCAAAATCCGTATAGATAAAGGACCTTACTGCAATAAATTAATAAATGTCATTGCAACCGACCGAATTTGGGAATAGAAGCTGGGTAATTTGATTATAGATATCATCAGACCACTGAGCCGTGACCTACTTATCTTAGAGTGCACAGTGCGGTACGGCTAAATACTTTGTTTTGAACAATAATCTTATGTATTAGTTCTGAGCATCGCGAGTTGTCCAACAAACAGTGTGTATACCTATCTATGTTTCTCTAGAAAGATTCCACAGTATGTCTCTACTTTACTTCGGTAAATGACCTTTTAAAGGGAAGGTTTTACGATTATTATCGTATGTTTATAGTAAACAATCTCATACATCTACGACAACTTCCCAAAGCAGCAACACATACCGTATTTATAAACTTATTACCTTTCTTAGTGTCGTGTTTTATAAACAAATATTATAAGATTTTCACGTCAATCCGGGAAATATTTGTCACGGAAATAGAGTGTTATGAAAGTATACACAAATTTATCGCCGACTTAACGTTATAAGTTATGTCTAGACGCCACGTTAAAAGTTATTCTTTAATAAATTCTAAAAGGAAATTCCCCAATACCGGTTTTTTGACTGAAATAGTTTTTGGTTGGAAATGAGACTTTTGTCATATTTAAAGAAGAATCGAAGAAAATGACGATGTAAAATTACACACGTCGCCGTTTGAATAATATCTTTTTTGTCAGAATTAGCATAAATACACTGATCCTTATTATTTATGTCTTTTAACACAAGTAACTTGGTAGTGTCATTTATGAGGTTATCAAAACTCCCAGTAAGCTTAATGAATGTTATTCAGTATCTACAACAAACATTTCTCACTTGTTGTATAAATTATTGTTTAACATCGTTTACATAAACATATCTCTTATTGTTTGTGTCATATAGTGTAACTTGTCAGAGCAGTTCTTAGATTTGTGATATAAAATTCGCAAAATAGGCAGGGCCTTGATTCATACTAACATAATGACCCGATTGTTCTTTTGCTTACTAAGTTCATAACTTAAATTGATCTAGCGCGTTGGTTAGCGCGCTTGCCATCTATTCTGGCGTCATTGGTCCCAATACAAGTGTAGATACCCGTATGTCTGTCATCCATTCTTAGCACACAGTGACTGACAAGTAAAGGTTTTGAACGGCAAATTGCAAAAGGCTACATTAACAGTGACTGATACGTTCATAGAACCCCGATAAATTTCTAACCAACTGGCTGTTACAAAAGATACAATAAATCACGTTAAAGCCGACAATGACTTCCTGAAGTGACATGGTTTCGTTCTATTAATGACACTTCGCCATGTTATAATTTTACCTGATGTCCTACTTGGCTAGTCAACAAATAGACTAAAATACATGGTTTCCACTTCAACGATTCTTTCCAACCTTCGGGCAGTAAGTCATACGCTACTCTACATCGTAAAATTTCAATTAATTGGTACAAGGATTATTGCCAAAGGAAACATACGTGTCTTGTTAAGGGAGCATTACTTTGTTCTTTGCAATCAGACCATAACATTTATATGTTACGTATGCGTAAATAAATTTAATTCTGAATTATGACAAATACGAATGGTTAATGATCGATTGCATTCTTAGTGCGTAACATTCTTATTCATGTAACGTATGACTTTGCTGCCTCGAATGTGGCTCACCAGTCCATAACAATATTTCGTATGTTGATATTTTTTCCGAAAGGCAATGATAATTAAAAAGTGCACTATTTCAGGTAAGATGTATTAATACGCTTTAGTAATTGCTGAATGAGTTGACAGTAACTGGGTTTGAAAATATTGTGAATTTATGCCCAGACTTTGTTAATGATATAAATTTTTGCCAATACTATTCTAACATATTGCTGCACAAAAACAATGTCAAATTAACATCGTACTCAGTGATATTTAGCAATTTGGTATAACGAGTGCTTCTTTGAAAACCATTCCCACACAAACAACACAAATGAACCTAATGTTATAAACGTTCAATCTAATGAAAGACGTGTTTTACATAAGGCGATTGTTGCGCAAATGCTTTGTGCATTAATGGACTTCCTTGTTGGTCTGACGAATGCATCCGAAGAATTATTTGTCGACCTTAGTTCAAGCACATTCATTAAGCCCACTAATAAATGTGCACTCCGTATCGTTAGTGTTGTTTCGCAGCTTGAATGAACTTGAATGACTTGCATGTATAATTGTTAAGTTATGCACCGTTCGTAATTATTTTAGGAATAACTTTTTATGTGTGCGTTTAGTACAGTATCATATATTTTCATTTCCCCATTTCTAACCGCCTTAATAACGATTATACCAATAAATGTGATCCGGCATCGAAAAGAAGATAGTATTTGTTACAAAATTGGTTGATAAGTGCAGTTTTATGCTCAGGAACACGGCATGTATGTGTAAGCATTTAAAACATTGCTGTCATTGCTAGACTTTGTTGACTTTCTAGTATGTAAAGTATGTAATCATAGTACAACGTAATCGGAATACCATATTATCATGTGCTCAATATACAGAGGTATTATCTAAAAATAAATCTTGGTTTAGCAACCAAACCTTTAATTCAATATCGTCATCAAAGATAATATGAATCATTTTAAACTTTATTCAGAGGTTCCTCAATTGTGTAAACGTCCATGTTGTATAATGATTTCAATAACAATATATTGTGTGTGCCAATGATCTTAATGTTTGCTCGTTTACTACGAGTCATCATGGTTTTGTTTTTTGTAAATGGCCAAATGCAAATGTTTGTTAATTTTAAAACTATTTAAATCCTTAATTCCCACGTTGGCCCGATTAAGCTTAACACTGGTATGGTCATTTATAACCTTATTAAATATTTAGAAACACTCCATGATTTAAATATTTAATTAAGAAATCGAATTGAAACAAACTTGAAATCTCCATAAATACATATTGTATCCATTAATTCACATTGATTATGGCCACATCAACAATAGTTGCCTTATGAATATACACTTCTATCAAATAATGTAAGCCTAGTCGGTGGGTCGTGTCATTAAAGTAGTATATTATATCATCAACTTCGAACATGTCGAAAGAGACAAGCGAAAAAGCAAATGCTTAATTGTTAAGACATGTCGCAACTTGTGGATACTTTGAGACAATCATGAAGACATTTTTGCTGTAGGCGCTTTCAGTATAAGACGTTGCAAGTGGCGAACCACTTTAATCATTAAAGAGCTCGTCGTGGATGTCGATGACGTATTGATGTTCTGCTAGGTTTGTATAGGATTAATTTGATTCTGAAAAATTGGCTAAGACAGGCGATATAGTATGTTATATTAGTGGAGAATTTAGGAAAATATTGTATGTCACTAGAGGATGGTCCGATTATAATTAAGTTGGCAAAAATGCTGTCAAGTCTAATTTTAATTTAACAATTGTTGAATCCACTAAGAGAGACTACATCGTAATATTACGTTAACAAGTCCGTGAAATATATATACCTTCAGGGAACTATTGCAAATCTAATGAGGAAAATAACTGTCAATGGTTTTGGCTGACCAGATTCAAAAACTCAAATTACAAGCTGATACTCTTCAAGTGTAATGAATTTTAGTTCAATGTGGTTTTTAATAGATGCTTACCAAAATCACAGTTATACAATTATCACTCTATCAAGAGAAAGTTGTCGATTGTTTGTCCAAAGTTAGTTATTTCTTACGACGATAATATAGGTATATTGTTCTTGCAGAATGAAAGTGACTTCAATGTCGAAACGCAAATGTTATCGCAAACTATTGTATTGGCAGCATCTCAATAAAATGCACAATGCCATTGGTTTGTCGACACTGGGAAAGAAATTGCCAAAATATGTAAATACTAAATCGAACTATGTTTAACAGTTCTTTCCGCACCGTTTCAGATATACACATACCAAAACGGAGGAGAAAAAATCCAAATAGTTCAGGGAATGCAGTATTCACCTAGAAAAGTCTTGCATGGAAGCACAAAAATTACACTCGCAGCCTACGCACAACAATGTCCAACACAAACTGAAAAATGAAACTATGCAGTTACAAAGTTTTAATCAAACAAAATAAGCACTGAAAATATAGTTTTGCGGACAGTTGTAAATGCGTGGTCATTCTACCTAATTAGCTACTAGTAATATTCGCCGGCTTCGATGTAATGGAGTAAAATATATTATATGTATAGACTGAGGGCAAAGGTGTATGCTGACCTGATTGGAAACTGTAAACAATGAGGACAAATACGCATTAGATGTGGCAAACAGTCCTGTAAATGAGTCTGATTACTCACAAGTCATTTGTTCTTTTTCCCCTGGTTGGAATCTAGATAGCCCTATAATATGTTTTGTTACTCTTTATCAGCGGTATGTTCAACGCTAATAACAATTACATGATCTATAGAAATCAGATATTGATGCCATAAAATGCTTATATTCATGGATGTGTTATATATATAATGGCTGCAACACATTACCAATGACACTCAGAGACAGTAAACACTTATTCTAATTTATCATTACCGTATTTTCAACAGAGTGTTTGTACATGTAAAATGTCATGGGATGGGGCTTAATTGTAGAAAAAGTATTTTGTTACTGTGATGACAACAATAAAGATTTCTCGTAGGAGTGCTAAGTAAAGACTTCCTAGAAAATACAATGAATGGTACGTGTCAAATGTTAACTACGTTAAAGCATTTGTTACTAGATATGTGCGAATTTGATGCCATGTACATAAGCATTTATCGCAAAATATATACTTCAGTATTTTACTACCTTTCATGTCATCATTTATTGTGTAATTGTTTGAGCAATCATCGACCAATGCGGTACGAGGAATGTATCGTATAGTCTCCAAAACGATCCGAAACACATCTTCACAAGAATGTAGAAATATCTAATAAAATAATGCATGAAGTGCAGATATCACGAG
This sequence comes from Spisula subtruncata, assembly GCA_963678985.1. Classification (NCBI taxonomy): domain Eukaryota; kingdom Metazoa; phylum Mollusca; class Bivalvia; order Venerida; family Mactridae; genus Spisula; species Spisula subtruncata. Next base: position 43,301,249 of record OY787671.1, read on the forward strand.
ATCGAAAAAATGATTGATTGTACATGTAGATTTCAATCAACATTTATTTGGATTTACTTTATTCCATGCATCCCTCCCGAGTTCTTCATGTCTTACCCACATTGCACTTTTGGTGGAAGTTTAATGAATACTAGTATTATAGTTCAGATTGTGTTATTTTATTACCTGTATCCCTCTGTGTATTTTATACGCTTTGAGCATTGCAGACATGCTTGTAGTCTAAATATGTGTTTATACGGTGTAACGCATGCCTAGAAAACCTAGTACCTCTTCACTTTATTTCAATTTGCTGAGAGTGTTTCGGGGCTATTGCATTTTGACGTAATACTTCTCCTAAAATGTTCGCATGTCGCATAACTAAATTCCAATCAATGCATTAATAGTTTCGATATACCATATTCAAGGTCATGGTTAAAACTGTTCTCACATTATTGATCTAACTTTACCAATAAATCTGACATTAGTGTGTCAGTTCATCGAAACATCAAGAAATGTCCTTGGAATATCAATATACATTGAACATCATCCAAGGGAGTATAACTAGTTCAAGCTAGCTAAGCCATTTTTATTTGTATCATCGCTGGATAGTCAAATCTTCGTTTCTCATTTTGTTCAGCCTTTTTAGTTTCCCTGTTATTGGTACAAATTTTTAAATAGTTTTGAGGTTTTAAATATCATCTACAATGGATTGTCCGTTGACAAGTAATCACTTTTTAAGAGTCAACCTTCCAATGTAACGTTACCGCTCATTAATAAGAACTTTCAGAATGTTTCCCGTTTTACTGTATAATTGCACAACTCGGTAAAAAATCCAACTGAGAGACATCAATTGCGTAAAAACTTCCGAAAACTACCAACATCCAGGTACGAATGTACCGTGAATGTTCCAGTTTTCTTAATATATCAATCACGGCTCTATGTTGAGAATTTGATGAAGTAAAGTAGGTCAAAAGCAGTAAAACTAACAGATTAAAATGGTTTAATCGAGTGTAAGCAACTTTAAAACCATACTTGAGGTCTGTGCGACATGCTTCTCAGATAGTGTAGAGTCTTTGGTTCTAATATTGGCACCTCACTTAGGGGATAATTATACAATTCCGTCGAATTAAGCTACATTATATCAATGCTGAGGAAATAATGATTCGAAATTTGAAAGGGGGTTTATTATACGATGTGAAAGTTCTCCGATTTCAGTTTGAGACTCGTGCGTCCACAATGATGTTACATTCGCGATGTCAATCCTTAATGAGGTCCTGGAAATTACTTCCTTGTGATGAAGTAATTGCAAAAAGTGTTTACTTTGGTTAAAACATTTGTTTGTCACCCAAAATAAGAATATGCATCCTTTTGTTTTGAAATTAACTTTAATATATCAACTCTGAAATTGATTAATAACAGTTTTATATAAATTCGTATTTTTAATTTTGTACTACAAATTAAATTACTTTCAGTGAGATGAAAGTAAAGTGTTTATTTCCAGTGCATTATTCCTATATTTGATATTATAATCAAGAAAAAGACAAAGAAGTGTATTTAGTTGATATAATTAGGAAATAGATCTTAGTTTTCCGTGATATACCGGCCAATATATCACGGTTTGGAGTTCATATGCGTAAGAATTAATCACGAAGGCCGTAGGCCTGAGTGATTAATAACTATGCATGTGAACGACAAACCGTGATATATTGGCCGGTATATCACGGAAAAAATAAGATCTATTTGCATTCTAACACGTGTAATATGCGCAATTTCATATGGACTCATTTTTATTGCAGAGTGATGCGTTGTTTGTCGTGTTGCTATAGACAACTTCCGCTGTTTAAAGTATAAAACCTCCACCCCTGGAATATTGTTTTTTGCTCATTTCATTTAAACAGAGGCATAACTAGAGCTCATTCCAAACTATGAATTTCATAAAAACTAAAATGAATCGATAAATGCAATTGCTGTTGCAATAATACGGATATAATTAAATAAATTAAGAAAGAACGCTACGCAAATAAAAGTTCGCACAACGTCACGTTTACGTTGACGCCAAATAAACGTCATAAATCCATGACGTCATTTGATAAACAAGACGTTAATTCCATTCATAAAAAGCGTTTTTTTATACGTGGGAGGTAATTCAACAGCCAAAAAGTAGTACGGCAAAAACTGTGATATACCGGAAATTTAACCACGGTACAGTCCTATACGTTTACACGGTGCTAAAAATAGACTGTGTTAGAATAATGTTTTACTAACAGTGCATTTGTACTATGTTTCAGGAATATTTAAAGGGCGTCTTGATGGAACGCGTTTTATAATTTGACAGGAGATTTGGTTTGATTGGTTCAATAATTTGATTTGAGTTTTCATTTAATGGAGTATAATTTAATGCAAGTTCCAAGACTTCAACAGGAGTTTTATATTGGCGGAATTTAGAATTTTATGTCAGTTTATATATAACTAAACAGAAGTTTTTATTTGAAGATTCGCGATTCGGTGGAAGTTAAAATAATATGATAGAATTTTGATTCGACAGGTTTAATATATTTTTTAGACGGAAAGTGTAATCCATTGACAGAAGGTTTAATTTCACGGCTTGTATCATTAGAAAAAATATTTAATTTGTCGGATTTTGATTTCACGGAAGTTCCACTTGACGAGTAATTAGTAATATGTAAAGAAACGAATCTTTCTTTTGAGTAATGATTAAAGAGAAATATAAGGGAACACAAGTCATGTGCTAGCAACTTTGCCTCATCGGACAACAGTGCAAACATGAATAAATCATCCAACGACTGTTCGTGTTTGTTCTGTGAGATGGCTAATATGTCGTGAACGAATGTGAACAAACGAATATATAGCTATGCATAGACACACTTGGAAGTTTGTATTTCGTGTTTAAACACTAGAGGTGTGTGTATACTACTAGATAGATAGGTATTTAAGCATCGTGTGAAATGGCGTAATTAATTACATGTCGGATAACATCAACTAGTCGAGATGTGATGCTCTGAGTTGTTTGTGTTCGTTTCATCCTTACATACCAGCCAGTCGACCTTATCAGCTTGCCCTGACATTTATCATCTCTAATTATCGTGTTCCTTAGCAATACATTGGTACGATCCCTACAGATAGAGGACCTTACTGCAATAAATGTCATTGCAACCGACCGAATTCGGGAATAGAAGCCGGACCATCTGAGTATAGATATCATTAGACATCTGAGCCGTGACTTACCGATCTTAGGGTACACACAATATAAAATATATTGCATAAGTGCGGTACGGCTAAATACTTTGTTTTGAACAATAATCTTATGTGTAGTTCAAACTAGTAGCTAGCAGTGAAAGAACATCAATAGTTGCTTATAAACTTTTTGTTACCCTATTTGTGTTGCTGTAGAAAGTTTCAAAAGTATTTCTTTTTTCTCTGCGGCAAATGACGTTTTAAAGGAATGGTTATAATGTGTTCAACAAACCATTCCATTTGATATACACATAGAGATCGGGCACAAGATATTTCAGCCTTATTTAAGCCGTCTTCCAGATATTTGCCAAGTCATGAAACTACAAGAATTATATGTCTATGATAAGCCATTCCATACTTATTCGACAAACTCCAAAAGCAGCAACACACGCCGTGTTTCTAAAATTATTACCTTTCTTAGTGTCGGTGTCGTGTTGTATAAGCAAATATTGTACGATTTTCACGTCAACTCGGGAAATATTTATCACGGAAATTGAGTGTTATGAAAGTAAATACAAATTTATCGCTGATTTAACGTTGTATGTTGTGTCTAGACGCCGCGTCAAAGGTTATTATGTAATGCTTTTAAAAGGAAATTTCGCAATACGGGTAATTTGACTAAATTTGTTTTCGGATTTAGCCGAGACTTTTGTCATATTTAAAGAAGAATCGAAGCAAATGACTGTGTTAAATTACATACGTCGCTGTTTGAATAATATTATTTTATTTATACGTCTTATTTACAGAATTAGCATAATATTATATACCCTGATGTTCATTATTGATGTCTTTTAACACAAGTAACTAGGTGGTGTCATTTATGAGGTTATTTGCAGCAACTTTAATACATGTTATTCAGTATCTTAAACAAACCTTTCTCATAGATTGTATAAATTGATTATTCCGTTCAGTCCCTTGTTTACGTAACATCGTGTACATAAACCTTTCTCTTATAAATCGCAGGCTTATAATGAGAAGGTCGTAACTATAAAATCAATATTATAAACAAGCAAACACTGAAAATTGCTCTTTACTTATGGTAAAACAAGCCGTTTCAACTTCGGTTTGGTCAACCAGACAATTTCCGATTGTCATAAATCAGGTTTATAGGAATGATGCATATTTCAAATATGCATTGGTCTTATAAGGTCGTAAGTAGTAGTTATGCGAAATGCATTTTGTTTATAGATATAATGTAAATATAAGTTACTTTTCAGGTGAATAATGTTTTGGTTTTCTTTGCTTGTTTAACTAATTCAATATCCAAATGATTGAAACAATAAAAGTGATATGTATTGATATGGTTATGTTCGTAAACAAGTTAAAAGCCTCAATAAACGAAGAGTTTGTCAACAGGATCGAAACATAAATTCTAACTGAAAAAAGTTTATACTCGGAATTTTCAAAAGGCTTAAACGTCCTTGATACGCGCAGAGAAGTCCGATATATTTCTAACCATCTGTATCATACAAAAGATACAATAAATCACGTTTAGGCTGACAATGATTTCCTGAAGTGACACGGTTTCTTTCGATTAATGACACTCCGTCATGTAATAATTTTACCGTATATCCTACTTGGCTTGTCAACAAATACACTTCAACGATTCCTTCCAACCTTCGGGCAGTAAGCCATCCGCTACTCACCATCGTAAAATTTCAATTAATTGGAACAAGGAAAATCGCCATAGGAAACATACGTCTCTTGTTAAGCGAACAATGGCAGAATCATTTAAATCAGGCCGTAACATTTATGTATTACATATATGTGTAAAATCTTGAACCAGGACATCTACATATACGCATGGTTCAATGGTAGTGCGAGTTTACACTATTTTAATCTTGCTTGACATTTTTTGTTGAATGCTCTATTTCATATCCGATTGGCGTTTTCTCGATTTAGTTTATCTATATCTGAAACGGTGCGGAATGAAATGCTTTATGGAGTTCGATACATATTTACATATTAATTTACAATATTTTGTCTGCATGTCATCCTTCCCAATACTCTTTTACATTTTATTGAGATGATGCCAATAAAGTGATTAGCGCTAACATTCCTGTATCGAACAGGAAGCAAAGTTCATTCCGCAAAAAATGTACCCCGATGTAATCTGTATAAGGAATAACTTTGGACAAAACTATCGACAACTTTTCTTTTGAGTGAGTGCTAATGGCATAACTATCATGTTCGTAATCATTTATTTGGCAACCAAATTAAAGTGAGACTCCTCACACTTGAAGAGCCTCAGCATGGAGTCTCGATTTAATTTGGTTAGACAAACACATCAGTTATATAGACGACTTTACGTTTTAGAAAATATAGATTGTATAGAAATGTGTCATACAGTGAGGTAATACTAGTATATTCTTACATATTCAAATATGACATTAGGTATAATAACATTCCCCTAATTAATAAAGTGTGTTACACTATGTCTTGAGAAAGCATTGTTAGGATGGCCAAAATGGTATACATGTATTGAATTGTGGTATAATATTAATAATATTACGCTTTTACTGTTCTTTAAATGAATGACGAATACATGTATCTCCCCTCCCAAATGAAAAGGAAAAGAATTGGTTCCATTAAGGTACAAATAATATTTGCTGTCTTGGTAGTGCAACATTATCAAAGTGTAGTCTATGTAAGTTGGTTATTAAACTCAAATTACAAAATACATGTTAGTATTGCTGACTCAATTATAACAGGACCATGCTCTTGTGACAAAAAATAGATTCCTAAACTCGACGCTTATCTAACATACAATGTATCGCCCGTCTCATCTACTTGTTCACAACCAGATTAATCACATACAACACTAACAGAACATCAATATGTGATCGACATCTACGAAGAAAGCCTTAATGATTTAAAGTGGTGCGCAACTTGCAACGTCTAATACTGCCTGCAGCAAGGATATCTTCATAATATTACCAACGTATCCACAAGTCGCGACGTGTCTTAACAATTAGCCATAAACATTCACGTTTGTCTCTTTCGACATATCCCAAGTTGATAATTCTACTTTAATGAAAAGAAATACCAAGGCTTAATTATTAGATAATTGTGTATATTCTCATTTTAAATGTAACTATTGCCGACATGGCCATCTACAATGACAACAAATGAATACAACATACATCCGTTGAGATTTCAATTAATTCTTTAATTAAATATCTAAAGTGTGGAGTTGTTCTTACGAATAAATATTTTATAGACAACACGGGCTTAAGCATCTTTTATAAGACCAGTATGGAGAATTAGAATTGGTAGTGCATTGACAATGAGCAGATCCTTTGCCTTTAGCCATTTACACAAAAAATCATAATTAATCAATCATGGTTAAGACAACAATTGCAAAAATAAGCAAAACATGCAAATAAGTACAAACATTAAGGACTTTAGTAGACATGTACGAAAAATGGCGCAGTTGAAGAGCTTCTAAACAAGTTTGCAAGGTAATATTTACCTTTTTGGTGTTTAGTTGATAATATTGAAATAAAAAACGTAGTATCTAGGCAGAAAACAATTACCTAAGTGGTTTGACATTTTTACCTATGTAAATTAATCAGCACAGGAGGAAGTGATATTCCGATTCTATTACATTCCGATTACATAATTAACATACAAGAAAGTCAAACAAGTCCAGCATTTGTAGATGCTTACACTTGCACGACATGTCCCTAATCATTAAATTAATCATAAAAACCAACTTCTCAACAAATGCACTCATTCCTTTAAAAGTGTATCACCGTAAATAAGTGTAATTGTCATTGACGCGGTATAAAAACTGTAAAATTGAAATATATGGTACTGTACTAAAAGCACACATAAAAAGTTCTACTTAACAATTCGAAATAGTGTATAACTAAACCATTATTGTATTCAAGTTCAACAAGCTAAAACACCACTCGAATGATACAGAGTACAAATTCATTATTATGCTTAAGGACTATGCTTGAACAGAGGTCAACCAATAATTCTTTCATAGCATTCATTAACACAAGAAGGAAGTCCATTAATTTACAAAGCATTTTAGCAACAATCGGCTCATATAAAACATTTCTTTCATTAGCTTTAAACTTAAGAGCATTAGGTTAAGTTTTCTTGTTTGTGTGTTGTTTTCACTGGAGCACTCGTTATTCTCGTAACAAATTGCTTAACATCACTGCGTACAATGTTAATTTGACCTTGTTTTTGTGCTACAATGTGTAAGAATAGTAATGGCAAAAACATTATATCATCAGCAAGTCTGATAATAAATTCCCAAAATCTTCCAAATCAAGTTAGTGTCAACTCATTTAGTAGTTAATCAAGAATACATTTTACCTTAAATACTGCACTTGTTAACTATCATTATGTTTTGAGGAAATGTCAACATACAGAACATTACAATGGACTGGTGAGTCACACTTCGAAGCAGCAAAGCAATTGTTTACCTAAATAAGCAGGTTAAGCACTAAGGTTAAAAAATAGTTCCAAATGTTAATGTCAACTCGTTTTTCAACTGTACAATTACATTAAATGGCATCACAAAGTACCAGAAAGTTTGATGAGATATTCAGAAACTGATATGACGTAGGCATTCGGGATTGCTCAGAAAGTGTATGTGAAACAAGAGCTACATTAAAACAGAGGATGCACACTAAATGTTTAATTATTGTTGCAGCATTTTTGTTAACGGGTGATTCATATTGCGCAACTGACAGAACATTTATCGAACAAATAATATTAACTTGATCGGATCGAACAATACGTATTTGTCCGACTTGAGAATAGACACAATCCGGAATGTACAATAGTGTGGGTTTTCCTCAAATTTGCATGCGGTACAAATAATGTTGACCTTAATCCTTTGCTAATGCTATTGTGATTCAAATTAGCATCGGTCATTTCAATGGTTCATATATGAATATTTATCGAACGAAAACATTGATAACGGTAAACGTTGTTTGTACCGCGGGATTAGTGTGGAAAACCAGATTGCATTGAATTCCGGAGTATATCTATTCAATTTACATACGCATACTATTATGTAACATACAAATGTTAAGGTATGATTCCAAAAAAAAAAACTAATGTTCGCTTAACACGACACGTATGTTTCCTATGGCGATATTTCTTGATCCAATTAACTGAAATTTTACGATGGTGAGTAGCGTATAGCTTACTGCCGAAAGAATGGAAGGAATTGTTGAAGTGGGTATCATGTATTTGTTGACAAGCCAAGTAGGACATACGGTAAAATTATTACATGACGGAGTGTCATTAATCGAACGAAGCTATGTCACTTCAGGAAGTCGTTGTCGACTAAAACGTGATTTATTGTATTTTTATACCAAGCAGATAGTTTTTTCTAGGTTAGATAGGTTTTCTGGATGCTTCACAAACGATAAATGTAGCCTTTTGAAAAAAATCCGAGCCTAGCCCTTACTTGCCAGTCATCTCTGTGCTAAAAGATGGCAGGTATATGAGTGTCTGAACCCGTTTTGGAAGGTATGTCGTCAGATTAGACGAAAAGCGGGCTAACCACTGAGCTAAGAAAGCACTCTACCGGCCACATAACTATCCAAACATGGCGGACAAAAATTATCAGATTTTTAATTAAGATGCGTTTTGCCAATTTTTACCTGCACAAATACTAGAAATACTAGTAGTTATGAACTTGGTAATTTTTTTATCACAGTAAAAAACGAACAATCACAATACAAAGCATGCAAAAGCTGAAGTAGTACCGTGAGTCAGTTATGTACAAGGATTGAACCTTGGACCTCTCGATTAGTAGTGAAGCAGGCTATCCACTCAAATACAACACCTTTACTTCTTGCATGTTAGATTAAGCATGACACTGTACATCACGTCTTGGACAGTATATACCAGTATATTGAATTATGACACTAGTACCTACCGGTGACATTCAACAAATGAGCAATGCTTTTTTCTTTCTATGGTGTATTTACAACAAATTACATATACATAGTGTACATATATACAGAAAACGGTGTATTGATACAGGTATTATTATTACATATAAAAATACAAGTTAAATCATAATATATTATCATGCAGTGAAAAGTCTTACAAAAGCGATAATGAGATTAACAAGTGTTAAGACCTTTACAAAATTTATTTATGAAACCAAATCTTTCTTTATTTTTATATTTGTAATATCTGGATAGTATGTCTAAATCAACATATAATGAGCAATGCTTATTTGAAATTCAGTATAGCATATATCAAATGTGATGAGAGTTTCGATAACCTGATAAATGGCACCACACAGTAACTACTGTTAAAATACAAAAATAAAACGAGAATATCACTTTTTATATGCTAATTCTTGCAAAACAGGTTTGATGCAAACAGCGACCTATGTAAATCAACATCGTCTTTTACTTCGAATCTTCTTTAAATATGACAAAAGTGACAGTTCCGACCAAGAAATTACCAAATTACCAGTATTACGGAATTTCCTTTTAAAATTATTACTATATAACTTTTGACGCGGTGTCTAGACATAACTTATAACGTTAAGTCGGCGATAAATTTGCGTTTACTTTCATAACACTCAATTTCCGTGACAAATATTTCCCGAGTTGAAGTGAAAATCTCATTACATTTGCTTATAAAACACGGCATTAAGAAATGTAATAATTTTAGAAACGCGGTAAGTGTCGCTGCTTTAGGAGATTGTCGTATGAGTATGGGATGGCTTACTATAAACATATAATCTTTCCTCTAAAAGTTCATGTACATGTACCGAAATAAAAGAAAGAAATACTGTTGTTCCTATTCTAGTGCAGCACGCATAGGAAAAAACAAAGACTGTCATACTGGGGTTATTGCCATGGATTGTCAAAATTATAATACATATAAATGGGTTAACATTTGGAGCAAACTGATTGTGTTGCTTAAGAGATAGTGTTGCTCTGTGGAGGTTTTTTTCTGGAAAGGTTATATAATATGTCCTTATCACGAAGAGGGTATTTTTGCCTGAAAGGGAGACAATTCAACACGTCAAGGGAGATTATTATTAATTTGTCATAAAAAGCCACACTGGCTTGAACAATCTTGTCCTTGATGAAGGGTGGCATGTGACCCACCGTAGGGTGTCAGGAGACCGCGAGAATGTTGTCGTGAGACCACATGGATGCTTCCACATGACCGCGTGAATGTTAAAAATAATTGTGTCATGGGATTAAGAATAAAAGACGTAATCTTTAGATTTAGAATAAAAGATGTAATCTCAGTAATATAATTGACATTTACAACTTTATATAACAATCTTGTGACGATTGTCAACGTTCTTCGGGGTCATTAATACAATCATGTTTGAATGGAAAAAACATGTGTTTATATTGACATTGCTGTTGGTAGCGAGGAAACACGTTATTTGTTTTATAATGTATTTCAATATGAGTATAAAGGGTGCAAACGGTTTTATCATTACACTAGTCACGTGACATTCTTAACTGAAACTAAGTTTTCAAAACTTTTAACAGATAAGACTTAGACTTTAAAATTATTTATCCAGTCAGTTTGTAGAAGATTACTCGACCTTCTTCCACTACTGGTTCTGTTCAGAACTAACACACCCGTCAATATAGTACTTGGAATAGCAAAATTTTATATTTTAAGTGTAGTAAATACAGAGACTGTTTTATATCACGATTTATTTCTATCGCAAAGTAGATATATACACTACTTAGGATTAGACCACTGTCGTTCGAAACAAAGTATTTAGCCGTTAAGACACTTTTAGATTAAGACTTGATATTATGTGTACCCTCAAGTTGCGGCTCTGGGTTCATATTCTTGCTTTACCAAGCTTCTATTCCCTAATTAGATCAGTTACTATGCACTTGGCTGTAGTAATATCCTCTATCAGTTTAGATTTTGCCAACGGCTTGCCGGCGATCACGATAATAAGAGATGATAAATTTCAGGGCAACTGATAAGGTCGAGTGGCTTGTGTATACGGATGAAACGAATACAAACAAATCAGATCTTCGCATCACGACTATTCGATGTTATCAGATATTTAATTAATTACGAAACTTCACACGATGCTTAAATAGTTATTAGTCTTCTGGTGTTTTTACAAGAAATGCAAACCTCCAAGTATGTACATGCCCATACTGTATATTCGTTAATCTTTGTTCATGTCATGATACCGATCTTACAGAACAAACACTAAGAATCGAGTAGGGGAATGATTTATTCATGTTTGTACTGTTGTTCGATGCGGCAAAGTTGCTAGAACATGATTTGCATTTCCTTACATTTCTCTTTAACTATTACTTGAAAGACATTTTACTCTACATCCAGGTTGATTCATAATATATGTTACACTTTTATTAGCAATAAGAAAGCTATTGGTACAAAATATTTACACAAAAATATTTTTCAATTACGGTTTTGTCGCATGTTGAGACATTTAATTTCATATAAAAGATGTTTGTATACTTGTTTACGGTGACAAATAAATTAATTCACCAAAGAAAACAAATTTTCTTCAATGTCAACATCTTAAGGAAGTAAATGTCATGGATCTAATTAAATATTGACATCACGAATGTAACAGCATTGTGTATCTCAATGGAAGCGAATATCCCTTCCGAATACTAAATCCCCTTTAAAATGTGTCAAATGGCGCTCTGAAATTATTTCCTCCGCATCGATAGCTTCTTTCGTCGGAATTGTGTAAATCTCCCTTCGTTTAGGTGCCAATACTAGATCCAAAGACTCTACACTATCTGAGAAGCATGTTGCACAGACGTCAATTTTGGTTTTAAACTGGGTTACACTCCACTAAAGCACTTTAACCTGTTATTTTACTGCCTTTAACACACTTTACTTGAATACAGACTCAATACCGAGCAGTGAATGTCATGTGAAGAAAATATATATGGTACATTCATACCTTGAATTTGAGTTTGTACGTACTTAACTGAATGACAGGCTGATAACTTAGCAGCAGTGAATGCCGTATGACGAATTCCGTGTTTTTCAGTACATTAGTACCTTGGATATCAGTTATACTGCAATGGCTTTCTTTTTGTTTGATTTCATCAAGTTTTATGCAATTTTTTGTCAACAATTGTTCAACCAAACGTTGTGCATTTTGAAAGGTCTGATAATGAGCTCTAATTGTGCATTTGTAGGTATGATTTGTTTGAAAAAGTGATCATGGAAGTGATCATGGAAGGAACACCCATTCAAAATATTTGTAAAAACTCGTCATGTTTGTAGCAACACGAAGGAACTTGAACAGTTTAAACACTATGAGACACGTGGTTTTGACTACCAAGCGATGATATACAAAAGTATAATATGTAAGTTAGTTTATCTAAGCTAGTTTAGTCTATCAAAGCTAGTTTAAACGAGTTCTGCTCCCTTGATTGACGTTTGTGTATATAAGGATAGTTCAATGACATGCCTCAAATTTGTTGGTAAAGTCAGACAAATATTGTCAAAATTATGACCTTGAATATTATACATGAACATCGAAACTTTAAATGCGACGATTGCAATTAAGTTATGCGACACGCAAACATTTCGTCAAAATGCTACAGCCCTGATACACTCTCGGCAAACTGAAAAAAGCGAATAAGTATATTCTACTAACGATTAGGTTTTCGAGGCATGGTAACGTGAGATAAACATAATTTTCGACAACGAGCTAATATGGCATACGAAAAACAAACTAAACCTAAGAGGAGTGCAAGAAATCGAATAGAACAGCCTTAGCTATACACTTCATTAAACTACCACCTAAAGTGCAAAGTGTTTAAGAAATTAAAAAGAACGTGGAGTAATGTAAACCATATAAACGTTGATTGTAAACTACGTATACAAACAATCATATTTTTCCGACTACGTAATTTCTGCTCTTCATGAAATATTTTTATTAGATATTACGTATTTCTGTATTATCCTAAATGTTGTTCGGTTCGTCTTAGGGAATAAACGGTACTCGCATTTCATAATACGATGATTGTTTACAAACAATTACACAATAAATGGTGGCGTATTAGACTAGATGAAATATATTGCTGACGTATACTAGTATATCAGGCGATAAATTGCCAGGAATGCAGCAACTATCTCACATTTCAAGTAACAAATGGTTTAACGTATTTAACATTTACAACGTACCATTTCATTTGTAGTTCTTGAAAAAAAGGTATGAGAAAATCCGACAGAGAAGGTAGCACTCAACCCAACCAGCCGAGCACAGAAATCAGAAACACCACAACACAAATACCCTGAGCAGTGCCCACACAAACCCATGCCACAACGGCGGTCAAATGAGACACAACAACCCCGGGGCGTGACCTAGTTTAAAACACTTGAAAGTCTAACTTAGCACTGCTACGACAAACCTTAATTACTGTAACCTCAGAAACAAAATACTTTTCTTTACAAAAACAAACTCCATTTACATAAATCAGAAATAAACTGTTGAAAATACGGTAATGTTGAATGGGAATAAACGTTTTACTGTTTCTGTGTGTTATTTGCAGTTCATTCTAGATTTTCGATGTTGCATAATTTATATATAACACTTTCATGAATCGAAACATTTTATAGCATTGATGTCTGTTCTATATATCTCAAGCAATTGTCATAAGTGTCGAACACAACACATTGATAAAGCGTAGCAACACATATCCTGAGCTAACTATATTCTAACCATTGAAGATAGAACAAATAACTTGTGAGTAATCAGACACATTTACAAGACTGTTTGCCACACCTAATGCTTATTTTTCCTCTTAGTCGACAGATTCCGATCAGGTCAGCACATACATTTGCCCTCAGTCTATACATATAATACATTTTACTTCATTACATCGAAGCCGACGAACAATGGCTAACTAGGTATAATGACCACGCATTTACAACTGTCCATGTCAACCGCAAAACAATATATACGCAAGTTCTTTTACGAGTTCGCAATTTAACACTTAACAATGGTTCCATGAAAGGAATTTATGAAGCATATAATTGCATTCTCTAGCAGTTGGTAGTTAATCTCAAATTAAAAATAAGAGCCATTCTTGCTAACTCAATTACAACCGGGCCACCCTCTAGTAACACACAATCGTTTTCTAAATTATTCACTAATCTTACATACTATATCGCCCGTCCCTACCATTTTTTCAGAATCAAATTAATCCAATACAAACCAAGCAGTACATCAACATGCCATCGACATCTTCGACGAACGTCTTTTTAAAATGATTTAAAGTGGTTCGCTACTTGCAACTTCTAATACTGGAAGTGTCTGCAGCAAGGATGTTAAACTATCCACAAGTTGCGACGTGTCTTAACAACTTTAAAACCATTTGCTGTCACGCTTGTCTCTTTCGACCAATTGTAATTTGATAATATTACTTTAATGACAAGTAAAACCAAGACATAATTATTAGATAAAAGTGAATATTCTCGTTTTAAACGTAACTATTGATGACGTGGTCATATATAATGGCAATTAATGAATAAAACATACATCCGTTGAGATTTCAATCTTATTTCAGTCCGATTTCTTTAATTAAATATCTTAAGTGTGGAGCAGTTCTTAAGAAAAAAATATTTTATAGACATCACGGGCTTAAACGTCTTTAATTGAATGGGCACTGGGGATTAGGATTGGTAGTGTATTGGTAATGAGCAGATCCTTTGCCTTTAGGCATTTACAGAGAAAAGCATAATTAACCAATCATATTGTCTAATATTTACAAAGTAAGCAAAACACGCATATAAATACAATGTACGAAAATGGCGCAGTTGAAGGTCTTCGTAATAAATTTACAAGGTAGTAGTTACATTTTTTATTTTTAGTTAATATTGAAACAAAATCTTGGTCTCTAGGAAAAGGACAATTATATAAGTACTTTGGCATGTTATACCTATGTTAAGTAATCAGCACAAGAGGAAGCGGTATTACATTCCGATTACATTCCAATTACATAATTATCATACTAGAAAGTCAAACAAGTCCAGCATTTGTAGATGCTTACACTTGCACGACATAACCATGATCATTTAATTAATCATATTACCAACTCCGCAACCAATAAAACCTATATATTTGTATCATCGTAGATAGGTATAATTGTCATTGACGCGGTATGAAAATTGGAAAATGAAAATATACAATACTGTACTAAAAGCACACATAAAAAGTTCTACTAAGCAATTATAAACGCCGTAAAACTTATGTTCTTCCAAGTTCATTCAAGCATCGAAACCATATAAATTATACGGAGTACAAGTTCATTTGTTGGCTTAATGACAGGGCTTGAACCGAGGTCAACTAATAATTCTTCCAAAAGCATTCATTAACACAACTAAGAAGACCTTTAATTTACATAAAAACAAGGCCATTCATTTTCAAAATATTTCAGCATAATCGGCTTATATAAAACATTTCTTTCATTAGCGTGAACGATAATAGTATTAAGTTCAGTTTTCTTGTTTGTGTGGGTATTGTTTTCACCGAAGCACTTGTTATACAGAATTGCTTAATATCACTGAGTACGATGTTAATTTGACCTCGTTTTGGGGCAACAATGTTTTAGAATAGTAATTGGCAAAAAACATATGAGCCGTTCTCCAGGAAAACCGGGCTTAATGACATTGTATTGTAATTATGCTATAAGATTTTGAAAAATGTCTAAAATGAGAAAAAACTAGTGTCCTTTGATTTTATATTTAAGTAATTGGATAGTATAGTACAATCCATTAGCTTCAAGTTTTCTTTAAAATTGTGTCAAAATAACTTCTATCGTTGCTCTAGTGATCGTTTTCTAAACAGTACTCATATCAAGGAAAACAAGGGTTAAGTGGCTAAAAACACTTGCAATTGTTC
The DNA here is from genome assembly GCA_963678985.1 of Spisula subtruncata. NCBI lineage: Eukaryota > Metazoa > Mollusca > Bivalvia > Venerida > Mactridae > Spisula > Spisula subtruncata. The sequence goes on from OY787671.1 coordinate 43,317,363, forward strand.
TCTGTAAGCAAACACTCACAAATTGGACACGTTTCATTAAAATAAGAATATTATTCTATAATGTTCCACAATTTTAAAAGTTTACGTCAAAAAATTATCAGATACTGGATCTTTGAAATGTCAGTTGATGTTACGTCAAAAACGCAGATAATGACGTTCGCGACGCCATTCAAAAAGTAGGCGGTAGTAGTTGGTTTCAAAAGTCTATAACTTTGTACGTGTTTGGAATAATTTGTTTAAATTTTTCGAATCTGTTCACAAGAGTCTCTTCTTTCTAACCATATATTCATCATCATTTTCACAATTTTGTCACTAAGCCCGGTTTTCCTGGAGAACGGCTCATATTATTCCCAAGTCTGAGCATAAATTAATAAGATTGTCCAAATCAAGTTAGTGTCAACTCATTCAGCAGTTAGCCAAACGTATTCATACATTTTACCCTAAATGGTGCACTAAATCTAGTTAATTATCATTGCGTTTGAAAAAATGTCAACATACCGAACATTATTATGGACTGGTTAGTCACACTTCGAATCAGCAAAGTAATGCACGTTGCCGAAATAAGAATGTTAAGCACTAAGGTTACAAATGATTAGCTCCTAATTTAAATGGCTTTGTACTATGATATTATGTGTTGTCACTAACTACAATTACGAAACCAAGATGGCGTGGTAATTCAGGTTTTCTCAGATGCTGTGCCACAGATGCTAATTAAAACAGAGGAGATCATTTAGTCAGTAGTTCATTATTACGACAAGAAAATAAACACGGACCAAGCAAGTGTCGGTTCTTCATTCTTGTTTTCCTCTTTTTATCTTATCATTGATAATCCTAATTAAATGGTATATGATTGCTAAATTCCTGATTTACATTAATCGGTGTTACGGACTACCAATGACAATGACAATGATTTATTTGACATAGTGGCCACCGGCCCAAGATCAACATGAAGTATCATGACAAATATATACATGCATGAATTTATAAATAAGGAACAAACATTTTTACAACATTATTTGCATGCATACATAATTTCATATAAATTGCATCAATGTTATACAAAACATTTCAATACCATTCAATTTGCTGACGATAATATACGTTTGCGTTCAATAAATCCATAATAAACATACATAGCAAGGTTTTTTATAACATTTTCATTTCTATTGCTCAATAATATGATAAAAGATTGTGTACATACTCTGTTGTAATATTTTGGTGGGATATATTTAGTTCTTAATTGTGACAAGCTCGGGCATAATAATACAAAATGTATTTCATTTTCCACCCCGGAACCACAAAGCTTACAAATACGTTCATGTCTTGGAATATTTTCATAACGTCCTCTTTCAATACCAAGATCATGTGATGAAGTACGCAAACGTGCTAAAGCACATCTGAATTTACGCACATTTAAAACATCTAAATATGTTTCGTGCACAAAAGAAGTTTTGAACATTTGATATAAAAACAGTTTGGAACAATCATTTATACTCGTAGTCCATTCTTGTTGGTACTGGTCAGTCAGTCTGGTAATAAACTGCCTGACAAATACATTTTCGTTTAGCACATACTGATTTTCCCACACATAGCCCATACCATTTGATAACAACAAGTGTTTGACACTGGATACCCAGTTTCTTTTACCATGTTCAGACATATAATATAACATATTGTAGCATTTCTTGACTAGTCTATCATCAGATAATTTGATTATTCGGCACCAGTATTTGACCACACGCTTTGCCGACAAAATGTACATTGGATATCGACCACAGTCTCCTAAAACCGCGGCATTTGTGGTACGTTTATTAACACACATGTAACGTTTACAGGCATAGTTATGTATTATTTCAGTTGATGTATGTCTTTGGACACCCCATATTTCAGCACAATATAATAGTACAGGTACAATATTTGTGTCAAAGATGTTAAAAAAGGTACTACGTGGTAATTGACCATATCTATACATTTTTGATAATATAGAGACAAGAACACGTTTAGCCTTACATGCCTGATCACTCGCCATTGTGATGAAAGATAATTGGTTTGTAAAAGTAGTTCCAACATATGAAAAATTATTTACTATATCTAACACATGTCCATTGTATGTCCACTGTTCATGCCTTGATAAGCGTCCACCCGATTTAAAAACCATCACTTTGGTTTTATCAATGTTAACCTTGACTAACATATTGTCACAAAATGTTTGTAATAGGTTGAGGTGTCGTTGGAGACCAACTATCGTATCGGCCGCCAACGCTAAGTCGTCCGCAAACAGAAGACACAATACTTCCGTGATATCTGGAAACAGCTGTATCCCTCGAGAGTCTGATTGTTCATACATTTTTACCAGTTCATTTATGAAAATTACAAATAGTATAGGTGACGCCATACATCCTTGTTTAAGACCAATCGGACAGTTAAACGAGTCTGTTAAACCTCCAGAAGTTCTTACACACGCTTGCACTGATTTATATATTGCAGTCATAGATTTGAGTAAATTACCTCTAAAACCATTTTCTATGCAAATCATCCACAATTTATCTCTATGTATCATGTCAAAGCATTTCATGAAGTCTACATATGCAACATAGAGTTTACCGCGCGGTTTAGATAATTGTTTATTTATAATGGATTGAAGTATGAAGGCATTATCAGTAGTAGAATAACCCTGTCTAAAACCTGACTGCTCCTCGCGAAACATTTACATAGAAAGTAATACGTCTAGTCAAAATACTCGTGTATAATTTACCGCAAATATCCAGCAATGAAATACCGCGATAATTTCCAGGTACATTGATGTCACCTTTTTTATGAAGAGTTATTATCACTGCCTTGCACCATGATTTTGGAAATTCTCCTGATTTATACAGTCGATTAAACATTTTGTTTATTATATGAATGAATAGATCAATACCGTGTATAAAGAATTCTGGGATAATGTTATCTTCTCCTCCTGCCTTACCGCGTTTCAAAGATTTGACAGATTTCAATATTTCTTCATCAGTTATCTCTGAGTTGAATATACTGTCTTCAAGTTCATCTAGCTCTGTTTCTTGTACATTATCCAAGATATCGAGAGCATCACTATTGTCTATATCAGAGCAAAATAACTGCTCAAAGTGTGCTTGCCATTGATCGGGTGATATTGTATTGTTCACCGTCCGTCTTGAACCACACATTGTATTTAAAGTTTTCCAGAATGACCTGGGATTTGTCGACTTACTAATTAAATCCTGTAGCTTTTCACTACTGTAAGCATTTCGCTTAGAGTCGCACAATTCTTTGAACCCGTTTTTAGCATTTACGTATTTGTTCAAATTTTCTTCAGATCTATTTCTACGAAAATTTCTTAATAATACGTTTTTATTATATTTGGACGACCGACATTCAACGTCAAACCATTTAGGCTGAATATGTGTGAAAATTCGGCTATGCCTTTTACAGCATTCGGCACTTTGGTAGAGGATTTCATTAAATTTGTCAACAAATTTGTCTATGCTACAGCTTGTGTCTAAAATCATATTTGTCATATCACTGACACACTCATGGGAAAGAATATTTTGTAAGTTACTCCTATAACTTTCTGAGTTAGCGTCGTCAAACACATAACGCGTTCGTTTTACTGGCTCCATTTTAATGTTCCTATTTAAGATACGATTACATATTAGTTTGCATGTAATAGGCATGTGTGACGATTCCGACCTATCTTCAACTTTAAAGTGGCAAAGACGATTTCAAATACTGTCAGTAACAATAAGGTAATCAATTACACTGCATCCGGTTGCGCTAATGTAAGTGAAATGGCCAAGTGATTTATCGTCATATGCACGACCATTTGCTATACGCAGTATATACGATTTACATAGTTCAAGCAGGTCTTTGCCAAATGAATTTAGCTTCTTGTCACATGAGGTTCTGGGTCCCATATTTTCATCAGGACTGAACAGTTCAATATATGGTTCAATGTCAAATGAATTACATTTACTATCTAAGTAATCCGGGTTATTTGATGTTCTAGAGTTTAGATCACCCATTATAAGCAGGTCAACCGTGTCATTTACTCTTAATTCAATAATTAACTCTTCCAACAAGTGTATACCTTTTGAGTCACGATCAGTATAAAAGGGGGATAATTCGGGTGGTAGGTATGTAAATACAAAGATAGTCTTTTTTTCGGACAGAACGCCACTTTTAACTTCAAGTACTACCGCAAAGTCACATGCAGAATTTAGTCTTTGTACAAAACAATCGAACTCGCGTCTAACGAAAACCGCTATACCGCCCATTGGTCTTCCATGGACACTTCGTTTTAAACCATCTAAAAAGTAGCATGCGTAATTAGGAAATTTGTCTAAGAAAATACTTGTCTTTAAAGTCCATGTTTCAAGTAAGCTAAATATATCAAAATTATTCAAATAGTTGATAACATCTTGATCATCTAGTTTAGACTGAATACCTTCAATATTCCAAGAAACACAATTTATATTGTCATTGTTGTTTGAGCCTCGGCCGTACCCCTAGTCCACTGTCCACGGACCAAGCAAGTGTCGGTTCTTCATTCTTGTTTTCCTCTTTTTATCTTATCATTGATAATCCTAATTAAATGGTATATGATTGCTAAATTCCTGATTTACATTAATCGGTGTTACGGACTACCAGAACGTTTGATGAGTTATTTAGAATCGAAGATGACGTAGTAAGTCGGATTTTTTCAGATGGTGCATGTGACACTAGAGCTAATTAAAACAGAGGATACACAAGTAGTGTTAACTTATTGGTGCATCATATATTTAAGGATCCTTTTTTGGGCAACTGACTGAACATTTATCAAACAAAATAATATTAACTTGATCGAATCGAACCATACGTATATGTCCTAATTCAGAATTCCTGATTCAAATGAAGCTGGCAGTGTTCGCATAACAAGACACGCATGTTTCCTATGGCAATATTCCTTGTTCCAATTAATTGAAAACTTTACGATGGTGAGTAACGTATGGCTTACTGCCCGAAGGTTGGAAGGAATTGTTGAAGTGGAAATCATGTATTTGTTGACAAGCCAAGTAGGACATACGGTAAAATTATTACATGACGGAGTGTCATTAATCGAAACAAATCATGTCACTTCGGGAAATCATTATCGGCTTTAACGTAATTTATTGTATCTTTGATAACAGCCAGATGGTTAGAAATGTATCGGAGTTCTCTGAACGTGTCTCACACGATTAGTGTAGCGTTTAAAAAAATGCTGAGCATAGCCTTTATTTGCCAGTCAGATCTGGGCTCAAGTATGGGAGGCATATGAATGTCTTTCACTCGTATTCGTCAACAAATGATCGAAGGAAGCACACTACCGCTCACACTTATCTTCTTGGAGGAAAACAGTTGTCCGATTTTTTGACAATTTTTTATCTGGTAATATACTAGAAATAGATATGAACGTAGCAAGTTTGTTTGTCAAAGAATATAAATCAACCGATATGATCAATATACAACTTATAGTCCGTTATCATACCAAATGTGCTAGATACTAACATTTCCAATCCCAGAAATCGTTGATTTAACATTATGTAGTTATGCATGGAAATCGTTATTCATCATTTTAAAATATTCATGAGTAATCTACTAGCATGTGTTTTAATGGCAAACATGTGAGAGCACACCATGGCAACATAGAACACAATGAAATGAAAAGTTTACTGTATTACATGGTTTTATGACATTTTAAGATAAATGCCAATTTCAATTTAACACACTGACTCGCTACGCGTTCGACCAAACACGTATATAAATCTAGCTAGATTAGACTGATTCATGTGTTCAATCAGCACCACAAGACCCTTATTTTTATGAAAATCGGAACTGATGTTGAAACATCATGTTTCACCATAAGTAAAGAGTACTTTTAAGTTTATTAGTTTTTTTCTCAAAATGTCGCTTTTATACGACATGCTCATTCTAAACCAGCGATATAAACCAGTGTTTATGAAACTGGTTCCTATGGCATTCAATATAATAGAAATGCTGTTTGAAGATACGGAATAACATACGTATATTACATTTGCTGCGACTTTCCATTACCTCATAAATGACAACAACACGTTATTACAAATACATAAATAATTAATACCAGTGTATTTATAGCAAAATTTCTGACAAAAACTGTTTTATACAAACATCTACCTATGTAATTTGACATCGTCATTTAATTCGATTCTTCTTTCAATTTGACAAACGTCCCATTTCAAACCAAGAACAATTTCAGTCAAATTAGCAGTATTGCGGAATATCCTTTTAAAATTATTACTAAATAAATTTTGACGGGGCGTCTAGACATAGCTTATAACGTTAAGTTGGCGAAAATTTTGTATTTACTTTCAAATATTTCCCGAGTTGACGTGAAAATCATATAATATTTGCTTATAAAACACGACACTAAGAAAGGTAATAATTTTTGAAACACGGTATGTGTAGCTGCTTCAGGGGATTGCTTACTATAAACACATACTCTTTCCTCTAAAAGGTCGCTTTCCGCAGTAAGAAACGAAATACTGTAGTACCTTTCTCGAGCTACACGCATACGGAAATACAAAGGGAGACAATATTTTATGTTTGTCACGAAAATCCGCGCACTCTGTTGGCTAGAACTATCTCGTTCGTCATGTTGGATGCTATGCAACCACGGAAATGTTGTCATGTGACCTGCTTCTACTTGATCGTGCGAATGCTACAAACGACCGTGTCGTGAGTGACGGGCTTAAAGATGTGATCTTAATAATCTAATTGCCATTTTCAACTTGACATAACAATTGTGTAACGATTGCCAAAGTACTTTAGCATCAACACAATCAAGTTTATATGGCAAAAACATGTGTTAATATTGACATTGATGTTGGTGGCGAGGAAACACTTTATTCGTTTTATTTTAAGATGATATGAAGGATGCAAATGACTGTAACATTTAAACTACACACATGACATTCATAACTGAAACTATGTAGTTTAACCTTCTAATAGCAGGGACGTAGACTTTGACATTCTTTCTGTACTCAGTTTCTAGCGCATTGTTTGGTACTTAAGATAAGACAGTCATCATCTCAAACTGAGAATTGAGCCGTGACTACACTTCAACAATATAGTATATAATATGTACCCTGAGAACGTACATCAGAGATCAGATTCTAACAATAACTACATCCGGCTTCCATTCCCGAATTAGGTCAGTATCTGCACTGACCAAGTTGGGGTTTTGCCAACGGCTTGACGAAGAGCACGATAATTAGGGATGATAAATTTGCGTCTGGTGTGTAGGAATGAAACAAACTTAAACAAATCAGAGCATCACATCACGACTATTTGATGTTATCCGATATGTAATTAATTAAGAAACTTCACACGATGCTTAAATACCTATCAGTCTAGAGACATCTAGTGTTTGTACACGATAAACAAACTTCCACGTATGTCTATGCACACCTATATATTCGTTCGTTCATGACATGATAGACTATGATAAAGATCACATAGAACAAACACGAACAGTCGGTGGATGATTTATTCATGTTTGCTCTGTTGCTCGCTAAGGCAAAGTTGATAGCACATGATATGTGTCTCCTTATATTTCCCTTTAAACATTTATGATACTCCAAAGATACTTTCCTCTACATATTACTCATAACTCGTCAAATAAAACGTCTGCGCGATCATAAAACCGTCAAACTAAAGCTCTTGTTTAACAATAAAAGCCGTCAAATTCAAAATCCAGTCAAATAATAATTGGAACTTCCGTCCAAACATATCATTAAACTAGTCAAATCAAATCAAAATTTCTGTCAAATTTTTTCAACCTCCGCCAAATCATAAACCTTCACCAAATCAGAACTTCCGTTAAGTTAAAAAAAAACAGTCAAATTCAAACTTCAAAATAAAAATTTCGTCCAATTAAAACTCATGTCGAAGAATCAAAACTCAAATTATAAACTGTCAAGTCGAGACGGCAGTCAAACGATACAACGCTTAATTATGGTCTATAACAAATGAATAGTCAGTGGAGTTCCGCTAATAAGACCAGTCAAAAAGACGGTCTTAATAACGAATCGGTCGTGTTAGTGGACCTTATTTGTTCTAACTTTAATACTTTGGGACCTTAAACTGGCAAAAATCTGCCCGATTTCAAAATAATCAAAGTTGGATTATTAGCGGAACTTTACTGTACAAAGTTAATGCACTGAAATTGAAACAATATTGTAAATGAAAGACGTGCTATCCCCTCCTCTTTGACTTTCAATGATCATAGCATCTAATATAGAAATAATTCCCAGGAAATAAGCACACAACTTTCATATCACTGAATTTAATTTAATTTGTAGTACAAAATTAAAATACACGAATTAATTTACATAAAACTGTCATTAATCAAGTTCAGAATAGATATAATCGAAACATAATTCGGCAATAATCCATGATAACATATTACAAATTTTAATTGAAATACTTTAAGCCAATCTTTATAGTATTATCCACCAAGAAATTTCGTAAAATATTCAAAATACGACAAGTCTAAGATTACTTTGTATATTAATCAAAAAATGTTTTCATACTCAAAATATCGCGTATTTCACCACATACCATAACATTACCATTTCAATGACGTCTTATTTCTCTTCAATTATTGTGCCGACGCATTTTGAGACATTTAATTTCGTTTAAAAGATACATATACTTGTTTACGGTGACAAATAAACTACCTAAAAATCTGTAAAGTTGGCATCAAAAGGACGTAAATGGCGGAAACTAATTAATTATTGACATTGCGATTGTAACATCATTACACACGCGGCTTTATGGAATCATGGATCTCTTCACGATTATAAATTCCCTTAAAAAGTGTCAAATGGTTCACTGAAATAATTTCCTCGGTATCGATAGCTTCCTTCGTCAGTATTGTATAAATTTCCCCTCGGTTAGATGCCAATAATACAACAAAAGACTCTACACTAACTAAGAAGTATGTTGCACAGACGTCAATTATAGATTTAAACTGGCTTACACTATATTAAATAATCTTTGTCTGTTAAGTTTACTGCCTTTGACACACTTTATTTGAAGAGAGACTCTGCACTGAGCAGTGAATGTCATGTGAAGAAATCATTTACGGTACATTCATAGATTCTCTACCTTGAATTGGAGTTTGTACGCACTTAACTGAAAGGTATACTAACAACTTAGCAGTGAAAGCCATATAAAGAAAACCGGGACTTTTAGTACATTCGTACATGTACCTTGGATACTAGATCTAGTAGACGTTCGTACGCAATGACATCCCTTTTGTCATACCATGTTTGCCAACAATTATTCAGTCAAACGAGGGGAATTCTGAATCTTCTGATACATTTGTAGGTATGAGATTTTTTAAAGGACCACCCATTTTAAATGGAAGTGAAAAGCCTGAACCTATCTAATATGTTTGTAACAACAACAATTTAACTGAAATGTTTAACACCATGACAAACGTGGTCTTGAATACCCAGAGTATAGTTAGCCTAGTTTGAACTATTTTTGTTCCCTTGCTTGACGTTTGTGTATATAAAGAGTAGTTCAGGGACATGTTTAGAAATGTGTTGGTAAAGTGAGACAAATATTGTGAAAACTTTGGCCTTGAATATAATATACCGAAACTACTGCAACGATTGCAATTTAGTTATGCGACATGCGAGCATTTTAGGAGAGGCATCTCATCTAATTGCAATAGCCCTGAAACACTCTTAGCAAATTGAAAAAGGTGCCAAGAGGTACTAGGTGTTCGCGGTATGCATATAAACATACTTTTAGTCTACGAGCCAATTCGTAATAGGAAAAACAAATTAAAACTAGACTACGAGCCAATAGGCAATGTGCAAAACGGATTAAAATCTTAGATGGATGCAAGAAATAAAACTGTGCAATCTAACTATAGTATGCATTAAACTACCACCTAAAGTGCAAAGTGTGTAAGAAATTGAAAAACGCGGAGGGATACATGGAATTAAGAAAACCACATAAACGTAGAAAGCCAATATGTCATTCGATTTCGTAATTATATGTGCTCTTCATGCATTGTTTGGATTAGGCATTAATACGAACTGATTACTTTGTAATAATCAAAATATATTTTCCTACTCGTGATAACGCGTATTTCGGCCCTTACCAAACCATTACCATTTCTTTGACGTCGGATTATTGTTCAATTACGGTTTTGTCGCATGTTGAGACATTTCATTTTATATAAAAGATGTATGTACTTGTTTGTATACTTGTTTACGGTGACAAATAAAATTAATCAAACCAAAGAAAACAAATTTTCTACAATGTCGACGTCACAACGAAGTTAATGCCATGGATCTCATAAAGTATTGACATCGCAAATGTAACATCATTGTGTACGCACGAGGCTTTATGCAGTCGAAGATCTCTTCTGTATAATAAATCCCCTTTAAAATGTGTCAAATGACTCTCTGAAAGTATTTCCCATTTCCTCAGAATCAATAGCTTTTTTCGTCGGAAATGTTTAAATCTCAAATCGTTCAGGTGCCAATATAAGAACCAAAGACTCTGCTATATTAGAGAAACAGATCGCACAGACGTCAATTCTAGATTTAAAGTGGCTTATACTCTATTAAACCTTCTTAATCTGTTAATTTTACTGCCTTCGAAGCACTTTATTTGAAGACAGACTCAATGCTGAGCAGTGAATTTCATGTTGAGAAAATATTTACGGTACATTCATACCTTTAAATTTTGAGTTTGTTGACACTTAACTGAAAGAAGGGCATTCTGAAAGTGCTGATAATGAGCGATAACTTTACATTAGTAGGTATGATTTTTAAGAGTGATCGTGCAAGACGACTTATTCCAAATGCAAGTTTTGCTCACTGGTTTGACGTTTATGTATATGAGGATAGTTTAAGGTCATTTCTAGAAATGTGTTGGTAAAGTCAGACAAACACTGTGACGACTATGGCCTTGAATAATTATAATATATCGAAACTATAAACGCAATGATTGCAATTTATTTATGCGACGCGTGAACATTTTAGGAGAGGCCTCTCGTGATATTGCAATATCCCTGAAACGCTCTTAGCAAATTAAAAAAAAGGTGAAGAAGTATATTCTACTAATGTTTATGTTTTCGAGGCATGCGTCACGTCATAATATAAACATACTTCCAGACTGAGCCAATGTGCCAATATGTAATTCGAAAAACGAATTAAAACCTCAGAGGGATGCCAGAAATAAAATAGCAGAACCCAACTACAATATTCATTAAACTACAACATAAAGTGTGTTGGAGATTGAAGAACGTGGAGGGATACATGAAGTAAAGTTACATCATATAAACGTTGATTATAAACTACAGTCGTTATTTTACTTCGATCTCGTAATTTCTGCTCTTCGCTATTCGTGATTAGATATGTTTTATTGTAGTTTGTGTCGTTAGGTTCGGTTCGTAATTGGGAATATTCGGTACTCGTGTTTCATTTATATTAAGCAATAAATGGTAACGAATGCGGTAGCAAATAAGCCATACAAACTCGTTTCTTCGTTCAGCGTCCGCCCCTAGTTTGAAAACATATCTAGCTATCCTGAGACAAAAAAATCACTCGAAAAAAAAACAAGTCATAATGACCTCTATCTTCATCGTTATACATGTAGGCATATGGCTAGCAAATCTTTCGAGCATTGTCAATCATAATAACTAACTGAAATAACATAAAATTGTTTGTGTGAAAGCCACTGCTGTGTAGGCGTTGGTAGCATGATGTTGAATATGTATAATAAGTATGAACGCAATATCTAAATGGACCTTGAAGATATAAGAGGTTACAAATTGTGTTGTTTTTTCTTTCCCAAGATGCCCAAACCTATCCGTCCTCGGACGCTAAACGAATAAACGATTTGGTATGACCTTATCACATATCAAGTACAAAATATAACATAACAGTAAAATAAATGATGTACACATTGCCTACAAAGAGGATCAAACACCTTTAGAGCTAACTCGAGTTGTTCCAGTGAAAAATGAAAAAAAACACTTGTTAGTTATCATACTCATTCACAGGATAGTTTGTCATGTTGTTGACAGTTGCCAATCAGACCACAACACATCCTTTGTTCTCAGTCCAATCATATATATGATCGACCCTCGAATCCTGAGGACATTGACTAATAAGGCAGAATGACCACACATTAATGCAGTTTTTTGTTTGTTTTTGTTTTGTTTTGCAATTGTATACTCTGTTACACTATGAGTTACGTTACGTGGAAAGTTTTATATCCGGGGTGCGGTCATTGCTGTATGATGTCACCAATGTTATAGTGAAGTTGACTATTCTGCATACAATCCTTTGGCATGAATGTTATTTATATGCAGACCACCATAAAACATCCTACAGGACGGAGACGCCGCCAAGAGGACCTGCGAAAACCGGTACATAAACCACCAATTGAACCCAAATCTTTCAAATGCCGTTCTAGTGCTTAAGAAGTGCCGGCATATGACTTGACGCGATCCATTGACAACTTCACAAAGCGTTTTAAAATGTTGGATGTATTTCGTGATCCACTGTGCCAGTTGAAAACTGTCTTCGTTGTATTATTTGTTATTACAGTTTTGTGTTGATACAGATGATGCAGCAACAATTAAAGAGGCATTCCCTATAACTAGCATAGTTTTCTCTACTATTACATTAAATGAGCTGAATGTACAAAGCACTATCAATTATCATAATTTATCAGAAGAAAGTGTGCGCAAATGTTTCTCTATAATGTCAAAAATATATTCAAATCACCAATACTAATTTATCTTTTCCAGCGATTTATCATTATGTGGTCAAAGGGAAACAACTCGTGACTATTTTGGCAATTGGTGGGAGCTTTTTGTTGAAGATTTGAAGAGTTTAAGCAATAATGATTCTCATTTAATGTATAATATTCCTGAATCGATTTAAACGATCAAGGTTATAGGGAACGCCTCTTTAAACATTTATTGTGTTAAAACTTGTCGAGAAGTACATGTCAATAGCGAGTTTTAGCGACCAGTGATAATATAATTGCAACATCTGTTGAGTATAACCGTGCCTCATGGCCCGACTGTTTTCAGTGTGTTTTCTTTATGTCGTTTCGTCTATAGGGAAAACGTCATCTGTAAGGTATTATGCTTGTTCACATCTAATGTCGATATTTTCCAAGGATGTCCGACCTTGTAAGAATACTTAGAATAGCAATTCTAAGAAATATAATTCCATCTCTAAGTGATTTGACAAGTATGATAAGAAATCAATTAGTGTTACATTGATATCTTCTGATACTGTTTCAATCTATCGATGTCTTAATGATAGCAATTAGGTGTTTTTCATATGCTTTGTTGACTTAGTTATCAGACCTTCAATGGTATTGCAATTATTGTTTTATAAATCCTCTTCGCCAAAGCTGTACTTTGCATGTTTGGCCATACCAATCTAGTGTTATATTTAGCTTCGTCGTGCGCCTGGGCTTCGAAGTCAATTTTCAGGGGAAAACATTTGGGGAAACAATTTTTCTCTATGATCATGCTGTAAAGGTATTTTGCTCACGTAAATTTGTGTTTAAAATTGAAGTCGAAACTGACACCCACACCAATATTACTATGCATTAATTGGCTGAATTGGTCTCTGCATGAAACGCACTCAGGAATAAAAATGTCGAGTATCTCAAATACCTTCGACATTTCGGGCGGTTGTTGCAACTGGGGTGTATTAATTTCACTTAAGGGATTCAATCTAAGCAGTCTTTTTTACACTATGTTTTAGCTAGGTTTCGGTAAGTCAGGCCTTAAACAAAAAAGTGATATGGTATGGCCTTATGATTCCAGTGTACCTTATGCACTTTGTACTATCTTCTCTTCGATTATAGTTTTGTCTTCTATTATAGCACGGATAAAATAAAAGATTCGTTTACACAGCATATACATAAACCTCTGTAGAACCACACCGTTTGGGGAACTGCAAATGTTGGCCGTTGTACAGATGATGTTGCTCTACATAAGTTGAATATGTAGTAAATATCAGCTTCAGGACATTTTAAAAGTGTTTTATACAGAGGTGGTTGATATACAAAGGACCTCACCAACAGTATATCGGACTGTTTCGTTTAAGCGCTCCATTCCCCGTCCGATTTGTGATTTTCTTTATTTTTGGACGGTAGTGTAAGTGAACTAACGTGATTGTGTATAGTCTATTTTCATTTTTTTTATAATCATATAAGTCACAAACACAACATATGGTAGGCCTATGTAACGTGTGATCTAATCAGTGACTGTGCATAGATTGAGTCTGGTGTCTGGGACACCTTGCAACGGTCACTGGTCAATACGAGGGGCATCCAATAATACAAATACAAAGTACATGTATACGAATAATAACTGATTGAATTTATCGATATTTCCCGGACACGGCGGACATTCATCATTTTCTGGCCATAATCACCTAGCGGACTCGCACAGATAGTTGTAATTTGTCCAGCTAATGTAAATGCGTGTTCGGGAAACGAGAGAGGAAGTTGCAAGAGATGCTGATTAATGCTAGCAATTAGCGCTGCGAGATTTTCCGTCATATTTGACCAATATCCGTTTATCATTTTTGATGAGCGTTCAGTTATGGACTGTTATGGAACTAAATGTATCATATTGTAGCACAAGTGAACATGATTTCGCAAATAGTCACATGACCATTGATTTCGCAATAAATTGTCGTTATAGAGATACCGGCCATTATTGAAAACTGTGCAATGACGTCATTTTTTCGTGAACCGGTTACCAAAAAAGATGTCTACACTGCTTATGAACGTCAAATTGCCACATTTAGATCTATTTCGTGATAATTTACAACAGGCCATTAGAAAATAACTAGATCAAGCATGTGCCTTTGACAATTAAACACTCAATTTTGAAAGAAACAATGCGACAAGCTAAAGTAAAATTTGCCTTCGAATTTGAACTAAATAATTTCGAATTTAAATTCTTCCTCATTCGAAGATATTTGGAATGAATCTCAAATTCTCTGACATATTAACTCTAATGTAACAAGATTGTTTAATTTACGAGCCCGCATCCATGTCGTTTCTCATAAAGATGTGTAGCCTAGGATTTCGCAGTTCAATAAACGAACTCCACTTTCTTAATTAATTTGAATATACTGTTTACATTTCAATTTGGTACTTTGATCAAATGATGTACGGCTTACTGGTAAATTAGATCAGTATTAAAATATGGTACGGAAATTTAAACGTGAGCGTTGACCTCCTCTCAGTTCAAATCCTGTCTATAATTATCAAGTTAGAAGGGAGTATCGCGAGGATGCTGGATGTACATTAGAAATACAAATCTTAAGGATTTGCTCGCAGAAATTGATATAAAACACACTCGTATTCCAATCTGGGTGGAGGCAGTCATAAGCATGACATATTTCAGCAGAAAGCTGGCTGGAAATGCTCGGCATGTTTGTAACTTGTAATGTATTCAGTTATAAAGGTTAGGCTCAAGTCATTATCTCCGTACTAGGCCTACTGTAGAACTACATTATTTGTCTTTCTTAAATACAAATTAATCTACACTCAAATTCAAATTTGGTACACGCACCTTTTAACATCGCGTATTCTTTGGTGTATTTTAATGTTTTTGTTTGTTAAACTGTTGTAATTTCAATCTAGTAAATACGGGTGATTGGTCTTAAACATTTTTTTATACCATAGAACGTTCTCATGAATATCGCGAAGTATCACGTAATAAAATCCTAACCTAGTTTACCGTACAGTGGCGAAAGGCCGATGCCGTTGTCAAATTTCTATCTAAGGGTATAATATACTTGCCAGGCCCGGGAATCGAACCCGGATTGTCGAGTAACAAATTCATTGGACAAACGCTTAGAAACACGTTTCACGAAATTCACGAATTTCACGAACTTCACGCAATTCTACAGACTGTATTGGCAATCGGAGTTACGTCATTTGGCCTGTTCAACAGACGCATTAAGCGTTGCGCATGCTATTTATTTACGCAATACCATATTACACAACAGAACAGGAATATCTGTGACAGTTATGTCCGTTATATGGCAGTGTTTAACTTGGTAAAATGTTCGACTCGCTCATAAAATCACGATACTCTGAGAGGCTGAATGAATTGCCGGGTTGACAGCAAAGCTAACGTAATTATAGAGACAATTCTAACATTCGTTGAATCTGAAAACAGTCCTAGTGACAGTGTTTGTGAAGACAATTTAGTAATTTATGAACCTCGTCTTGTCACAATCACAAAAAATATATTAATTAAAAACGTTTGGATTGTTTTAAGCAAAAAATAGAACTTTCTCTAAACCAAGTTGGTCTGATGTTTTTCGTAAGCAGACGTGTTACAAGCGTTTTTGGGTAGAATGCAAGTACCTGTTTGAAACCAACTGTTTAGTTTTGATTTTTATTAGACAGTGGTGGATAGACTGTTGTCGAATTTCGTGCCATCTATGTTTTTAATCAATTTATTTCGTTTGTTTATTTTTTTAACAACTTCGGACAGGCACAAAACAGACGAGCACAAAAGGCAACAACTTTACAGACTGGTCAATGACTCAATTAATTGTGTTAAACTACATCTTTATTTGAGGTTGTAGATGGATTCCATTGCATGATCCAATAAGGCTTAGATGGAAGCGTCGCCTCATAGCAAGGTGTGACCCTATTATACTGCATAATTACTGCATACGGGTGGTTAAGTAAAAATGATTTAAATTTAAATTTTCTCTTGCGTGTCTGAAATTGAAATTCGCAAAATGTTTTGCCCGTGGAAATCTTTACTTCTTAAAAATAATAGTACGTGTTATTCGTCACATTCAAAAGCGGTGTTTATAAGAATTCAGTCTACACTGCGCTTCCTCGGTTTCTGTAATTCCTGACTGCAGCATTCAAATGTTACATCCAGAAAACGTAAATAGTCGTATTAAAGAGAAGTTCCTGGTAATTAAATTGTCTAGGCATCAATCAAGCGCCGCACAATTACAGTTTTCACGCACGTGATTGTGAGATCAGATTGCACGTGTTACAGTGTCATAAAGGTGATGCACCCTCATTTAGTGACGTACTACTAGAGTGATCCAGAACAGAGCAGTTTAGAGGTTCAGAATGACATTGTAGGCTAAACAACGCTAATAAACACTAACCTAACGCAACAGACATAAAAACCATCTCGATTGTTTAATGAAATCACTGCATCAAATACAATGTATAAGAGTTGGTTTTCTAGGTTAGCAACGCTAATATACACTAAATAGAAGCCGTATCGTTCTTTTAATGAAAGCATTGCCCGTCTCACCTTATTTAAAATACATCTAGATTATGACGAAAGTACTTTTTTACTGTTTGTACGTCTTATAGACTAAGGGACACAATTAAAAAATATGACGGACTTTAGAACCTGAATAAATCAGTGCCAATAAAAAAGTTTGGTTCCCCTTCCTTGTCGTAAAGGTATATGGTTATGCGTACTCGATTCCTGATCGCGAATTTAATCGACATTTTCATCGAGAAACCTATAAACAACAGAAAATGTAACGCATTCGAGAACCACAATAAAAGCAATGCCATTTTACGAGTTTCGTCTTATTTTCCTTACATCAATTTGGTTGTGCATACATGTATTTAAAATTATGGAAGGTAGGTTTTGTAGACTCATCAACTAAAAATATTACGAGTGAAGTTTTTCGAGTATCATACGAGCGTTTTAACAACATTTTCGTTCAACTATTCTTAACAACTCGGCAATTTCCGCAAGTGTTTGGATCATTTGACAAAGCCAGGGGAATCCGCTTATTTTGTTGATAAAATTTAACATTCAACCGGTAACTGGATTTCTAGAAGTGTAGTCGGAAATTAACTGCAATGCTTAGTCCCGGTTTTCTGTCAAATTTCCAGATGCTAAGTTGGATAGGAGTGAAAACATGCTTCTTTGAGAATCTTGATTTTATTTTAATTGCCCACTACCCTAACTGCAGAAAATACACAAGCATCAATGACAAAATACTCTAAAGTTAGTTGTAAATGATACACGTCTCGCAACCTCTCGAAAATCACAAATGTATTCATTTGGAACTAACTTCTAACTACGATGAGCATTTGAAAAATCTGTGTTAGCACCTTTGCAAGGTGTAACTTAACTAAAACTGTGTTGGTTATACCCGTACAAGAACAGGGGAATTATTCACCAACGTTGTAAGTCTAAACCTCAGACTTAGACTTGAAAATATCATTATTCATAATCACTGGCATTCCTTTGAAATTAGATTTAAACTTGTGAAATTTTATCGGACTATTTGCTGTTACCCACGGAACATGTATACCAATTTATACCAAAATTGGTACATTTATAACAACATGAGAGCGACTAGAACATTTGACAATGATAAGTCTTAGTCTATATTTTAGACGTACAACGTGGGTGAATAATGCCCATGTTGGGGCCATTATAGAGCATATTCCTCGGTCAAAATCTCGTTCATTTTTCACAAAATTGAAGACAACCTCTCAAAGTCAGTTGTCACAAGTTTTACCAAATTACCAATCTTCTATCCCAATTATCACAAGGGCGACTAATTATTAATTAATATCCGGAGCTTAATTTGGAAACAAAGTTGATAGATTGACCGAACTTTACGGACAATTATTTCTTACACATTTTCTCTTTCACTCCAATATGGCGTCCAATACGGCCACCATTTTATACGAAAGTAGTATTGAACATCCATCCATGCAACAAATGTACATTTTTTATTTTTGCTCACGCATACACTAAAATGTATGATATTTCGTATGATATTTCCACTTAGGTCTGTTAGCGGAAACATTGAATATCGTATCCATGTCCGTATGCGGTACGCGCAACTGGAACGCACTCACCAAACACGTAGTCAAACAATCTCGACTTGGAGATAAAAGTCAGAAATTAAAAAAACTCCTAGCAGATTGCCCCACATCTAATCAAACACGGACACGTGCAAATGGAAAACCCGTCTTAGCTGCAGTGTGTTCAATTCACCTGTATATTTAAAAATGCGTTTTGGAAAAAATGTCGTGGTATGTATTGCCTTTGAAATCATACGAGTATCATAATAGATAGAGTGTGCGAGCTTTAACCAATGTAACATATAATCGTACATAATAAAGTTGTCAAATTCTTGTAAAACATGTGTTTGAAACAAGATGATTACACGGTACATACAGGCCAAACTAATTAGTCTTAATTTACCATATTAATGCATTTCACTGTGTATAAACAAGTAAATTTCCAACAATTGCAATAGGGAATACGCGTTGAATTAAATAGTACGGCAATAAATCATACAGTGGTTCGATTTTACAAATGCTTTCAATTGCAATAAATGATACAAGTTGAATCTACTAGTAGTCCGATAAGCCATACAGTGATTTGGTTTATACGCTGTGGTATTTCGTTCGTTATACACAGTAACATGTTAAGAACGAAGGAGCCACCTTCATCGAAATGTCTAAAAACAAACTATTCTAATTTTACATAAAAACGTATGCTTCACAATAACCCAGGTATGTTATATGTCCGGCCTTAATGTACAGGTAAATACAGGTAACAAAATGACCAAACTTCAAACCAAATTATTTGTTTAACATGTGCCTCGGTAGCGCAGTAGGCAGCGCGTCAGTCTCATAGTCACATAATATAGAGTAATCTGAAGGTCGTGAGTTCGATCCTCACCCGGGGCACTAACTTTTGTTTTTTCTTTCATTCCTTTTCTTAATAAAGTACCACATAATCAAAAATATACAAAGTTAACGAAATCATCGCGTATAAACCAAATCACTGTATGATTTATCGGATTACTATAAAATTCAACTTGTATCAGTTAAATTGCTACTGAAAGCACATGTTAAAATATGATCACTGTATGGCTTATTGTCGTACTCATAATTCAACGTGTACTCATTATTGCATTTGCCGGAAATCGATTCGTTTAAACAAAGATAACGAAATACTGAAATAAAAGATATAGTGTGGACATACCACGAGGTATTTGAAGACATTTGTTTACTAAGAACGCAAGTAATTTGTCACCTCAAAGTCAAAAGTTAGAATTATTGGTGCGCAGTTTTTCGTAATGTGTTCCTCTGAATTTGTAATTCATTTGAACGAAACGCTTTAATAATTATGATTCAAAATATAGAATTTTATAATCATAATCACTTCTTCTAAAATACCAACACAAACTCTTAAATTCTAAGTACATTTACAAAATGCGACCTTTTTGCAAACCTTAGTATTTGTATGGGACTCTATCGATAATGTAAGATATATATTCAATCGGTTATGAAACATTACAATAGCAATTATAAAAGACTTTTTAACCAATTTACATAAATAAGACATTGATTAAAATTTCTTTCAAGACGATCTCAAATGAATCACTAAGCGTATTATTCGTATCACGTTAACAACATCAGTGTTGCATTACTCCTGGACGTATACGTGTTGTGTTCAAAAAAACTTCCTCAAAAGTTCCTCAATTTAGTCACAGTTTCCCCTCGTCCAACATATTATGAAGTAGCAAAAGAACTCCCTTTATAGATATGACAAAATGTTTGAAACGAAAGTTCTTCAATTTGTTCGGTTCTCCCCTTGCGTAACATAATGAAGCACTCCTTAAATGACAAAAGGAATAAAAACGAAAGGTTTATATTAATTTAGTTACGTTTATCCCCTTGCGCAAGTATTACAGCAACTGTACAAACAATGGCAATAGCAGGACTATTTTAATAGCATATTTATTTACAGATGTATCAAACATGGCCATTTCTCTCGTCAACCTTAAATAATCTAAATTTAAGAAGCACTCACATTTATATGACGAAAGTTCATTTATCTACGGTTCACCCCTTGTGCAAGTTAACAGCAAAAGCACAAACAATAACATGAATGTTGTCAATAAATATAATTCTATCAAACTATTTCAGTACATTCTACAACCTTAAACACGATATGACACGAATTAAAAAACCAAAAGGTAAGAATTATGGTAAAAGGATAAAACAATTTGTTACTGGACGCTCCGCGTTTTACTGCAAATTGCGCACAAAACGGCAGAAAGAAACTATTTCAATTTCAAACTTGATTAACAAATATAACTTTCTTACTAATACAAAACTTTTTAACTACTATAATAAATGCTTAAACTACAAACACAACATAGTTTGTATACTTACATAGTTAGAGATACCAAAACGAGAAACAAGCCAGTTGGCGACATTTTCCTCTGTGAAAACTTGTATGTAGCGGCTTGTTAATACTCCCCACAGTTATAAAAGCTATCCATAAAATACTAGTCATCTACGTAGGACTATCATTACGTAACGATCACGTGATCACAGTTCCAAACGGTTAACCAATCAGGAGAGGGGACGGTTAATACGTAACTCCGCCCTGACATGTTCTGTGAATCGAAGGCAATATCTAAGAACTGCGACTCTGTGGGAAATACAAGCGTTGCAATGCTAGTCACTATTGGAAAACATTTCAAAACACACGGGAAACCGTTCATTTTCCAAACGTCATTATCGCGTGAAGCCATGCATCCAAATATGACAAAGAATTCATGTTTATCACTTAATAACGATGTGTGGTGTTGCCGACGTTTTCAGGTGCGAATGTTTTGTTTTTGCTATAACCTTTGGAGAAGCAGGTTAAACAACGGTAAGTGTGGGACAGATGGCTATTGTCGTTTTAATTAAACTAGTTCCTGCTTGAAGTATAAAACAAGTGCAACGGTATAATATGCACATTGTCAATATCCAAAGACGACTACTAGTAACTTGACTTAATGAGTTGCAAAGGAATGTACTGTTTTCAGCTCATAAGCTCGTCGGTCCGTCTGTCCATAGACAGTTTTTGCAGGAAAAAATCTGGACTCAGTTCTAAGATTAAACATCAAACTTTTGCATAGCAGATATTAAAGGGAGCAAATTAATTGCATCCTTTTTATGAGTGACAGTTATGCTTTGTGAGTCCGGTCACAATTCTATATTACCAATATTTGTGTATTTTATGTCCGTCGAGTATAGAGTCCTGACATTCATTTGATTATGAAAGTCTTAACACATGTGACACACATTCTGACTTGAGAGCTTGACTTACTCGGGTTAGCGTAAAAGTACACGTGAATACAACCAGAAATGCACAAACAACGAACAAATTTACGAGTAACTTGATCGCTCAGCATGAAAGTGGACCTGAAGAAAATGACGAAAAATGAGTTGTTAATGGCTTGGATTTTCTAAGTTCAAATTAATATGGTATACTGCAAATATATACGTCATTGTCTCTTACAAGAGAAGCCAAGTATATTAATAAATGTAGTTAAAGAAGAACAATTAACTCATGGAGGAATAAAATTTTGGTTTTTTTAAGTAAGAAGTCTAAAGCTTTAGACGACGGACGTCCTGAAGACGACAAATAAAAGTTAATCCCAGCTCCAGGGATCGTCATTACATGATGGAATTGTCATTGTTGCCATGACAAAATATTTTAATTCTGGAATGGCTCAGACTGTATTGAAGGAATTTAAAATATCTTAAGTTTTGTGTCTGGTTCCTGTTTCCAAAGCTGAAAGTTGTTATGGATTTACAGTTGGCCTAGGACTCGAGGACTGGTACCAGACTAATCCGTTTACCCAAGGTGATGGGTTTTATTTCTTTAACTTAATGTTTTCTAAAGATAGTTTAAAAACTTCCGTGACGACATGTAAACGATGAGACGGTGCATCAGTTCATATTTGATCCTTTGTTCGTTTTATACATATAATGCACAGACAATCCAAAGTCAGACAGAAACAAGGGCAACCACCCACACAAAAGAGTCACATAGAACAATTTATCCAATTTATATCTGTACCCCAGAGAGGATACTTCTAGTATAAAGATAACATGAACGGACAAAGATACCAAGATTCATCAGACACAACAGCCTGCCGACCACGCCGGTCAACCAAATTCAGTTAGCACCATCAGACGAAAACAGACCAAAGGGGCATTCTGATCAACTCGACCTTTACACATTGCAATATTTTATATTCATCAGAGACTAACGGAGACTTTCACGATTGACTGAAAGGACAGTCAAACACAAGAAAAGAACAACCCCGGAATAATACTAGATACAGTTTCAATGCACAGTCATGTACTCGTACACTTGAACGAAACGTAAAAGACTTATACCCTACTACAAACATATGCACATTAAGGAATATAGATGAAAGTAGAACTTCGGTAATTTGCTTAGTATATTATAGCCTACTTTTACCTGTATATTTTGGTATTTTGAATTGTAATAGAAAGTGTTTAAATAAGGCAAAAAAGGTATGACGTCATATTGGGTAGACAATTGTCGTATCCAATGTTCCTAGACTTATTTGTCAAGCTTTGTGGCATTTGTGGAATGCGTAAAATTATAAACAAGTTCTTAGATGTGTCGAAAGATTACGCTAAAATGTTTCTTTTTCAGCTCGGTTCATAAATAAATCAACTACACCTAAGTCGCAAAGCTCGTTTAAAATGCACGTGATTAAAAGATAAAGAACAAGCACATGTTCATAAGATTGTATCGTCTGCTAATAAGATAGAAAATGTGTATATGACGGCGATATCCGGTTGGTTTCACAAAACTCGGCTCAAGTAATTATATAAATGTTTAATTGACAATAAAGTAAGTTGTGTCTCCCGTGGGAAAAGTCTATACCTAGGTGTGAATGAGGCATTTGTATTCTAGTTTGTATAAGTGGCATTAATATTTCAGGATATTTTCCATTTCCCGTAACGAACTTCCGATCTGTAACGCCACTCCGAGAATACTAGGACCTCATTAATATTCATTAGACGTGTAAAGTACCATAAACTCAACTGACGCACAAGTGCTCGGGACAAGTACTTTTTTATAGGTTTTATTTTAAAACTTGTTTATTTCACATACAGTTTGTATATTGTACACATGAATATCATAACAAATCGAACACGGAAGGACCCACACTTGCATTGTACAGAAACAGAATTGGGCATGGTGAACATTTTGGCTAAGTCAAAAAATGGTACGAACAACATTTAATATAATTCATCGCGCTGTAAGTATTCATTGGCCGATTTTAATGAAATATGTTCGACAACCAAGCAGAAAATATCGATGGCTTAGAACCAGAAGGTCGTAACTACCACTTACGACCTTATAAGACACATGCACATTGAAATATGCGTTACAAGGCTTTTTATGAGCCTATTTTCTTGAAAATTTGAAATTGTCATGTTGACCAAAATGAAGTTTCAAAAACGTGTTTTCCCATAGGTAAAGTCTAAATTACAGACAGTTTTCTCTTGTTTTCTCAATATATCGATTTGATAGTTACGACCTTCTTGTTCTAAGCCATCAATATGCATTGACACTAACCATGTACCTTAATAGTTTTGAGAAACATGCCATAGTTTATTCCCGAAACCAACTAAACTGCATGTATAGACGTTTAGTTGAGACGGTTTCGGGCAAAAACAAATGGAAAAACCTCACAGATCACAAATAGATCACACTGAAAAACATACAAATGACCAAACAAAGGGATATTTGATAGCTGAAAAATAAGACACTCTGTCGCTTCAGTCAGTCAAACATACTGTAAAATCATTAATTTTCGTGGGGCATTAAATTTCGTGGATTTAATCCCAACGAACATTAATTTTGACCCTTGTTTTATTATCTGAAATGCAAAATCCACGAATTTCAGTCCCAACGAAATTGTCTTTTTTACCAAAACCACGAAATTTGTCCCAACGAAATTGAAAGATTATACAGTAATCCGACTATCATGACGTGATGTTGTTGAGGGCTGCGAAAATTAATCCCTCGCGAAAATAAGTGGGGTTTTTTGCAGTAATAAATCAATAATGAAATATTATCCCGACGAAATCACCGAACAAGCTGTTACATGCGACGTATTGACTCAATGACTCTTCCTCATCAGTGGAAATGTCGATACAAACCGCATGGTCCAGTAACTATTTATTCAAACTGTCCGGTAATGCTATGCACGTATACACATGTACTTTGAACATATTATATTTCAAACTGTACTGTAAACTGTATTATTTTTCATAAATAAACCAAGTTGTAAATTGCTGGTTTGAACATCGGGTTTAACGGTGCTAGTACAAAGATGTCGACTTAATTCTAGGGAGTCCGAACTGAACAACCGTGCCAAGCTAATTGTA
The DNA here is from genome assembly GCA_963678985.1 of Spisula subtruncata. Lineage (NCBI taxonomy): Eukaryota > Metazoa > Mollusca > Bivalvia > Venerida > Mactridae > Spisula > Spisula subtruncata. The sequence continues at coordinate 43,342,701 of OY787671.1, forward strand.
TTAACATGATTTTATTAAATCCACAACATTTTCGAAGAAAATGCGACACAACACGACATATTTAATCGTTTACTTTTTATAACGTCCAAATACTAGTACATGTACACGTATATTTACATTCATACATACATACTTTTGTAAGGTCAAAATTCAGTAAAGGAATTCAATTTTAGTAATGTTATACAGTACAACCTCTCCAGGGCAACACTCTCTGTTAAGTCCCATCAATTTTGTCCCATCTGTAACTTTTCTCTGTACATATTATCTCTTCATGACAACAAATTCTGTTAAAAATAAACAGTGTAAATTGTATTCGAAAGGTTGATGTTCTGCAGATGCTATACTGTTTTTGCTTAGGCTATTTGGTTGTCATCTAAACAATATCTTTTAAGCGGTCCCTGAAATGAGAAACAGTATCTATTCCTCTGATCATATCAGCCGCTTTCTCGGCGATCATAATCGTCGGTGCGTTTGTATTTCCAGACACGATAGTCGGCATCACAGACGCGTCCACTACACGTAATCCCGAAACCCCTTTTAGTCGAAGTTTCGGATCAACCACAGAGTTTTTATCACCGTCGGGTCCCATCCGACAGGTTGACGTCGGGTGAAAATCCGACGGAGAAAAATGTCGGATCAGACATTCGTAATAACCATCGGACTTGAATTCATGGTCTTTACAAGTTTCAATTTTCATCGTATTTCCGTCTGAGCCCATTTTCTTAAACACTCTCGTTTCGACCATGGCCATTCCTAGTTTCATGGCTTCTATGAGAGTGTCCAAGTCTTCCTGGTGACTAAGATACTTCGGATCGATATTTGGGTAATCAAATGGGTCTTTACTCTTTAACGTAATTGTTCCTCGACTTTAAGTATGTGTAATCGAAGGGATAAACAAAACACCTTCTGTCCCTTCAGGAAACAAGAAGTCTTTGTAATACTTATTGTCCCATTTGAAAACATTCGCGGGCGGAAGTCCAGCAAACATGTGTATTTTCACATCCGGTGATTTTGTCTTACAGAGCTTTGATTTCAAAAATGCAGTCCCCACTAATGCTGGTGCCGCTAAATACCCGGTTCCGGTCAGTAAATACCGGGCTACATTCAGAGGCGATTCTAACTTACCGCCAGTAAAGCTGTCTGTTGTGTTCAAAGTGGTTAGCATAATTCCCCACATTTGATCTTGTAGATTTTGTCCAACTGGAAGATCGGCCACCACTGGAATGTCCAGACTTTCCAGATGAGATTTTGGTCCTATCCCAGAGAGCATTAGAAGTTGTGGAGAGCCAATGGATCCAGCGGAAACGATGACTTCACGTCCGGCTTTTACAGTTTTCTTAACACCATTCCTTATAAATGAAACACCAGTCGCTTTCTTATCATCTATGTTGACTTTAGTACCATGAGCGTTAGTTGCTACATGGAGATTCGAACGTTTCATCGCCGGTCTTAAGAATTCTCGCGACGTACTCGCCCGTTCTCCGCCACGAATATTCACCTGCGATTTGCTGAAACCGATCTGATTTTCACCATTGTAATCGACCTCTTCGTATCCTAGTTTTTTTCCAGCTTCTACAAACGCATCTCCGAGCGGCATAAACGTATCTACACTGACACCCAGAGGACCACCGACGTTATGATATTGAGAATCTTTAAGTTTGTCGCTCAGCATGTTTTCAGACTTTAGGAAGTACGGCAACACGTCCTTATAGCTCCAACCAGTATTCCCATTTCTTGCCCAATCGTCGTAATCGTGACGGCTGCATCGAGCGTAAATCATAGAATTCAACATACTACTTCCGCCAAGAACCTTTCCTCGGGGCCAGTAATGTACTCCAGGTTTCTCTCCAGCTAGCCAAGACCCTTTTTGTGGAACTGTATAATATCCCCAATCCCACTTAGAGTACCAGAGTCCAGGAGAAGCCGGCGGTGTAGAAAACATCGGTTCACCTTCGCCGTCGCCGCCGGCTTCTAGCACAAGAACACTCACGTCGGGATCTTCTGACAGTCTCGCAGCAACAACAGCACCGGCGGATCCCGCCCCGACGACGATATAAGCATACGTGTCGTTTATCTTACCAACAATACGGGATGAAGTAGGACCCGTGTAATGATAAGAAAAGTAGTAAGCTAACAATCCAACCAGCACACCCACTTTCCAATACGCCATTATATAAATTCCTAATTTCCCTAACCCTAACCCTAACCCTATTTCCTAAATAATCTCCTGAAATATTTCCTAAATTAACATATACTAGTAATGTATCCACTTGCTGTGCAAGCAGTTGTATTTATAATTTTGCACACCACAAATAGTTATTTTAATAAATAGAAAATCATTCACAGTATTCTATAGTTAGTTTGCTTGAGTTTATAAACTATAATATATAGTCCCAAAATTATTTGACTATAAATAGAACGTAATTTAATATAATCGTTATATAATGAACCTACTAGATACGTTTTACACTAAATAAGTATATAGCACACACGATTTACGTAACCTACATACGCCGACCCTATGTACATTATTAAAAATAAAACAGAATAAATATATTCAAGGTCATGTCCTGATTTGTATATAAGTGGTAGTAGTCAATAACCTTAAAGGATACGAAACTTATCAACCAAATTACTGAGCGACTTATTGTCCTTTGATAAATACTAAATTGAATTATATTTGTATGACTTATTGTGATTAAAATCACATGTAATTTCCGATCACTGTAAGCCTAGCTGTGATGCTATACATTTTAAAAACGTGCATGCCTATTTCGATGAATAAATGTCGACTCGTTTACACACTGTGGGGTATGTTAACTGAGTAAAGTCTATAGCTATTGCTAAAAATGTTGTCAGAATCACAGGTAACTGTATCGTTGAAAACGAAAAAAAAATGAAAATTTATATTTTTCGAAAAAAAAAATTTGAAAAAAAAATATTTTTCGTTTTCAACGATACAGTTACCTGTGGTCAGGATCACAATTTTATGTTGTTGTCTTAAATTTTCACGGGTATTAAAATCCGCGGATATTGGTAAATAATTAAAATTGTAATTTGATGATTCCTTGAATTCGTGGATTTTTGAAGAAACATTCCTGGTTGCGTATTTCTGAAGTTATGGTATTCAATGTGAATTAAATCTGCGACCTATTTCGTCCCAGTTCGAAATCTGAGACAAAATTAATCATAACTATCAAAAACAAGTTGTTTCCAGAAGTTTAGTTATGTGACAATGCACCCATTGTGTGGCATGGTCCAATAAAAAGCATGTAAACTTGTATTATTTTAAACAGGATGGCTACTCCGTACCAGATTTAGTTTTCTTGAATAATGTTATTTTGAAGAGGTTAGAAATCGCAACGCGGAGTTCATAGTTCAATGGTCTTCAGGCGATCAGCATCTTTAAAGAGAGTATAACTTTGATGATGCAGCGGTATATTTACATAAAAATGCTGATAGCAAATTGGGCATAAGTCATGTCAAGTGTTATCCCCCCTCCAAGGCCTTTGAGATACGGTAATGGTAGGCGTCAATCAGTCAACTCCTAAATTTCGTAAACGATTTCAAAGAAACGTTCACATAATAATTACTATGAGGACCTACAATGTATACTGTCAGGTTATTGTGATTCGACCATTTTTTAGTTATGACCCTTTGTTGGTTATCTTCTCTTCGACGGGGGATATGGATGTCTATGACTGCTTCTTGGTACATTCATAGTGAAATTATACTATCATAATCCCCAGTATCAGGTAATGTTATTTATGAGCGACCAGGGATAATATAAAACAGATGCAATATATTGTTGTAACGTGGTCACCCATGTTGAGTGACTCAACATGAATGACCGGTTTAATATGTACAGTTAACATAACAACAAAAATACCAAAAAATGACAAAATGCATAATAACATGTACATACGACACAATCACAACTAAAATGTGGAGTTTCCGAAGGATAAAAGGGGCAATAGATAGGCATCCTGGAAACCAACCGGGATGGCTATCTCCCCACATAATGTTATTTATACATAATCAATATAACATGTGGCAAAGTACTTGAGAAATAGGTACACCTCAGTAACACAAAGCACATATCATGCATATACGTATTGACCATGTTTGAAAGTAAACAATTCTATAACCAAGCTGTTACAAGGGATGTTCAATATGTTAGTAGACTGATTCAATAACACAAAGCAAAAAATGCTTAAATGAGTATTCAAAAATGCCTTACCTTATAACTTCAATTATAAGAACTCCCCTTTTGTCAGTGAAAGTAATAACTTGTAAGCGGTTGAGTGGCCTGATTTGTTAAACGGGTCACACAACGAATGCCAATAATAGGTCTCCGTAGCTCAGTAGTTACCTAGCGCGTTTGCCGTCTAATCTGGTCATCCGGGCTAAATACGGGTGGTGGCACTGATTACCTGTCATATTTCAGCAGAAGGCTGACTGGCAAATAGATGTGTTTAGTTGCCATTTTCGTTTTCAGAAAGCGCTTCTGATGTTACAGCGACATTTTTGAACACCCCTCGTCTCGTGACACATGCCACGTTCTATTAGAGACCAGTTATCCACGAATCATCTTAATAATTGAATTAGAATCTACGGATATTATAAAATTATCATTAGAAAATATTAGTAGTTTAATAATAGCCTAATAAATATACTGATAATTTTTATCAAGCGGGGCTAAAATCGGACTAAAATTTGAAATAAAAATACAAATTTATGTTGTGAAATGCAGAGGAAACGGCCGCGTGGATATTATAGTGACACGGTGGAGCTTGGAGCTAGTATATTACCAATGAGGCAAATGAAAAAATTCACGATGACCAAATTGCTGAAATATTTCTGTCTGATAGTCCTAGGATATTGTATATACTCAATGTATCAGAAAATCAGCGAAGTAAGTATTTTCAATATGTATTTATGACTCACAGGTATTTTAAAAAGCATTGTGGACATACCATGTATGATATGTGGCGTATTTGGCTAAGAACGCAAGCATAACTACGTCAATAGATATATATGTTTAAAAGTTAAAAACAGCCGTAATTATTTTATTCGTTGACTACAAGACACCCTCCGTTGTCAACTTTGCCTGAAACCGATTCAACTACTTTCCAGACATTTGGACCGGATTCGGAAAATATTGTGACATTTTGTTGAAACTTATTCACTTTCGTAGATAGAACTTATTTTTCAGCTTGAGCACCGAATCCATCCCGTAAATAGAATGAAATACTTACGTTTTCTAGCAATGCACAACGAGACATTGAAAACGTTAGTTTTGCTTACAGTATAACTTGGAGCAGCCAAAAGTGCTCTAAGTCCATAGTCAATGGCGGCTACTATGTCTTATTAAGTTAATTATACATATTTAGTTAATACGTCACTTTGTAGACGGCAGATCATTGTGGCGTAATTGTCGAGAACGTCACTGTATTTTCCATTGCCAGACACGAGTTAATTACCAGCTCCTAATTGGTATATAGCACGGAGAATTTGACCTGTTCCAGGGGCCCAATTCACCAACATTATAATGCTGAAACTCACAATTGGACTTAAAATCGACAACATTTATAATCACTGTCACTTCTTTACAATTAGATTTTTAACCGTGTGAAATTTTATCAGATTATTTGTTGTTAACCACTAAAAATGTATATATACTCTTTCATATTATACCCAAATCTGTTAATTTTATAACATCATGAGAACGAATAGAAAGAACTTTTGAAATTGTAAATTCTAAGTCTTAGTTTTAGACTATCAATGCTTGTCAATATGGCCCCGAACATTATGCATGAATTATTACACGGTTCTTCGGCTGAATTTCTAAACTTACGCAAGGAAATCGTTCAGCGCCGATCCTTTAGATTTATTTAAATACAAAATATCGTACACCTCTGATATTCTCGCTAAATGTCTGATGAAAACATACATTGTGAAAATATAATGTCGAGGACCGTGTTGAATTCTCTGTACTAGACAGAATAACGAACTGGATGGGTGTAAAAGTCTAATTACTGTATCTAATCACAGTCAATGCGTCTAGTCTGACCTGCGCAAGCAGCGTAAATACTGTTGTTTCAAGATGTTGTACAAACGACAGCACACCAGCAGGCAGAATAAGACACTGTCCGTGTCGTATAAACAAACGAAATCACTACTGTATAGTAGAATTAGCGTATGCCCAAAAAGTGTTGTAAATTGTATAATTACGTATGAAATAAGTCTGGAAAAGAGTTATAACAAATCGAACAAGGAAAACAGCACACAGGAAGTACAACTGTTAAAGAGCACGAAATTCACAAAGGCATTCATTGTCCCTTATAGACAACAAGAACATCACTTGTCACAATAGCTACCATAAAAGTCAATAAGAAAAAATAATTTCGACAATTTCGCCTCGGTTAAACAAGTATAACCGACGTAAGACGTTTAAAAATCTACGAAACGTCCAAACAACAGTCGTTACATTCATATGTTTTATTCTTTCATTTTAAATGTGTTAATGCCAGCAAACTATCAATGTAATTCTAGTAAGTTATATTCATGAAGAATAAATTGAAGTGGTACTTTTTGTACTTTCAATTTATTTGTCAATTCAACATTTTTTTCAGGTTTCCAAAGCTTCAGAAAACGCAGACAAATGGACTGACAGTTCAAATGAAGATGCTCAAATACTAAAACGAAATGGTGACTCAAATAACGCAAAGGACGGAGTAGAAAGACGTGTCAAAGAAGAAATCAATAAAGTATTTGAAGACTTCAAACAAAAACAAGAACTTAAAGCTAAAAGGGAAAATGGAAAGGACGTTTTTCATCAGTATGTTGACAACATAGATAATAAGAATGATGACGATGGTGAAGATGACCAGGGAGACCTGGGAGAAGATACCGAGGATAATGATGAGTTTAATGGTAATGTTTATAATGATGGAGATCATGATGATGGCGACGAGGGATTCAGTGAAGATTTGGATGACGCGTTTGAAGAAAATGCAGATGCTAATGCTGACGATAACGCTGAAGACATTGATGATACTGAACAAGAACATGAAGCATTAGAGGTTGAGAAAGAGATTGAAGAACGTCTAGCTGAAGTATTCAAGGTCGGTACCCTTTCATGCGATTAATTCAAACATGGGACGGTATTTGATATTGATATATTGATGTAAGTTGGAGAATGAGGATAGCCCATCAATCGTAATACCTGTTACTGGCCAATAGTTTCATATGATGCGATCTGATTGGTTGACATTATCCTTACGTCAAGTAAGATCAATATTGAATACCACCTTTGAGCCATTTAGAGTTTTCTTCAAATCTAAAAGAACACGAAAATGCAGATATCTTCACAAAGTGTAAGAGCATTATTTAAATAGCTTAGATAATCACAAAAATAGCATGGCTTATGCTTCTTATCTTGGAAAAGATTAAGGTTTTCCTCAAGATGGTTTGGAAAAAACAGCCCAGGAACATCATTCACAAATATTCTTCAATGGGCAATGATTTATTCAGTATCTTTCGCAACATATAAACATACGCACTTTAATATACTCAGAACATGTTTGGTTTGTCCGTATTATCGACATAAGCAAGTAGATTAGTCTGCAAGCTGTCACCCACAAGGTCGATGAATTACTGGCCCGCGCTAATATAATGTATACGCTAAGCCAAATAAAATATTCAATAATACATTAATGCATCAAATGGATATGCAATCAAAACTTTATACGCAAGTTGATGGAATAGAAGCTATTGACTGTCGGAGATGACAGATGTTTGGCGCTTTTCGCGTTTATAACACTTGCGTTTTAAAGGCGCCCCCCCCTCCCGCGTTACATTTCCCGTCCAATTTATGTGTTGTTACAGTGTTAGCTTTTTGCTCCGGGTACATGCACGGGTAAAAGTATCGTTGAAAAAGAAATAAAAAAAAATTGAATTTGAAAAAAAAAATTCTCGAAATTTAAATATTATATAGTACCTAAATTTCGAGAATTTATTTTTCAATTTCAATTTTTTTTAATTTCTTTTTCAACGATACTGTTACCTGTGGGTACATGATTGTAAATCAACAATTTGAGAAGGGTTACTTTGGACTGTACTTGTTGTATTTGTTCTCGTTTTTTTTTTTGGTGTTGTGCCTTTTCGCTTTTGAGAAAGCTGACTTTTGAATGTCCTTTTCTTGTATTTGCTATGTTGTTTTTCCTTTTTATACGCCCGTTGAAAAACGGGACGTATTATGCGAACACCATTGGCGGGCGGGCGGACAGGCGTGCGGCGGCGTCCAGAAATTTGTCTGTTCTCTAACTCAAACAGTTTTTGTCCGATCGTCTTCAAACTTGCTGACAATGCTTATGGGTGTAATATCTAGGCCAAGTTCGATTATAGGCCAAATCGATGCAGGCCTTCTTGGGTTATGGTCCTTTTTTTATTTTATAATCAATATTTTTTGTCACTAGCACACCCAAGACGGACATATTTTGTGACATTTTGGCACTCTTGTTATTGTTGCCTTCATAGTGTGCTTCTTGGTATGCGCTACTTTTCTAACCGTATGGTAGATTTTCTATTTCCTCTGTCCGATTTACCATTTTCTTTTCTCAGTACAATACATCTTCACTCTCTGCAGTGACGTTTTCAAAAAAAAAATAAACAAGACTGCGTTCGATAAACGCTTATGTCCCCTTTGAAAGCCATTCCAATAAGTCTAAGTCCAAAATTAGGTCAAGGTGAAGGTCAAAATGGAGTCAGGGGATACAGGCGTGTGGAGAGTGGTCATATACAACATCCATGTAAGTTTGAAAGCTTTGTAGCAAGCCATATTAATGCTAGAAGAAACGGTCAATATGGGTTAACCAGGCCGGACGGACGAATGGACCGACGAACGGCTTGACGAACGGCTAGACGAACGGACGGACAGGTGAATCACTATATGCCTCCCGATCTATCGATACGGGGGCATAAAAAGCATGTGGTCTAAGTTTCAGATTCATTAATGAAATGCTGATTAGTGTCTGATGAGCTTAAATGATTGTAACTTATCTGCTTACACCTTCATAGAACGCTGTAACAAAATAATTTTATGTACTTTATCCATTGATTTAGTCTAATTGATTACGTCGGATGTTGACACTATTGGAAATATACGCGAGCATGTTAAATTTAGTAGACTTGTCGATTACTAAATAGTAATTAGATTGTGTATGCAATCTAAATGGAGCATTATATTCAGATTTTAGTATTCATCGAATTGCCAACTAAAAATGCTTGCGTGTACATTTGTATTAGCAAAATAATCATATAAATAAAGCTAGTCATTAGAATTAACGAATGATGAAGAAATTTGTAGAATGCAACAGATAATATATTTTGCTTCAATTTCATCGAAATTGTCCGTACGTAAGAAGTTTGTCGATGTTCGTTAGTGTTTATCATACATTCTTAATAATGGCACATCCATTTGAAGGAATGTTTGTATTCAAATTGTGTTAGACAACTAAATTATGTTCACAAGACGTCCGTGTTCCTGTCATTTACGATGCACTATATATTGGTATTAAAGGAAACGTGTTACCTCCATGTGATGTCCTTTATTATTATACCTTCTTCCTCTCTCACATTAGTATTGTTAGGTTAATGTTTATTTGTTTGAATTCGGCTTGGGCAGTCGTAAGTTCACGGAACTATCATTATTTGGTTTGTCCCATGATCTGTGATTTTGAGAGAATAGAAAATTGTTCACTAACAAATGCAATATCTTATCTCTGCCTTGTAGATGCCTTTGTTATTTGTAACCTTCACATGAGATTACCCTTAGCTTACCAACCTATGCAGCTTTAGTTGGGTGAGAAACACTGAGGGACCATCGAGTAACCCGTTAAGGGTATCATTGAACCATTTTAACATCTAACTACTACGACATGAACAAGTATATTGTCACTTAAATCATATTTTCAGGAAGCAATTCATGAAGCGGCTGAAGAAATAAAAGATGAAAAGAAAGACGTAAAGAACCTAAATGAACCTTTAGCAGTTAACCAAGTTGACGCAGACAAGAAGGTGGAGATACCGGAAGTAAAACAGGTCTTCGAACAGAAACAATTTAACATCGCTGTGGATAGAGTCGGTAGGTTACAAAACTAATTGATTGAATGTCACAATAAAAAATGTACAATACATTGAATTTTGGAATAAAAATCAGTTTTCTATTTCTCTATTTTAACTACAGTAACTGTAACTTGCATTTTCTGTTGTTCAAAATCTCACAACTTTGTGTTTTTCTGTCTTAAATGTTCAGAATGTTGACAGTTTAGCCTGTTCAATAATCGGGTATGCACTTTATCATGACTTGCTTTCGGAGTTGAATCTTAAAAGTTTTATTTGACACAGTGGCTTTTTGTTTTTCTTATTATCTTTGTCGTTATTTTAAGCTTTGTGTTTCTTTTTGAAAACAGGCGTCTCCTCTCTGAGTATTTATCAGACAAGCTTCCATTAATTTTTTAATGCTTGCATAAGACAAGTGTTTTATAAAGTAAGTATAATTTTCCGTTCGCTGTGAGATCTCTGGCTTCGTCGCATATATACGACAGAGTACATCTAGATTCGTGTGGTGCAAATACAGTCATGATCTAGAACGATTAAGTTTCATCCCGGCTGCTCATTCCACAAAACTGGATGGTCTTGTTTCAAACAATCAATCATTATTAGATTGACCCAATTGAAATAATACCTTTCTGTGCATGTGGCAATTGCATTTGAAGTTGCATAGTAATACGCTTATTGAAACTACAAAAGGACTATCCAATAACAGTTCTTTAACTAAGCAATGACATTGGAAACGGGTTATTTAAGTGTCATGTAACATGCATTCAAAGTGCAGTTTGAAAACAAAAACAATATTTTGAAATATAATGTTTGACAAAACGATAGATATTGTTTGAACTGACAAATTATCGAAATACAATTATCCTTATCGGAGCCATCTGTTTGTGTAAAAAACAGAAGTCTGTTATGCATTCACAAAACCGTTTTCTATCAAAAAATGCACTTAAATCGGTAATGTTAGAGCAAAATGGCGGCTTTTCGATCATTATCTTTCAGGCGGATTCGGTCTCTATACAAAAATTGTTTTTATTTGTGTAATTCATCACGTGTTATTGTTCTATTTATTTCCTTTGTTCCTGCAGCAAAAGTGTTGACAGTTCTTCTAATGCATTATAATTAATTACATCGCGTATAAGTGTTTCGTTGTAATTGCTAGCATTGTTAAACGGGAATGGGAACTGAGAACACTTAAATAACAAACGAGATATAAATTTGCCACCATTAATAATCAAATAAAGAACAATTAAGATATCACCAATGATTTACTAGTAAATAGATGATATGACAAATTAAATTGTTTTTATTGACAATTTTAAACAGCGAGGTGATTAAATTAACAATTTTGCTAAAGTACAAATGAGTTACAAAACTCATAGTTTCGCAGCAAAATGACCTAAATCAAGCCTGGGCTGGCAATTAAATGTTTTAGCTGCCAAATAACAGCAATTGCACTAATTTTACGTTCATTGGCGCATATTAGTATACAATACAGCCACATTTTCATCACCCTTTTTGAAACACAAATTTTTGTTATTGTAAAGAAGAAGATTCTTAGGTGAGGTATAATTAAGAGGCATTTATTACTTCTGGGAAAACATGGTTAATGAGTTTGTTGTTTAAGAAAGGATGGTACTTTGTGGAGTATATCATACCACCTTTCCACAGCGTCCCTCCGTAGACAATCAAACAATTGGAACCTGTTTAAAATATCCCTCAAGCTGTCATTTACTTTAAATGTAAGCCCGAGAGTGCAACAACCTCCTTACAATGACCAGTAGTTGCAGCTCACAAAGGGTGTCTCTACAGAGTTTTCACTTTATATACCAAAATTTTGATTCTTTGAATCAAGAAGAAACTATCAGACTTCCTGACGGGATTGTAGAGACGATTCCTGATCCAGGGACCTTATTCACCAACGTTGTAAATCTAAAACACATAGACTAAGACTTTACATTGTCAAACGTTCTATTTGCTCTCATGTTGTTATGAATGTACCGATTTAGTTATAAATTGGTATGTGTGTCAATGAGTAACAACAAAAAATCAGATAAAATTTAACATGGTTGAATCTACTTTCAAAGAAATGCCAGTGATTATAAATAATGACATTTTAAGTGTATGTCTGAGTTTTAGACTTACAGCGTTGGTGTGGAAACTAACACACCAAGTGTCGTGTTCATTCGATCAGCAAACCGCAACATACTATTAGTCAATTCCTGGTACAGTTGACATGCACCAGATTGACTGCCCGACGGACGTATGCTCTTTACAGAATTCAAGGCTTCATGTCTCAAATTGTTCATACCTAGCTATTTGACAGTTCAACAAGAAATACTACTCATTCGTTCGTTCGCAGGTTCGTTCGTTCATTCGTTCGTTCGTCTGTATAGATTGGAAAACGGTTAAACCGCTATTGCAATATTCTGAGATAAGCATGCGTATGAACGTACTTTGGTGTTGAACGCACTGTGTATTGAAATTGTTTGTTTTAACCCCCTTGCACGCACGTTAATGCATTCAACACCGAAAGTGTGTGTGTCCGATATGGTTTTATAAATATTTTAGACAAATCTGAAAATCGTACAACATCAATCATACAGAGTGACCTCCCTTCATTTTTATCACTATTTACATTTCAGGCAAACAGTTGAATCCTTTACAAATCCAACAGATGAATTTAAAGGCGGAAAGGGAACGTTTGAAACAAGATTCGGACCACGAGTTTCCTCCCTTTGTAACAGCAGCGAGGCAGACGACATTTGTCCAGGCTAAACAACTGGTGGCATCTGTACAGGTTCTGCTACCTGGGAGAAAAGTCTATATTTACGATCTAGACTTGACGACAGATCAGAAAAATGAGGTATGTTGTAGATCATAGGGAGACCAATAACACAATTATACGAAAACAGTTCATAAACGAAATTCCCTTTACCAGGATCTAAAATACGACCATAGTATATTTCGAGAAACTCTGAACCACTGAACTCGTAAATTTCCCGTCGGTCAGGAATCGCCTTCTGTCAAAATTCCCGTGTATGCCCGCAGCTCTCCCCTTGCAATAATTTGATAGGCAAGAGTGATCGTCTTTTGTTTTTTCCGGAGAGGTTTGCTTTCTTTAATACTTAGTATCCGTTTTTCTTTGAACTTTGTCCCTTATTGTGCTTCATTGAACTCAGTGGTATCTATCGAGTAATTATTTTTCTGACCGAACTATTACATGTATTTTATTATACACGTACAGTAAAAGTTCGTTATTGCTAGCATCAATATTACGAGCACACGGTCTACTAGTATGTCGAGCAAGTCGCAGCTACGCTTCTTCTGTCGCTTGGGATCTCCGTATTTTGGCATATCTTTATGAAACTGGGACAACCAGCTCTCTTACAGCGGGGACTTGAGCTTTTCATGTTTTTCGTTAGGTTACGCATGGTCATTTTTCCGCGCATTCGTGTTATGTTGTGATGTTACTGTTTTCTGTGCTCGGCTGGTTAAGATGAGTGTTGCCTTCCCTGTCCGATTTGTTCATTTATCTTTTTTACTTTAAACTACCTAATGATAGGGTGCAATGTATGTAAGGATATATTCTCTGTTTCAGCTGGCCTCGTATTGTAACGTACGGGTTCATGAATTTCTCAAACAATTATTCCCGAAAGTCGTCAGTGAGTTAGACAGTCTTCATTGGAAACCACTCGTGATGCAGGTACGATCCAGATTCGATCAATGCATATTTTCCTTTATCTTCTCAAATCTCACATAATATTAACTGTCGGTCATTTTTAATGATGACGTCTTCTTTTATAAGTTTATATAATTTCATGAATATCCATATACTCGTGCATTCAAATTTAATATTACATTGTAGTTGTTAATTTAAAGTCAGAAATTTCGTACAAAGGCTGCCCATAAACTATATAGTTTCTGAAAATATCACCATCACCGAGTCATATGGTTCAGTGCGGATAGACGGTTCATAACGCATGAGTAGACGGTTTTATCGTTAAATAGATAAACTAATGTAAGAAAATCGGTCGTCATTTTTTTCATTATAAACTCTCAAATGACCATGTTTTAATTTCCTTACAGACGGCGTTAGCAGAGTTTGGTCACATGATATGGGTGACGCCTGGATATCGCCTAGCAACCCAAGAATTGGCGCCACTTATTCACGATTCTCACGAACAAGGAGTTGTCGTTCTTGGGCAAGCTGCAAGCTACACAACGTTTGCCGCCACCCACCCTGACATGCTAAAGTTTCTACCGGTAGATACAGAGAAACTCTCACAGAACCCGCATATTGAGATACGTGCCGTGTTTATTCACAACTCGGACGAAATCCATCAGAATGTTATGAAGATATTCACCAGCTGTGCTCTCGAGGAATCTTGTTTGGCGCCAAAAGGAGCACAATGGCAATGTAAATTTGACCTGACGGGTAAAAAATACGCAGGTTGCCATAGGTACGATGAATCGGCTTTAAATATTTTGCTGAAAAACTATTTTGATTATGACGTTGACAAATTCGCTAGAAGGAATTCATATTTTAAAAAGGTGGACCCGAGTATTAGACCGAAGCTCGCAGTATGTAGACAAATCGACGACAAACGTGGCAGAGACCTGTGAAGTTTTAATTTGAAAGTTTAATTCACGAATAATTTATAATGTATTAAGGGTAAAACAGAATAATGTGTAGAGCTTCGTGTCACACAACATACACACCCTGGGCCCTTATTCACCAACGCTGTAAGTCTTAAATTCAGACTTAGACTTTATATTGCCAATATTTTCCCCAATTTCCTCAATTTGAGGGGGGGATAATGACGATTTGTTTTCACTAATTACGCGTCTCATAAAAAATGTGTGTGTTACTGTTATGTTTGTACTTTTTAAGAATAACATGCACTGTTACTATTCATGCCATATACATGTACCTAACGTATGGTAGTAACATCCAAATGAAACCGACGACATCAACAGATATGTACATGCGTTTCAAACTTCGGTAATTTTGGCTTCATTTTTATCTCAAAAATAATATCTGATTCGTATTTGGTGACTGATTTAATGAATGTTTTGTCACTGTCCGTAACCAAATCGGAATCAAGTAAAAACCGATGTCTACATTCAATCTTGTCTTTTATGTATTGTTCGCTTCATAGTTAAAATGATTAAATGAACATAAATATTTTTGTCACTGGTATTTTACTTTAACTGTTCATTCCGTGTGTGCCCTTTTACAACGTTCAAGTCCAGGACAAGATTGTTTTGTGCATCGGTCAATTGAAAACATGGTCTCCAACCCCAGGGAACGGCGTGGATTTATCAAACGCCTGATAAAATCCTACTGTATTCTGATCACATCTGTCTTTGTGCAAATGCATTAGACGACTGGGCCATGCGCTATCTTCGCCCTACCCCTTGTTTAGGTGCCGGGGTTCCAATTGACTGGTGCATTATGTCTTTTTAAAATGTATGCAAAACTACGTACCGTTTCTGAGGCGTTGTTTTTACCTTGAAGCAACCATCAGTGACGATTGGGAGCACACACAAGCAACATCTGTAAAGGCCTCCAAACAACTAGGTTCCCTAAGTGACTGTTAGTGTACTCAGTGACTACAGCAAAAAAAAGTTAAGGATAAACAACAAACAAGAGGTAAGGTTCCTTAGTATTTACTAATAACAACAAAAAGTATACATATAGTCCTTCAATAGGATAGGTTTAATACTATGTACAATGTACACTTTTATTTATCAACAATCAGTGTAAACAAA
Source organism: Spisula subtruncata (assembly GCA_963678985.1). Lineage (NCBI taxonomy): Eukaryota > Metazoa > Mollusca > Bivalvia > Venerida > Mactridae > Spisula > Spisula subtruncata. The sequence goes on from OY787671.1 coordinate 43,358,595, forward strand.
TATACATATATTTACAATACAGTCGTCCGACACTGTTCAAAACATGGGTATATACAATATGAGAAAAATGATGTCTATGATTCAACAAAATGACCCACAGTTCATGAATTTATTTACAAATTTTAAAGTAGAATCTACATTCTTAAGAAGATGGCATTTTTTTCTTAATGTACCAGTCAATTGAAACCCTTGTCCCCCAAATCCCAAGGAAGGGCAGGGATTTCAGTCCCCCAGTTAAAATCCCTGCCCCCCCCCAGGGCAAAGCAGATGGTAAAAGCCCTGCCCATTGCCCCCCCCCCCCCCCCCCCAACCCTAAACCAGTGGAACATAGTACCAGCAATATTTCTCTGCTATTTTGGCAAGGATACTCATTCCCTGCATTCACCCTGCAGTGGGGGACATCAGAAAGGTAAAAAATAGGGATTATTCCCCTGCCCTTTAGCAGGGTTGGGGGCCTGGGTGTTTCAATTAAGTAGTGTATAAATCAAAGTATGCTTAACAAATGTCTGGGACAAAATGCAGTTCAAAGCCATACAATGTAGTCACATGCACTTCTTTAAGCACAAGAGAGTGCACTTTAAAGTTCTTAAGCAGCAAGACAATTCTGCTGTTTAACCTGATTGAATGCTGTTTTCTCAACAAATTCTCTGTTATATACGACAGTCAATTCACTGGGCAAGTTTTCCTGCACAGCCTCCTAATCAGTACAAACTTATCCTTCGAAAAGGAACAATCAACTTCTCCACATGTGGAGGAATAATGTGGAGGATAAGGAACAATCTACAGCGATGTCAACAAACTTTATGACATCCAATCAGAAAGCAGAACAAAAATAAGTTTTGAGTACTTCATCGCTGGCTTAGAATGAGGAGGTGGTAAAGTTCTACAAAATCAATATTTTGAGAAAACAAGAAAAAACTGTCTGACAATCAATCCTTACTTATGGTAAAACAAGCTGTTTCAACTTCAGTTTGGTAAACATGACAATGTCCGATTTTCATGAAAATAGGTTCATAAGAAGCGTATTGTGATGTAGAGTTTAAATATGCATTAGTCTTAAAAGGTTGTAAGTAGCACTTACGACCTTCTCATTCTAAGCCAGCGATATGTGGAAGTCATAACTACAAGAATACTAACTAAACAACAACAGCAACTAAGACAGTACTATATGTATGGTTACATAGATCAAAGAACGACCAGCGTCCAGTTATACACATACAATACATCGTTATTAAGTAAATATACCACTATAGTTTCACAATCATGTTTTAACTATAGACATCTAGCTGCACCCCGCATACCATAGTCAGTGGGGCAAAGTTTCCAAGCCATTGATTGGGGGCATGAAATGGGCAAAGTGTCCAAGCCATTGAGTGGGGTCAAAAAAGGGCAAAGTACCCAAGCCATTGCCTGGGGTGGGGCATGAAAAGGGCATAGTATCCAAGCCATTGACTGGGGGGAACAAAAAGGACAATGTGCCCAGCCATTGACTATGGGCGCCAAAAGAGCAAAGTTTCCAAGCCATTGACACCTAGGGCACAAAAAAGGGAAAAGTACCGATGCCTTTGACGACCAATAAAGATTGCATCTCTTTATTGATCAACCAAACAGTAACCTATGATTTGTATATAAACCTGAACACCATGCTTGCTTAACAGACTCTAACTACCCACACAAATTGAGTTTTATGTCCGATATGAAACATAGTTACCACATCTCACTTCACACGCTGATTTTTACTACATTCTCTAATTCTGGTTTATTCCATTGCCACTAAAACATGTTAATTGTACTTAATTCAAAATAACATTCATTTACCAATTATGTTTACGCTGTTTGAAAGCATTTCATGAATTAATTAATTTGCAATCAATACCAATCAGCCATTGTCAATGACCTGTTTAAGGCTGCCGTATTTAATTTGTAGGTTTACAGACTATTTTTAGTTTGTTTTCATCAGGACGTCCCATTAAGCACCCAAAACTCAAAATGATAAACTTACATGCTCGCAAGACTTAGTTTAACAAAGCACAGTCTACGAGTGCTGGAAGCTCAACTTTCTCAAATTTGATAGTAATAAGGGCAGATAACTCCATAAATATAGGTCACAGGGTATCTGGCTAGTTAGTATGAACTCTTCTTATGATGGCGAATAACTAACAGGCTATGGATACCTTCGATAGCTTTTGAGGAAATGACTCTTACAATAAACTTAATCAACGCAGACGATCACAGGGAGACACAAGTGTAGGTTTCCATATGTAGCACAATGACCAGGGGAGTTAAAATGTCAAAGGGTGCTTGATCGGCCTAACAGCTGAAAAGAGCCCTAGAAAATTTGTAACTTAACTTATTTTACAGAATATTATATACACAATCATTTTTTATGGTTTTGATTGAAATGATAGAGAAATAAAATTTTCATGCTAATAATCAAATTATCTGATTATTTGACATGCTGATGGTACTTTCCTATTTCCTAATTTAAAAGATTTATGAAAATGATTAGGCCTACTTTACAATACACTCATTTAAAAGCACCTTTATCTTTCGTAATCCCCCCCCCCCCAAAAAAAAACAACCCCTCCCAACTAGACTGTCAATGAATCATTTAAAGTCAATGTAATTACAATTTCTCAAATCTCGAACATGTAATGTATCATGGATGAAACCTAGATAGCATGAAGCCTAGTCAAGATCATAGAAGGATGATGAAAATTATTGGTAATTTAAACATTAAATGAGACTTAACAAATGACAAAAATTTGTCATAAATTTTTGGATTTACACCAGTAATTGAATTACCATTGAATTAAGGTTGGGTATTAAGTTAGATACTAGAAATTGTGTCATTTAGGATGACAGTGTGAGAGTATCTGGAGTATTATAAATATAATATCAGGGTTTCTACAAGCATAGAAGACAAAGACGTTCACTAGCTCATAGCAGAGTACGTTATGAACAGCATACTGTCAGTAATTTTCCAAAATCTCGTAGCAATTTGCCAAGATTTTTTCCCCCATATTTTTCTTGTAAACCTATTTATTTTACAGCAACTGCTGTAAGCCTGCACATTCTGTCAAAATTTTGTTGTACAGAGCAATCAAACCTTAAGGGATCTGCCTTCAGCTGAGCAAAAACTTAATTCCCTCAATTACATTATTCAACTATATATTTGTGTACAAGCAACTAAGTGCCTTGGAGCAATTACTCTTTTGTACTAACATTACAAGAAAGGCATTTTGTACAAGGCCAAGGGCTATTCATTACTGTTACTTTTTTTCTCAGAAAAACAATATTACAATTAAGGACTCAATTGACTGCTGTTAGTAAGTTACAAACTTTGCTAATTGCGTTACAACTTAAAGCATGTCTGCTTTGTATCTGATTCTTTAGATTTTACCCACCCCCGTGTATAACAACAAACGTTAGGAAATAACAGAGAATGACAAGAAATAATACAGGTAACAAATTGCATCATTTTTCTAAAATATGTGAAACATATACTTTAACTACAGAAAACATTTCACTGGCTTAGAATGACCTTATAAGACTGACGCATATTGAAAATCAGCATCCCAATGCGCTTCTTATGGGTCAAATTTTTAATAAAAATTCAAATTTTTCATCTTGACCAAATCGAACTTGAATCAGCTTGTTTTACCATATATAAGAAAAGATTAATTTTCGGACAGTTTTTTCTTGTTTTCTCAAAATATCGATTTTGTACTGACGACCTTCTCATTCTAAGCCAGCGATTTGAAAGCTGTATACATATTTTGTAACAAGCTAGCACTGTCAATCACACGTTAATATACAAGCAACAGGGCTCGACACTAACACTGGTCTGAGGCCAGTGAAAATCTTGAAGGACCAGTGAATATCTTGGAAGGACCGGTGTAACTGTTTTATTTACAAATTTTACATTTCTTTGCTGGGGAACCAGTGACCAAAAATAGTGTCAAGCCCTCAGTAAGATATCTCCCTGATGAATCAAGAACAGAACAGAATAGAATAGAGCCTAGTCGAATATTAATAATCAACATTTCTTAAAATTCTCACACTAAACTATCAAAAAATCAGTATGTCTGACCCCACAACATTAGGAAGACATAAATAGAAAACATTCTCAAAACCATAGACTATGAATGTGAAGATGATTTTGACTACAGGTCAAGGTTAGTAATAAAAAAATGTTTGTTTCCAGAGCTCCGAATGCCTCCGATCCAGATTTTTAAAGATAGGTAGGAACTTTGTTTTTTATATTTTTTTTACATGAATGGCTAATCAATTCCCAAAAATTTCCAAATATTATAATTGAAGAATTTAAAAACTGTGTAAACCAAGATTTATCAACAAATATACCCTTGTGGCGAAGGATACCATCAGTTATGAGGTGTTGAGAATGAAAAATGAAAGTTGTAAAATCTGTTCAAAATTCAAACTTTTAAAAATTTCTAAAAAATAATTAACAAAACTTTTGAAGTTTGGCCAAATCAGATGAGTCGCAAAGCGCTTAGTAAACAAACATTTTCTTATTTATGACTCAATTTAAATAAAAATGCACAACACGATGAAATGAATCACACATTTTCTCCTCCACTTCAAAACGTTTTCCCAGTTTGTTGATAAAACATCGCAGGTAACCATAGTAACAGGGGGAAAAAAACGGGAAAAAAATATTTCCGACGTATTTTATCACAAATGATTCGTTCTCACAGGAGTGAATGAAATATGTGGATCTGTCGACAGTAACATAGAAGATGACGTATCACCGGCCTCTGACATGTCGGTAGATTCCGCAACATCCGACGTCTCAGAGTCTGGAAACGACGAAGTAAAAACATAGTAAATACAACAGTTCTAAACCATAATTTTTGCTAATTTTACATATATATATATATATATATAGTTTGTACTCAATCCTCACATCTAAATTCAAGGACTTTTCAAGGTAGAATTCGTATTTTCATATAAGCTACCTACACAGCAAGTTTCATCATGATGTATCATCCCAAACTCAAGTTATCAAGCAGAAACCAAATTGTGCTCACCCGACTGCACGCCCAGCCCCCGAAATGGTCTAATAACCAAATCTTTTTGTTCGAAAAATATAGTTAAACAAATTTTTCTAGAAATCTGGTAACATTTTTGTGAATTATTGACCTAAAAATAAGTTAAACAAATTTTCCTTGAAAATCTGGTAACATTTTTGTGAATTATTGACCTAAAAATAAGTTAAATTAGAATAAACTTAACACTAACCTGTAGTTTGCATTTCATGTGAGTCTTTTAGCGGCATAAATCCAAACATATGCGGTTGAGGCCGGTGACTTATAGGTATATTATGTAAGTTATGTTGATGGAGTAGACTATTGTCTCGCGGTACGATCTGTTCCGGACTACTACCCTCACAACTGCTCGATGAAACACTGAAATATTTAATATTTATTTTATTTCCAAAGAAATAGGATTGGGCAACAGGCATAGTCTATATAAGTCCTCTCCTGAACACAGAAATAACAAGACATAAACATAAATAACATTGATAAATACTGCAAATCACAAATTTTCCAGAAAAAGGATAAATTTTAATGATTTTCAAAAATTTTTACGTTCACGAAAAATTCATTCTCATAAACTTAAAAAAGAGCGATAAAACATATTCTGACAAAAATAACATTTTACGTTATTTTATTACTTCAAAGATAGATTTCAACCTTGTAAATGACCTCTTTATTAACTACATGATCATGATCAATTCAGAAATCAAAATTTGAAGTTGTTGTTATAGAGAGGTTGTTGCTCTATAGAAATCCTCTCTTGAGAATTTGACATGATCTTAATCTTTATGCATGAATATATAACAAGGTTCTTGCTTTCAATATATCAATTTCCATAAGCAATTTGAGCAATATCGGTATTTCAAATTTGTGTTAGTATTACATGTCGAACGTCTTTTTGATACGCTAACTATGAAAACATACAGCCGAGATTATAAATACAGACGAGATATTGATTGTTAAATTATGCTAATCAAAATGTCAGGTTTGTGTCAATTTCACCAAGCTATACTTTATTTACCTGTGAGCGAGTGGATGTGGTATTAATCTATCTGGTGTACTTGGACCCGTATGAAACTTCTTTGGTGGACTCATACAACTTTCAAACCTGTTATCACCGTCTGGTTCCACTGAAAATAGCAAACAAAATCGTTCAACATACAAACAAAACATGATAGGGACAGAGAGTGGAGGCCTTGAGGAATTTTGGGATCGAGAGGCACCCATACATATCATATTACTGCAGGAGATTGGTGATGGAAATGCAGGAGATTTAAACGAAAATTCAGGAGATTTTTCTTGCTCAAACTTTAACTTAACTAAATGAAGTTAATATGCAGTTTACCTTTATTTTACTTGTAGGACATTACCATGCATGCTTCATAAAGCTATTTAAAATAACATGTTTTATCATTTTCATCATGAAAACCAAAAACGTCAAGGTTCCAGTATTCCAAAAAATGCAGGAGATTTGATCAATTTGCCAAAAATCATGCAGGAGACTCCTGCATGATGCAGAAGATCTGGCATGTATGGGCAACAGGTAATCAAGTAAAGTTTCAATAAATATAGAATGCCCAATGGTTGAAGTCACATTATTGCTCCCACAATTTTTTTTCTGCTCATCGATTACATACAAATGAATTATAGAACCATTAGGCTGTTTCTTAACAAGTGATCAATACTCGATGATAGATTGTTAACTATTATCTGTCAAAATAGTAGACCAAATATTGTATTTAGCAAATTGTATGGTGAACAAAATACTCATTTTGCAAGAGTTGCTCCCCTTAGACTTTAAATCATGCATTCATTGTTAATTTGTTTACAACTAGTCATTTTGTCAACAAACCATCTAGATGTTTTATTACATTTTCTTTTATCTGGTGTTTTCCACATTTGGGAATCAACTTACATGCTCAAATTGCATCATTCTGCAGAGGTTACCAAGTAATAGTTTATTAAAATCGCAGTTTAAGACTTAATGTGACTTAAAAAAGTATGAAGGCAGACATGTTTTGTGACATCCATCCAGACCAACGTCCAGGTCAAAATGGAACTGGTAAACATATTAATGTTTCTAAGACTAATACTGTAAAATCATTAATTTTTGTGGGGGATTAAATTTCGTGGATTTCATGGTTCACCTCAACCACAAACTTTAATCCACACGAAAATTAATTCAGACCCTTTTTTATTATCTGAAATGCAAAATCCACGAATTCAAGTCCAACAAAATTGTCTTTTTTACCAAAACCATGAAATTTCGTCCCAAGGAAATTAAATGTTTTACAGTACTTTAATTTTAGAAACTAACAAACTTACATTTTCTTTTTCCAAGAGGACTTGGTCGTATAACAGGACTTATGCTCCTGAAATAAGAAAAGTATCAAGTATGTACGTAAATATGTATACTAGACTTCAAGAATAAAATGTGACAAACATGCGGACAAAAATAAAACCACAAATACTTTTATTTATGGTTTGAAACTTATTTGATATTATGAAGGTTATGTGAAGTTAAACTAGAGCTGTCACTAAACAGCAGGCATGACTATTACAGCAGTGTCAATCAAGCCAAATATAAATTCAGGAAAATCATATGCGGTCAACCATTTTTGACAAACAAGAGGCCTTCAACTAAATTGTTTATATATTTAAATCAGTTTTTATTTAGATATTCCTTCAAAACAGATTAAAAAGACAATAACTTCGGGATTTCACAAGATAATTTCATTAAATAACTTGTATTTTGTTCAGAAATCATGGATCTTTCAAATCCAGATTCATCAGGAAATTGGCACTCCTGCTTTAATCACACCTTTGTCAGATAAATCTAATTGCAAAATAGAATCTAAGTTACACAGGTAAACATTGGTAATATGAGAAGTGGTCTGAATGTAGCTTGCATGCAAAATGTTAACGAAAAAGTCAAAGTTAACCAAAAGGGGAATAACTCAAATTAAGTATGTGACCAGTACAGATGACTATCAACAGTGAACAAGTGTTGTAAGTTTCAATGCTATAGCAAGTATACTATATGTAAGATATAACCAAATACAGGGGGTAGAAATTTTTCTATGTAGTCACTCCCTAGTTAATCTTCAAAAGTAGGCGGTTGATTTGATATCTCCCTTAAGTAAAAAAGAGGAAAATGACAAAAAGTAGCCAGCAAGAATTTTCAAATAACCAGTGCTATACAGTAACTTGAAAGACTAACATTAAAGTGTATATAACTATATCTGACTGGTCATTTAATGTCAAAATAATTACTTGCATCGTTTTTAGTATGATACTAGACTGCCTTAATTGCAAATTAAAACTTTGGGTTTGGTGTACTTTGATTCAGTCTTCGAAAAAATAGACGATTCTTATAATTTCATAGGGTGTTCTAGAACACTTTAGTATGAAAACGGACAATTCACATGACAATAAATCACAGAGAGAGAGTTTCTGTTAAAACTGAAGCGAAAAATGATCAAATGGATATGAAAGGATAATTGTTTTTCAGTTTTTTAATTTTCAAAAAAAATATCGTCAGATATAGCTCTATACACTTTAATAATAGGTGTGAGGCTGGCACTGATAAATAGATGAGTACAATAATTATCCATTTTCTTGGAACAGCCAAGCTAAATTGTGTTTTGGCCTAAAATTGAATAAAAACGAAACAAACCTGGGAAATGATTTCCTGGTCGGACTAGGGCTTGGACTAGGGGTAAAGGTATGGTTCTTTATTGGTGCTTGCATGGAGGGTGAAAAACATTGCTGAAATCATAAATATACATGATTAATTGATATTAACATTATTTTTTATGCATTATACAATTTTACAGCTGTTCGATTACAGTGTGAACAAGACTGCATGCGATCAGTAAACGCTGATGCCCTGGTGGTAGCCTCGTCCATAATAACTTAAACTAAGTCAATCAACTTGAAAGTTTTGTAACAGATGGACGGACAGGTGAAACACAATATCCCTCTGCATCAGTAGATGCCAGCGCATTCAAATACCAAGTGGATATATACTAGTAGGGGTGTAACGGTACACTCACCTCACGATATGATACGTACCGTCAATTTTTCTAACGTTGCAAACTTAACTGCTTATTCAGCAGCTCCTAATCAAAAGTGGATTTTTGTGTGTCAATTCAGCCATTTCCAGGGTCAAGGCTAAAATAAGGGTAAAGGAGCTAAATTAAGGGTCAAAAGGCTGAATTATCAGGATTCGACAATAACACTGGTTCGCTTGTCTCGATCACTTGAAGGACCAGTACCGTAGCTGTTTTCTTTACAAATTTTACATTTCTTTTCTGTTGAACCAATGATTATAACAGTTAGTGTCTACTGTCTACCCCTGATAAAGGGGGTCAAAGAAAATCCCTAAAAGAGAAGACATAGATACATACCTTGCCGACACCACGAGTCGGTGACAATGCACACCCAATCATAGACGGTGAGGTAAAAATATGTAACGATTCAGAAAATGATCTCGGTCGTCTTATAGTATTCTCTGCAATCATTGGTTCATGGTCACCCTGGAAGCATATCAAACAATATATATTATATAAAAAAAGTAAAATAGTTTAATTTCAAGAGGACAAAATTTTGTGGGTTTTTTGTGAACATTTTGTGGGGACACAATTTTTAGAATACATGTATGTTGTCCACTGAGTCAAATATGATAGAATAATTAATATTTGTGGGGGATTAAATTTCCTGGTTTATGTCACCCTCGAAATCAACTAAATTAAATCCCCATGAATATTAATAATTTGAATTAATTTCACAGTACATAACTAGTCTACGGCCTTCGTGATTTATTCCTCTGCGTATGAACTCCAAACCATGATATATTGGCCGGTATATCACGGAAAACTAAGATCTATTTCCTAAGTATACAATTATTTTTGCAGAATGCATTCACTAACTTGATTGCTTGTGCAAGCATTCTTCATTTGGTAAGCTCTGGCAACTACATTCTTATATGGACACTCTATTGTATATTTATAATCATATGTACAGAGAAAAAAATAACAGATCAACTGCAATGGTATTTTGGAGATAGAATCTCAAATTCCTATACATCAACAAAAACATAACTTACTAAATAGAAACGTTCCGTCCACGACGTTGAAATCTGTATGGCTGACCGCACTTCTCTGAAATTGTTAATTTTCATGCATAATCATAACGTACATCAGAACATATCTGTATGATGAACATTAATTAAGTAGGTAAACTTACAAAGGGGAATAACTCCAAAAATATGCAATAAAGAGTTATAAAATATGGTTCTCGCGCACTGCACTTTCTCGTCATGAGATCTAAATGCACATGCAAAGTTTCAAACCAATCGGTGTCATAGTTTTTCAATTATCATCCGGACAAAGAAATGTCAAACGGACAGATGGACAAAGTGGCGATTATATGCTCCCCCAAAATTTGGGTGAGGGAACATAACGACAGGACATATTTTCCAAACTGTAGGAATGGGGCATTATAACATATATACCTTTGATAAGAGGAAAAAGATTTGCTTTTTTTAAACTTGTAAGAGGAACTGATTTTTAAGAAGTAAACTCCAATTTTGGGGAAAACAGCATGATTTTAAATTTTAAGATTTCCCAGGGTAGAAGATGTAAATTTTAGGCCTGTATGTATAATATGTATTGTACAATATTTTTAAACATATAACTTATAATGGGTAAAAGCTCCATGCAAGCACACTGTAATAACAGTAACTATGTACCTTCAGTGATTTTGTTTGCTTGAAAGGTACCAGTACAAGAGAAAGTAGTACCTAAATTGGGATTTTTTCATAAATTGGGAAATACATTAAGCTGATTTAAGACAGAAAAAACTTTAAAGCAAATTAGAAGTATTAAATTGGCTGCAGTAAGGCCTTGACTTTTTATTCACAAAATCTGATATTATTTTCAAACTATAACTACCGTTCTCTCTGTATATCTCTGTCTGCAATACAGCTCTCCTCTTTTTTTAACTGGTTCAATCTATCGGCTACTTTCACTGGTGTCTGAAAATACAGTCAAATTCTCCTTAATTTCAAACGCAATGCAAATATGTATATCACTGGCTTAGAATGAGAAGGTCGTAACTATGAAATCTATATTTTGAGAAAACAAGAAAAACTATCTGATAATTACTCTCTATTTGTGGTAAAATAGCATTGTCATCTTAAGTTTGGTCAACATGACATGTTCTTATTTTGATGAAAATAGGCTCTTAAGAAGCGCCTTATGATGTAGATTGCAAATAAACATTGGTCTTATAAGGTCGTAAATGGCACTTACGATCTTCTCATTCTAAGCCAGCGATATGTAAACAGAAATAATTTTCTATTAAAAAAATAGCAACAGCAAAATTAAGCATTGATATATCAAAATTGACAGATTTTAAATAAAAACACATAAAATTTTAAGCTACACAGTCAAAGTGTACCTCATGAACAACAGGAATCCTGCAAATTTATGGATAATGTTTGAATGCAACAAAACATTTTCTGAGTATCTTGTACTAGCTTGCACCAGATGATATCTTTATAGTCATTGTTCTTACCAATGCGACCAACTGGATTCCATTGGAAAATAAGTTGGAAATAGTGATTGTCTTTTTCAATGCAGCCAATAGATTGGCTAATATGACACAAGCCTGACCTTTTGATTAGCATAATTTAACAGTTGATATATTGCCTACATTTACAACACCGACTGTATGTTTTCATAATCGGGGAGTATCACAAAGACGCTCCAGATGTAATACAAACACATAGGCGGATCCAAGGGGGGCGGACCTGGCGTACGCCCCCCCTAAAATCGCCAAAGTAACGATTTTTATTTGACTGAAATAGTCTAGTTATATGCAATTTGCCTTTAATTCTTTGTGAAAAAGTATTAAAATGTGAAAATTTCGTGATCGCTACGCTCGCAAAATTAGCTTTAATCTATAAACAAGGAGCGTAACCCACAAAAAATGTTGCTACAAGTACGCCTATATACTGGATCACTATGCAGATGCAATGAATGAAACTCTGTAGGCTTTAAAGATTTAAATTAGTCTGGTTTTGTAATAAAGCATGCCCTATTTACTAGCCAATAAGGTATCTCAGACCACTAGAATGCACCAGATTGATCCCTGGTTTTGAAAATTTCCCGTCAGGGCATGTCTCCCCTGCAATTAGATTCTAAATATCATTAATTTTGTAAAGCGAGTTTTTGTAAAACTATGATTCAGTGCAGATAACATACGTGGACATTTTTATATTACTTTTTTACTGAATTTTTTTTTGCTCGCTTCCCTCGCAAAGTAACTTCAATCTATGAAAATGGGTCAACACGTGTTCTTTGTAATATTTTTTATTTCTAAATACTCCCATCTCCTATATTACTTTTAGAGGTTGTCAATTAGATATAAAGCCCTTAAAGGTTAACATTAACGTAAGCACATTATAAGCATGGATCTCAAAATCGCAAATTTCTTACGCCCCCCCTAACCGGAAATCCTGGATCCGCCCATGAAACACAAATCTGAAATACCGATATTGCATGATTTGCTTGCGGAATTTGATATATTCTGAATTTCAAAGCAAGAACCTTGTACATGTAATATATTCTTGCTGCAAGTTGCATAAAGGTCAAAATAGTCAAGCTATAAGTATAACTTAACAAATAAGGTAATAATTTGCTCTCGAAGATTATTCAGAGCTTTGGATGAATTGAATCTCTAAAGTTACTTACAGAAGACCCATGTAAATGCATGGAACTTGAGCTGAATCTCCGTGTTCTCTGCGAGTCAATGGATGAAAAGCTGCTTGGTGGACTGAAAATAAAATTTTATTTATTTAGATAGCAAGCAATAATGGTTTAATGAATTTCAATTACTTCAAACTTTACAATGAACAAATGGTAATCATGTAAGCATAACAAGAACAAAATACTTAAATTACTTTGTAAGAAAACACATTTACCATTTCTGAAAACTAGTGCTAACTGACCCATTTACAAATAACCAGCAACTACTCGTAAACATGTGAATGAAAATCAACATACAACAGTTGTAAATGTTCATGCAAAGTAATGACCTGACCAGGAATACTTCTAATAAATATTGATCCGTGTGCGGGAATTGTGGACATATTGCTGATATGTGTCTGATACATATATCTTCGCATATTTTACACAACTTTAACACCATACCTGATTTGCATGCCTGCCGTGGACGCAAGAATATTTATCATTGGAGCGCTGCTGCATCGTTTCAGAACTCCTGGAGTCGGAATCCCGTTGTTATTTGCATTGCTCATGGAGCTTTCTAAATCTCTGCTTGCATATCCTGATGATGCACCAGGGCTATGGTGCTGCATTGTCATGCTACATGAAGTGGGAGGGTCAACCTCCATTTTGTTTTTCAAGAACACAGTTCTGAATTATTCAAAAAGAAGTTCGATTTTCAGTCGACCAGCGACTGACACGGTTGGTGTATTGCAAAATACATTGTCCAGTGAATCAAGAAATATGGTGCTAATGATATTTTACGCAGAAACTCATAGTTCAGTATGTTTGGAGAGCGTTGATGGACTTTCTTCTGAACAGCTGACAGACAACTTTGTAGCGTCGTTCACATCATCCAGTCAGCAGACATAAATGCAAAATGATAAAACGTTCATACATACACGGATGTGTTTATTTATTGCGTAGCTCAGTTATGGTTATAGCAAATAGTCGGGACAATTTTGCACAACCTTGTAATTTGCCAAAAACTGGTTTTATACAAAATTTACCCACTGCACAAGCACTTCCGGTGTGAACACGCATAAATTGCTGACGTCACGTAAACTTCGGTATCACTAATATGCGCAGCGGAAATCTGAATCGGAAAATCTGAATCGGAAATCTGAATCGGAAATTTTGGTATACAAAATACAATATATATATAGTGGTTTAATGCTGAACGTGTCATTAAACTGGTTTATTGTGTCGAACGCACATATTTAATAATAATCAAGATTTAAAATATAAAAAGGGTTAAAAAATCCGAACTACATCCAGGATTTACTATTTATAAGATCTCTGTTACATCTGAATCGGAAATCTGAATCGGAAATTTTGGTATGCAAATCGGAAAAACAAAATACAATACATAGTAGTTTAATGCTTGAACGTGTCATTAAACTATTTTATTATGCCGAACGCACATATTTAATAATAATCAAGCTAAAAATTATAAAAAGGGTTAAAAAATCAGAATTAAGTCTGAATCGGAAATTTTGGTATGCAAATCAGAAATACAAAATACAATATATAGTAGTTTAATGCTTGAACGTGTCATTAAACTGGTTTATTGTGTCGAACCCACATATTTAATAATAATCAAGATATAAATTATAAAAAGGGTTAAAAATCAGAATTAAGTCTGAATCGGAAATCTGAATCGGAAATTTTGGTATGCAAATCGGAAATACAAAATACAATATATAGTAGTTTAATGCTTGAACGTGTCATTAAACTGGTTTATTATGTCGAACGCACATATTTAATAACAATCAAGATATAAAATGTAAAAAGGGTTAAAAAATCCGAATTTTATCTGAATTGGAAATCTGAATCGGAAATTTTGGTATGCAAATCGGAAACACAAAATACATTTATATAGTCGTTTAATGTTTGAACGTGTCATTAAACTATTTTATTGTGTCGAACGAAGTTATCTTAATAATAATCAAGATACAAAATATAAAAAGGTTTAAAAAATCCCATTTGTAACTTAACAGAATTATTAACATCACTCGATTTACTGTAAGTGTGAGCGTAAAGAATGTCGTTGTCTTTTGTCGGTACATCAATAGAGTGTATGTTTCTTTGTCGAGATTTAATCCAATTATCTTTGGATTTAATCCAATCATATTTGGATATTTTAATTGGATTATAATTACGGCCCTTCCTTATTCAGGTCACCACAAAAAGTCTGTGTAAGCGAAATTGAAACATGAACTAAAACATCATGGCAGGGCATAGTGGAGCATAAGTTAAAAGAGCGGGAACGGGCCATTAGGGGAGCTGGTAATTATAAGTTAGCATACCAATTTCACAACCACGCAGTAGACATTTCTTATTGGGCGAATTTGACTAATGACCGACAGCAAAAAAAATCAAGAAATTTAGATCAGACAAGGGAGGGGAAAATCAAAATGCAATAGTTTCAACCAATGGTCAAATATCAATAATTCGGACACCAACTACGGGAAAAACCATATCAAGTAGAGAGAAAGCGCGCTGAACGTTCGCAAACATCCACATCTAAAAGAAGGCTAATCCAACAATAAAGACAACGATAACGTTAGGTAAGAAAACAGTGTTAATAGTGTAAAAATTTAACAAAAAAAATACAAAAAAAACTGTGTGGACCACGATTTGAGCGCCTCCTCTTTGGTGTGGCCTGGATATTATTTATCACAAGTGTCTTTTTAATGTTAAATTTAAAATGTACAATCTAAACACGCATATTGATATTAAACTTGTGATGAATGGTAACTGAACGCTCTTGATCAACTATATCATGAATATAATACAAATAACTGACAACTAATATTTGCATGGTCTTAATTTTTTTAATCACTTTAGCTTTCTAACCCATACACTGTTTATTGGTATTTAAAGGTGTCATAATCCAATTATCTAATCACGATAGCGTGTTTATTGTTAAATGCTTCCAACTACCAAGTTATGCTAGGGTGTCAAAGTTGTGAAATGCAATACACGAGTAAAGCTGATTGATTCAACACTACAGACGCATCAATGTGAAATATGATATGTAAGTAATATTTGTTAGCTGTTTTTTTTAATTGCATTTCTTAATTACAAAAATCACATACTATTATTAACTATATAATTAAATAGAATAAAATAAACTTACATTACCAAATCAGAATTTTTCTCTCTATGTATTAAGATGCAAATCGGAAATTTTCTCTCTATCTATCAAGCTACAAATCTGATTTTTTTATGTTTTATATATTGTTTATTATTAAGATATGTTCGTTCGACACAATAAACCAGTTTAATGCAAGCTCAAGCATTAACCCACCATATTGCATTTCCGATTTACATACCAAAATTTCCGATTCAGATTTCCGATTCAGATTTAATTCGGATTCTTGTAAATCTTTTTATATCTTGTTTATTATTAAGATATGTTCGTTCGACACAATAAAGCATTTTAATGACACGTTCAGGCATATTTAACTACTATATATACTGCTACGTGTATATATTGTATTTTGTATTTCCGATTTACATACCAAAATTTCCGATTCAGATTTCCGATTCAGATTTTATTCAGATTTTTCTAAACATTTTTATATTTTATATCTTGTTTTATTATTAAGATATGTTCGTTCGACACAATAAAGCATTTTAATGACACGTTCTAGCATTAAACCACTATATATTGTATTTTGTATTTCCGATTTGCATCCTAAAATTTCCGATTCAGATTTAATTCGGATTTTTTAAACCTTTGTATATTTATATCTTGATTATTATTAAGATATGTTCGTTCGACACAATAAAGTAGTTTAATAACACGCTCAAGCATATTAAACTAATATACATGTATACTGTATTTTGAATTCCTTATTTGCATACCAAAATTTCCGATTCAGATTTCCGATTCAGATTTTCCGATTCAGATTTCCGCTGCGCATATTAGTGTGACCCCGTAAACTTGTGTAGATTGGATAATGTCAAATTCAACCCGTTTTATTCGTGTGACGGAACCGCGCACTATTTGAAATTAAAAATTTGGAAATTTATTTCCCAGGCCTAAGAAATTATATATAACCATATACAGACCTTTGACATCTACCAAGTTTCACCTATTCACTAAAAAAAAGTCTTTCATTCAATGAATTGTGAAAATGTGGTGGATGTCAAATTTTGTGGTATAATGTCTTCTAAAGGCCTGTAAAATATGAAGGATTCTATTTATTTACTATATTGAACATATTTATTGAATATAAAATATAATAATGATGGGTGTGGATATCATGCAAGACCGAACAAAGCAAACAAGACCCTCTACTTTATAATTAGTTAAAGAGGCATTCCCTATAACTAGCATATTTTTCTCTACTATCACATTAAATGAGCTTAATGTACAAAGCACTATCAATATTTTCATTTTTTCTCGGTAAATGGTGGGAGCTTTTTGTTGAAGATTTGAGGTGTTTAAGCAATAATGATTCTCATTTAATGTATAATATTTCAGGATCGATTTAAACGATCAAAGTTATAGAGAATGCCTCTTTAAGAAATGGCTTTAAAATGATGTAATACATTGCTATTTTCCGTAGCTTCCCCCTATCAGGGCATTGTCCTGGACCCACTAGGGGTCCTATAGTGCCTTCAACCCCAGCTATTTTCTTACACCCCCCCCCCCTAACAGGAAATCCTGGATCAGCCCATGCTGGGCTGTCATATAACAGTTCTGGAACATTGGAACGATAAAAACAAGGACTATGCCACCAAATGTGTGATGGTACATGTAATGAATAGTTCCAGTGCCTGGCATCTATATACAATGTATATTGGACTAGGTTGAAGACGTGCAGAATCCCCTTCCAAAAGTGACGGCTCCAATTCCAGTTTCTTGTCATATTTCAAGCTTGAAAAATTTGTAACTCAAGCCGGAGGACATAGAGAATGCCAGTTCAACCATGCAGGCATAAGGTACGTCATTGTTTACGATCCATAAATGCAGCAAGAGATTAAGTCATTGTTTCAATTGTCTTGTTATTATCGACTTTTCGAGCAACTTATTTCTTGATAAAGATATCAGGTTCGGATATCCCAAAACATCGAAATCTGAGCTAAATCTCATCTCAAATATTGCCATGTGTCTTTGAATAATTTCCATGAGAGGATGGATTCAAAATTGGCATAAAACAGAAAACACTATTCCTAGTTTATGCCAGTAAATTTTAGAGAATTCCAACTGACTTATCTCAGATTCATTCTCTGATTTGGGGAAAATCTCAATTTATGATGAGATTTCTATTTCAAATGCTTCAGGAGATCGGGGTCAGGGTTATGTGAAAATTACTTACATGAGATGATTGTTAATCATGTATTCCTCATGGTACAAAACAAAGACAACAAAATGTTATATGTATTTACACATTTTATTATTTCTGTATTCATCACTGTTTCTCATATTGATTATTCACATCAAGCTAAATGTTACAATTCAATTACATATATACAAATAATGGCTTAAAGATGCATTCCTTACATCAAGCATATTTCATGAACTAAATACATGTACAAAGAAAACTATAATAAATCACTTTTTAATCTTGAAGATAAAAAATTGCAGGAAATGTGCCTCTTTGATCACAAAAATTGGGTTAGCAAATTATTACAAATTGTCATTTATAGACAAAGGGAGGCAACTCATTCAAGCTTGTTGGCCAAAATCTAATAAACGAACAAAAAATAATAAATATACACATCTACGCACTTATTAGTAACAAGTCAAAAATGTCTAACTATTTAGAGTTGTTTGGTGATTTTTTAAGTTATTTTTTTACTTAATATTTGTATGATGGAAATTGTAAGGAATGCCTCTTTAAACACAACCCAGTAATAACTATGTTACACAAGCGCATGGAATTTCTCGTTTCCAAAACAACCCTTTGTAGTAGGGTGTAGTTTTTTGCTATATTAACAAGAAGTACAATAAAACAAACTGTGATTTGTATGCTCAGGACTTGATTCCTCTATAACATAGTCTTAATCGTCGCATGTATAATACCACAAGTATTTTTTCACCTTTTCGTGTGTTGCAACAAAAAAGGCCTGGTAATTAGCAATAATTCCCTAGCCTAAAAATCCTGGTTTCAATGCCTGAAATGCCACTTCAAAATACAGAAAGACAGAAATTTCAGGATTCAAAAACCTGAAATAAGGCACAAGCAAGGAAAATTCCAGGCGTGCAAAAATATTATCATACTATGCTAACAGATGTTGGACATAAAAATATATAGAAGTGAAAGGACAGATAGACTATAGAATACTGTATCTCCCAAGTATTACCCACACTTTGATCAACCCAGTTTCTTAACCAGAATATCAAGAGTTTCCGGTTAGGGAAAATATTTTTTCAAGGTGAGGGAAAAGACAGAGAATTTTTTAATTAGTCACGGAAATCTAAAAAATGATCAAAAGTCAGGGAACTCTTTATAATAGATGTAGATAATAGTCAACTTTCTGGGAAACTGTTGGTGAAAGAAAATTTAGGGGAACCCTGCAAATACTGGATGTCCATTTAACACAGATACAGACATTTTGCAAGTATCCAATAGGGAACATATTTATTCTTTTGTAGTTTTCATCTTAAATCGTCCTTGAATGTTTTCCCAATTTTTACCCATGTGTACCACCTGCGTGCAATATTTGGGCAAATACAGTACATAGAAAGAGTGCACATAATGGATACAGAGTGATTACATAGGTTACATATATCACAACACATATACATGTAATAAACATAATTATCATTTGTTCATGAGGTGCATTGTAAGAAATTCTAACATGACCAGCTTTATATAGACAAAGAACAAATCATAACATTGTATATCAGTCGATATATATGACAGAAGTGACATCACATTGTTTTTCGTGATGTCGTGCAGGAAACAAGTAAGGTAAACAACTTACACTCGCAAAGAAACACGTAATATATAATTGCTAACTGACGTAAGAATAGAAATAAATGTAAACAGTTTGATTGTTAAAATTCAGCTTAAGAATTTCAACTTGCCATCAATTTTGAATTGAATGGATTTCCAGATTATTACTGAATAGTAGAAACACTGTAGTATGAGTCCGGAGATACAACATTCTGATTTGTGAATGCGAATAAGGCACTAGATATTTATATTTAATATGAGTTTACACTTAGTCAATTAAAATAGTAACATTTGCAAATACTACAATAAACATTATATTGCTTTGCTATGGAGACTACAAGGAGACACATTTTACACTTGTAATACAATTATATTAAATGTGCAGATAATAAAATTACACACATGTACCTATACTAACTTTACAATTCTGTAATTATAATATCATATACTTAGTTGATATGTAAATATAAAACTTAAATTTAGAAGATACCAAAATACTGGCCGGGATTTCACATGACCTTTAAATTGTAACCTAGAATGCTCAAAAGGCCACAATCTGGCCCCAAGGATTTCAAAAGTAGGGTCATTTTTTTAAACAAGAAATGTTTGTTAAACATGTATACCCATGGTCGCAAAATAGTCAGAAATGTTAAAGGTCTTAGCCTACACATCTTGACCTATTGATCCCAAAACCAAAAGGATTCACCTATTAATGGTGTCCTACATTCATATACGAGGGTCATTCAATATATTCGTAGACAATCGTTCTCATTTTATTATATTTGTTTTTAAATAATAATTTCTTATATCATTATAAACATAAATCTATTACCTACCGTAGATACAAATTTATCTTTAATTATGCAACACAGTAGCATGTCAGCAGCCGTTGTATTACCATAGTAACGCGCTACCACCCCCGACCGACGTAACGCACCCTTTTCGATAGTTCAACTAGTTATAAATTCCGAATTAATTCATTTACATTCCCATATGTTTGTCAGATTATTGCAAGATATTATCATAATATTTGGTGAAATTATTAAGCTGTTTAGACGTTGGAGTTTGAATTGAGGAGTGTTTGATCTATGCCTGTCATGTTGTAATTCACGACAAAATGCTGATGAATTTACGCAAGGAAATTCATGCAACTATTAAATTGTGCACTTGTCTTGGAAATACACCTCACACCCACTTAAGCTACTAATAAGAGCAAACGGAGAACATGTAGTATTCATTGTCCCTGTGTGTTAGTGACTAAAGCACATTTCTGAAGAGCAGCATGGTATTAAAAATGATAGAGGGATCGAACGAAATTGGCAAACGTAGGGACGTTTGAGGAAACACCAGACAAAATTTGCGAGGTGTTTCAATTTAGCATACAACCATTCAGTCCTGCTTAATACTTTACTTTGAATACATAAAATGTTGTAGTAGATCTATTTAATAATATGAAACATAAATATTTGTGTTCAATTCCATATCAATGACATAATTTCATTTCGGGTTTATCATTTGAAAAATAGCAAAACGTCAATAACGTCGCTGACGTCAGAATATATTTGCGTTGTGTGGTGGTTGCGGTAAGGTGATAGTTTTGTTTTATCCATATCTTCTTTAAAAATGCGTCGATTCGTGCTATATGTTCTGCACTTGTGTCCAAAAGGCTGTAGCTTAGTGTGATATAATTAGTTATTATCTGTGTCAATGTGTATTAAAATGACGAGTCAAGTCCACGAATTTATTGAATGACCCTCGTATAGTTTGAAGATCCTAGGCTCAACCATTCTTGAGTTATTGATTAGAAATCAAACAGCATGACATAAGTGAATGAAACGCCCATCCCAGTATGAGGTAAAAGGCAATGGCACAAGCATTTTAAAGCATAATACATTAAATAGCACCAATAAATACCACAATGCAATATGAATCGACTAACCATTCATGAGATTGAAATGAGACAATAAAATAAGACCGAAGAAACCCTCTCTTTGGATTGTTTAATTAGTAGGTCAAAATTCCAGGAGTAGACTGGTGTTGGTTTATGTTAAACAACTTGAAAGGTTTTTGACACTCAAATGTAGGCCTACCATAAGGGCCTTAACTCTGACAAGAATCGACTGATCTAAATTTTGTGACCATATGCACAACCAGGTTTGGTATCAAGCATTCAAGTTTCATTGAACTTCTACCAATGGCTAAATAGATGAATACAAAAAGCATGGACAAACTTTGTGATATCTAGCATAAAAACCATATGTGTCAGCCTGAACAGGCTCCGCAAAGTTTTTAAACTTGTCAGTCTGATTTGGTGAAATGATTGAACGTTCCTCTTTACCTAATAGCAATAAACAATAATCAAAAGCAGTCAGTCAGGACTGCAGGATTGACAGTTTTTGCAGAGCCTGATACTCCCTCATTATATTTGGGAGACAAACATTGTTTAACAATAACATAATGATAATATTGATAATAATGGCACTTCCTTCGATTGTGTAATCAGCACAACATCAACATCTCATCCTTGTATTACAGTACTGACTACATCAACATCTAAACACTTATTTAATTTATTATTTATCCAGTGTAGGGATGATTTTTGGAACTGTCAAAAGTATGTGTTGACACAGTATTTGAACACTACATATACAGTACATGAGATTAAGTTAGAGATAAGTGACAAATTACACTGATTTACTTAATTTGCCAATAATTCACCTAGCAAATCTTTTGCAAACTATTAAATTTTCAAAGATCTAAGACAACAAAAGTTAGATTTTCAAAGATGATTGCAAAAGCTAGGTTTTCAAAGATCTAAGATTACACAGCTAGGTTTTCAAAAATCATAAATTACAAAAGCTAGGCTACAAAAAACTTGTGTCAAGAAATTGCTAATATTTCATCGCAAAAACATCTGAAAATTTGCTAAATCTTCAAAAATATTCACTTCTACAGTGAGAACTTGACTACAATACACAACTACAAGTACTTATTTAAGCTTTGACAAAAGGTCCCTTTAGTGCAACAAGCTTGTATCTCACTATAATTTATAATAAACTATCTAATAAGATACAATCTTGTTGCACCAAAAGGACAGTAACACCCCTGTGATAAAAACACACTAAAATTGGCCTAGTCTACTAATTCTGATAGCTAAATAATACTTTATTCTATATAATATTGTAGTCACAACACAAGTTAATAGGGAATATTGTCCCATCACAATTCTTTTTTTGGCTAAAGCAAATTAATATTGTGGTTCTAGTACCTTGTTTGAAATAATATGGCCTAAACCAAAAAGTTAATTTTTGTTTGTTGTCCCATTCATGACCTTCCCCCAAAAAATAAGCTCTACCGAAAATATTTTATGGCCCAAATTTGAAAAAAATAAATTAATGATAAATTGGGAAGAAAAAGTTTTAATTTTTTTGTAAAATATTTTAAACTTTATTTTATTGATTTTTAACATTAGAAAATGAAATGAATGCCCTGCTGTGACTTCAAGCAAGAGCAAAAATATTTTGAGTAGGATCAAAATGTTTTAAGTAGGTCTGGTCACGAGAACAACACTATTGATTTGTTTTGGCATTACACGGCTGATTCTCGTATAATCGGAACACTGCTCACACGGCGTAAAACTCGATGTACACGTTTAACATGTTTATGTCGAATACGTTTCTGAAGCAGGAAGCGCCATCTAGCGGATCGTCAGTCGAGAGGATCTTTGAGCGAGAACGCGCCGAGACTGGCAGTGTCACTCATGTCACAAAAATCAGCAAGACTTATACTGTCCTCCTAAAATATACAATAAATTCATACATGAGATTTCTGAATTATCAATGTTTTTTTATTTGAACTTAAAAGCCATTTACAAAGAAAGACTATAAATGCTTATACCCTGGCTTGTCCATAATAACTAACTAAGTCAATTCACTTAAAAGATTTGTAAGGGATGGACGAACAAACTAATGGACGGACAGGTGCATCACTATATCGCTGGCTTTGAATGTGAAGGTTGTTACAACGTAACTACAAATATCAAATCCGCATCATTAGGCGCTTCTGATTTATGCGCATTTTCATGAAAATTGAACTTGACATGTTGACCAAAATGAGGTTGTAAAAGCTTGTTTTTCTATTAGTAAGGAGTAAATTTCAGAGTTTTTTCTTCTCAAAATATTGATTTTGTACTTACAACCTTCTAATTGATGATTCTAAGCCAGTGATATGCATTAGTGGTTGTTTCCATTTAACTCATTTTTTAATTAAAGAACATCTGCCAAGGAAGATTAAATTTAACATAACATCTTGAAATAATTTCATCAAATAACTTTTAATCTGGTCAGAAGTAATTCCTTTTTCTAGAATAATAAATGCGGAAATCCAAATACCGGTAGATCAGGAAAATTGACACTCCTGATAAAATCTATCTGATACTTTTAAACAAAAATTGTTTTTAAATATCCAAAATGGCCGTCAGAATATTGTATAAACATACCCTCAGATCTATGCTACTGGCAAGTCGTTTCCCTTGTAGGTTACCCGGAGTGAACTCCCTTGTATTATCCTTCACAAATGGACTGAACACGTGCGACACAGCACGCTTTATTCTCCTCGGTGTCTTGTTAAATGAGAATGCACGACTCACTCGCCTGCTGAACCTGTAGAACAAAGAACACATGCAATGATTTTACCTTACAGTGCTAATAAAACATTAATTTAATCAGTGACCTAAAGTGAAATTATCATCTGAAAACCAACAGACAGGCTGACTTGTCAAGTTCACTGCTATATATGTCTCTAAACTTTGTTTTGTGCTCGAATAATAAATGATTAAGTGCATTCAATGATATGGGGAGATTTCATGATACAGGGCTAAATCATTAGGAGTCGGTCAAACATGGGTCTACTAATGAAAGAGGCAAAGATATTAGCCAAAGACAGGATGAAGTGGAAAGAGATCATTGCGGCCTTATGTCCCACTGGGGACAAAGAGGAATAAGTAAATTATTGAAATCCAAAATAAAAAGTTAAGCCTAGAAGGAGATAATATGTTACCTGCTAGCAGCTTTACTCAATGTTTGATTGCCGAGATCCTGTGTGTTCACCTGTAACTGGTCACCGACCACTTTAAACATCAAATTCTCCTGAAAATGTGGAATATATTCATTACACAAACAAGCCAAATTAAAAATCAGGAAAATTCTATGCTGCTAAACAACTTTGCCATTTCTTGAGATATTTTTATCAAATACCGTAGCATACAATTATTTTTTTCTGCCATTTTATTATATCTTTCGCCAAATAAGGAATTAGCGAATACCAGTGGAAATCCTGCCTTTAAACATGAGTATATAACAAGGCTCTGGCGTTAATTATATTAGTTTCTGCAAGCAAAGTGTGCAATATCTGTATTGTATTTTTATTCTCAGATTTGTGTTTACAAGCACTACACCTGCAGCATCTTCATGAAACTTCTTGCTTATGAAAACATACAACCAGGAAAATTTCAATCTTTCAAATGCAGCCAATCCAGACTTCTTGAGTTTGAATCTGGGTGGAGGCACTAATATGCCACACATATTTCAGCAGAAATGGTAAAAAAAGGCTTTGCTTAGTATTTTTTTCTGGATTAGTCAGACCTCGGATACAATATACCAAGCCCATTAAGCATTGTTGCTTCGGCAATGTACTCTCGATTTAACAAATGACGATAGATCTGAAGAAATCGGAAAACGGTTCCTGTGGTCTAGGTTTAAAAAATTTGTGAAATTTTATCCTTTGTTCCCAATCAGTCACTCTCTCAGCTCATTTATTCGAATCGGGAGCACGTCATGACGTAAAACATGCCCAGTGGGACATATGCTGGGATTTCCCTGATCCAGGTTTTCTGCGTTTCTGCGTCCCTGACGCAACTTTGTGGCTTGGGACCCTCATTTCTGCATTACTGTGCATCCTTAGGACCCCCAATAGGATCCCTCAAATAGACATTTCCATTTAAGCACAAACATTTTTCTTTCTGACTATTTATTGTGCACTAAGTCTTGTGGTGCATTGAGCAATCTGAATTTGCTGTTTTGTAATGGACTTGAAATGCATTACCGTACAGGGAAGGGACCCCCAAAATTTCTCAGGGACTCCCTAAATAAAAACTTTAAGGGTCCTGGGACCCTCGTATGAAAAGTCCTAGGGAAAACTCTGGACCTATGCTTAGCACGATTTTTAAACATCTATCAGGAGGACAATAAACTATATCATAAACCTCCAAAAAAAATTCAAAACAACAAATACTCACATAGTCTGTCCTACAAACAGTATTTGCTATAGATTTTGAAACCTGCGTCATAAAACTAGATTTGTCCATGTCCTCTGAATCAATCATAAAAGTGAACAGTTTTTCTTTCATTTCTCCCGTATTTTTCACAATGAAACCAAAAGCATCTTTACAGTTTTCTGTTTCAGTAATGTCCAGCACTCTTTTAACACATTGTAACTGAATTAACTCGAGATGTTTGTAGCCTCTCGTTGGAGTCTTCGAAGAAGAGGGACTCTTGGAAAGTAGCACTTTTGTTCTACGCTTACACATCTGCAAAAAGAACGAAATGTAAGAATTATCAATATGTAAGCATTAAAACAAAACAAGAGCAGTCACTGAAAATGTTGAAATATTGCTTCACCAAGGCGTTTATACCTTAACCAATAAGAAGAGTTCAATATCACACATGGGTAAAAGTTCAAAATTTATACACTGAAAGTTGCTTGTCAATATAACGAACTAGATAATTTTCATATAAATTACATAGTGCATTTTTTAAAAAAATACTGAGATCAGTATTTAGAGATCAGTAATAAGACTAAAAACTTTTACCCCTGTAAATAGAAGAGTTTAATACTAACCACAACCTGAGAATACCGGGGTGTCAACATGGCCAAATTCAAAATCAGGAAACCAAACATTTAAGCACAACAAGACACCTTTAATAACATTATTTCCACTAACATCTAACTCAGTTTGAATAAAAAAATTTCCTTCGGAGCAGATTATATTTACCATAACTTTGTCATTTTCTAGATATTTTCATCAAATAACTTTTATTTTGGTCAGAATGTGATGCTTTTTAAGATATGTTGAAGGATAATCACCCCCGGAGAATACTTAATGTTTGATACTAACCACAACACAATCTGAGAATAAGAAGAGAGATAAAGGAGCTCCTCGCTCACATAGAGTATCAGACAGCTCCACGACATCCATCTTCGTGATAAAAAATCTGTGCGATGATAATAATGTCGCCTGAAATTATAGTAACCATAGTTATAGACTATAAGTGATGGAGAATTTTACAGGACTGTCAACAGAACCAAATTTAAAATCAGGCAAAAATCATGTAGCTGGACGTTTTTGCCAAGCAAGAGGCCCACAACAACATTTGTTTTAATAGTTACCTAAAGTAAGTATTAAAGAAAATCCTTAAATGCTGATAAATTTGTCATAACTTCGCCATTTCTCATGATATTTTCCTTAAGTCACATTATTTTGGTCATAAGCCATTGCTCTTGCAGGAGTGATAAATCCGGAATTCTGGATATATCAGGACAATTTACACCCTTTGTTTTAGTTTAAACAATATTTATTCAACAACTTTTTACAACATGTAGTAATCAATTACAAGCTATAAAGGATTGGGAAACAAGTTTTGAAAAAATAAATAAATACCGGTAAATAAATCACCCTCCTTTTTAAAATAATTGTTTTGGAAAGTCAACATTTTATCTGCCCAATGTTGCTGGAACTGACTGGATAATGTATAATAAACAGATAACAAACTTACTGGACAGTTTTCTATATCCTTCATTATATCAAACATAACAACTTGACTTTCTGTTCTTCTCTTATCTTCATTGATGTGACTGTAATATACAACAATATTAACATTTATATATACAGTATAACTTTGTTATCTCGAGGAGACATCGGGACAGGTAAAATAAACCATGTGTTCGTCATAGTGATGCTCATCATAAAGGTGCAAATCGGTCGGGACTAAAAAATATGGTCAACTTAGACCAAGTGCTCGTATTAACGATGCTCTTCATAACGAAGTTTTACTGTATGTGTACAGTAGTTAAATTAGTACAACCTTTTCAGAGGCCAAATGTAGATTGACAAGTGTTACAGGACCTTCAAAATTTCCCCCAGCTGACATTTATCATAAATTTCACCTACTGTATAGCGGGTATATTTCACGGTGTCCAATTTTCGCGTTAATAGGATCCTTTTGAATTCACTGTGTCTTGATTTCGCGCTAACGACCTGGACCGCGAAATTAAAACCTTGTTGGTAAACATGGAAGGGGAGGTAAACATAAGAGTACGAGTATAATAGTCGCTACTGATCTCGGGGTTGTGGGTTCAAACCCGGGCCGGCCAACAAAAATTACTGATAGTCTTTCGGATGAGACTTTAAACCGAGGTCCCATGTATGGGAACTATACATATGGCATGCCAAAAGAACTAGAGATGCTTGTGGAATTAGGGCATCTTCTGTATCATGCACTATCTCCAAAATACTATAAGTACTAAAAGTATTCTGGAGGCCTCGCCCATAAGGATTATCCGGTGACGAGTATGAAGAAACGCAATAAATCAAACATACTTATCATTTACTGCTAACATTAGAAAAATATGTAGATCTATTTACAAACAAATAATTATTTCAGCAAACATTTACACGTTCCCCAAACAACACTGTTATCAAAATTGAACAAGTGTGATTAAACGGCTTACAATTAAACCTTCAAACGATATTGATATGCATACATAGAGATTTAAACTCGTTCTTTACAAAAATCCAACATCTTATAATAATTTATACATGTCATAGTCTATTTATCATTACCGTATTTTACTGAAGCGACACAATGTGTCGTTTTGTACGTCTTGGAAAGTAATGTTGGATTATTTCTTAAAGCTCCTTGATGCATTGTGTCCCTTTGTAAAATTTATATAGTTTTGGTGATTATTTCGCAGGGTTTAGATTTCAAGCATTCGACGTTGACCGCGAATATAGCGAAAATTAAACCCCCGCGAAATATACCCACTATACAGTATTTGACTTATATAAGAAACTTATCTTTCTAGCGCACAGTACCCCTCAAATCTGTGCTCATATGGCTGGGTGCCTGGCAGAGCTGGGACTAGGGCAACCTCAATAACCGGTCTCACCAGTTCAAACCCGGCTTCTGGATGATCTCAACCAAAAAATTAAATCCCCCACAAATACCAATGATTATATCGCATCTGATTTAGCGAATAATGTATCCTTGAAATTATGTCGGAATGAAATGGTCTTTTTCATCAAAACATCGAAATTTAATCCCATTGAAATTAAATATTTTTACAGTAAAACACGTACGTCATCACTTCCTTTAACACACTGTTTGCTTTCTCCACTTCTATATAATCAGGATTCGATTTTGTTGTATGCTTTAATACATCTGCAATAAAATAATAAATCTTACATATAATACTAAATATCTAAGATTTGCGTTTTATATAGACAGATGAGTTAACTAGGTTTCAAACACTGCTTCTTTGTTAATATTTAGTAAATGAAACTTCAAATGGCTATAACTTTGTCAATACTTTGAATATTTTCATCAAACAACTTTTATTTTGTGCAGTAAAGATAATTCTTCCTAACGCTGAAAATCCGGATAATTCTGGAATTGTAGCAGGGGTCGAATTTAGCGATATTTTCCACTAGCTAAAATTAGCTTGTGCCATTTGGGTTCACTAGCTAAAAGGAAAAGCTACTAGCTAAAAAAATTATTAAAGTTCATTAAACAATTAACTGATAGAAAATGAACAGCTAAAAGTGCTATGCCTTGATCACTATGCCTGAAGCATGAAACAGATAAACAAAAAATCAAGATACATCAAAAAGAAAACTGCCGTTCACATACTTGTTAAATCATTTAAAACTTCAAGCTTTATCATTCATGCATCGATTAATGCTTGATGCGAATGCCGGGTACGAAAATTGTAAGTCCGTTACGTCGATTTCCATCAGTGTCGCGGAAACAGGTGACATTTCCATTTGTTGCTATTATTGCATGTTTTGATGCTCCTTTTAGCCGTTTATCGATTCATTAGAAAAGTGTTCATGCTTCAACAAAGAACGATCGTCTGTCATAGATGAAAAACGACGATATCGTATTTTAGAACATTTTTGTTTTCGGTCGCGTAAATAGGTAATAGACTGGTGTCCGACCGGTAAACGCTTGTTACTACGGAGCGCACTATATAATCATAAGCGTCTGTTGAGATCCTGATTGTGATACGGCGGACCAGTCTGGATAATTGGAATAACTAACTGCCATTTTGCCCGTTACTCGCCGAAATTTTCACTCGTCCGTTCGGGCGTCGTTCTTTTGACTTTTATTGGTGTTTGCTCCTTGTTTTCATACTCGCTAAAATATGCGAGTGACTTTAAATGTCACTCGCTATTCTGAATTTCTACAAGCTATTAGCGAGTATGCGAGCTTAAATTCGAACCCTAATTGTAGGACCCAGCTTTTTGTCACAATAACTATTATAATACTTACCATTCAGTAAGAGTGTAATACTAGGTAACCGTTGTACTGGCCGAATCAACAACTCTGTTAATGTTTGTCTACCACATTCTGGCTTCGTTTGACAAACCTATCAAATAAATAAATACATGTTTTACGTAATTTAGAATTGACACATGAGATTTTCATCAAATAAGTTTTATTTTGGTCAGAAGGCATGGCCCTTTCAGGACTGATAAATTGGGTATTCCAGTTAAATCTGGAATATTTACACCCCTGAAACATAAAACCAGGGTTATAAATATAGACACGATATCAGTGATTAAATTATGCTAATAGAAAGTCAATGGTCAGGTCGATTTCTCCGGACTATAAAAACATCAGTGAATACATACCTTCAAAAAGGCATGGAATCTGGGATTCGTTTTATCACACTTTTGTATTCTTTCTTTTGTGTCTTCGAAGAAGTTCACAAACGGAGGGTAGGCTTTTACTAAAGCATCAGCCTGAAATCAAACAAAAACATACAATGCACTGGTGAAATTAAGATACCTTGAAAAATCCTCTAAAATTGACAATTAATACAGGAACAAGACTTTGTTCAGTACACGTTTATGCCCCCAGTGGTATCCTTGTCCATAATAACTAGCCAAGTCAATCAACTTAAAAGTTTTGTAACAAACGGATGAACAGAAGGACGGACAGGTGCATCATTATATGCCCCCACATCAGTAGATCACGGGGCATAAAAATCTGAAGATCAGACGTTATGCCCAGTCTTGAATACAAATCACAAGTTGGTTTTGTTTGCAATTACCAAACACCCCTACACCAAAACAAGTGAAAACAGTGTTTTATTGTAAGAATCCTGCTTATAAATGAAATTTCAAATGACATAACTTTGTTAATACTTGGAATATTTTCATCAAGTAACTTTTACTTTCTGCAGAAAGATGCTTCCTTGTGCAGCAAATCCAGATGTCAAGAATTGTAGGACCCCTGCCACGCAGATGATCCCATCACAACAATAGCTCCCCCTTTTCTTTGAAAAAGTCTCGCTAAAAAGCTGTGAAAGAGTGTAGAAACTTACATGTTTGCTAATGACGGAGCCGATGATATGTTCCTCTTGCCAGTTATCTACCATCTCCGACAGTTCATCACGTATACAACAATGTATGTTATATATAGGTGGAATGTTACCAAATATTAACTTTATATCCGGTGCTGCGAGTATAGCACCATTATACTGATCTTGTTTCTCTATTTGTGCCTTAAATGTCTGAAATCAATCATAATAACAAATGATAACACAAGTGACATGACAATGATATGACACGTGTTTCATGTGATACTGTAAAATCATTTAATTTCATTGGGACAAAATTTCGTGGTTTTGGTAAAAGACAATTTCTTTGGGACTTGAATTTGTGGATTTTGCATTTTAGGTAATATATCATGGGTCAAAATTAATGTTCGTTTGGATAAAAGTTGAGGTAAACCACAAAATCCACGAAATTTAATCCCCCATGAAAATTAATGATTTTACAGTATTTCATAAAATTCTGACCAGTAGATAAGGACAACCAGTGTAAACAAACTTTGAGACAGACATCAACTATCTATATATCTATATATATCAAGTACAACTCAAAATTTGATGAAGGTTAAGTTGAATCAGATGGACTGATGGAATTTTCATAGAAGTGCATAATCTCAAAACCTTTTTTAGGAAGTGAATTTTCAGTTTAACCAAACATGGTTACTACTCAGTCTCTTAATAGACTGAACATAGATATGGAGTAAAGAGTTTAACAAGCAATATACAGTACAAGGACTACTTACGTTAATCAGAGTGTGTAGTATACCAACATAATTTTTCTCTGTTTGTAAGAATTCCTTCACAACCTGTAGCCTTGGTGTAACTTTCACGTTCTCCCGATGATCAGCTGAGAATTATAAACAGTTTTATTATTTCAGATATCACATAAATTTTATTATTTAGGATATACCATCAATTTTTTTATTTCCAATGTCTCATCAATTTCATTATTTCAAAAATCACATAAATTTTATTATTTCAGATATCATGTTTGTTTCATTATTACGGATATCATGTCAATTTTATTACTTCACACTTATAATTTTAACTACTTCGTTGCTATTCATTCAATATTAACCCTTATATGAACAGTCACCCAAGGAGTGAAGCTCTTTGTTGGTAGTCTAAATCCTATCCACCAGGTGAAAGATATCTGACTTAACATGATATAACTTGGTATTGTATTTAATTCGGCATTCTTAGAGACGCCATTCAATCATCCAAGGAACCTTGGACAGACGTGTTTATCCCAACAAAATAATGACTCAGTTTGTACAAAGAAGAATAAGCTTTGAACAGGTATACGGCTGAAACTAAAGTTTTCCTGTCCAAAGCCAGCTTTAGGCATCAAAGTTCTACGGTAGAAATAACTTACTTAAATTGATATCTGATATATCCGGGGTGTTGGATACGTCGAGGAATGAGTTCGGACTAATAACTCCGCCCATATCACTGGAGCTAGACCGTCTCTTGTTATACACGGGAGATTCTAATTCTTCATCGGACGCTAAATGTGCGATGTTTTCTTTCAGCCGTTTCCTCTTCCTTGACTTAGACCCGGACATACTGCTGGGTGTGAACAGGTTGGTCACCGGTTCACCCTGCTAATAAATGTTAATGAATATATCAGTAATATTGGACTAATTCCAGAACACTACTTTAAGGCCGAATTAAAATATTCTTGGTTTCCCCATCCCGACCCTAGCAGATTTAGAATGGGTAGGTAGGTAGGTAGGGTAAATATTTTTTTTGAACTGTTTCAGTATGATAGTTAATGGTCTAGACGTACAAATAATGAAATTAAGAATTAACTCTAAGGTGAAAACCAACTAAAATTTAATGGTACATGTAAGAAAGAAGCCAGCAAACAAAAAAAATTAATTTTCACTTCCAATTTTAAATAAATTTTTTTTATTTCAATATGGGCAATAAAATATTTTGGGTAGGGCCCTTTTTAATTGGGTAAGTAGGGGATGGGGGAACAAACAATATTTTATTTTAGGCCTAAATATAACTATAAATTGGAGTTTACATTTTGATAATCATGTTTTACATGACAATCTCAAGCAACTGTCATGCCACTATAATCCATGCACATGTTTTATTTTGTGTTTCTAAATCTAGTCTAGTCCCCAACTTTTGTTATTGATTGAACCAATTGTGTAAACATCATTTTCATGTTTACAACGAATTTAAACCATGAAAACAATTCACTATCCCTAGTTTTAAGGTTTTATGCCAAAACCACATGAATTATGCAATCTAAAATTCTTGATAATAGGCAATGAAGCAATAATTCATTTTTCTTTTGACAGAAACACAATTTCTTCATACTTATTTCTCAGAAAGTAACTGAATCATGTAAATAGTACAATAGTATCCATATATGAACATTGATATGAATCATGTTTAGTATGTATGTTTTATAATGTAAGTGAAACAGGAAATAAATAAGCACTTATGAATATCATCAACATTGAAGATGTATAACAGTGTGCAACATTAACAGTGGCCATCACGAATGTATCCAAGTGCTGTTCTGAATTTTATCATCTTATAGTGAATCACCTGAATCACATGAATACTAAATTTGTATTTTATAAATAATGTTTGAAGTCCAACTTGTCAAAAGTTATTCAGACATATGGGAGACTTAACAAATAGCTATGTAGCGCTTAATCCTTTCCTAACGATGCCTTTTTTATTTAGTTTGAACGGACGGTAACTGAATGAAGGAACTGGATAGCGCTTTGCTTAGACTACTGACATCAGGCACTAGAATTTAAATGATTTTGATGTGTTGCCTCTTTCCCTAGAAGCGGACACTCAACCACTAGGCTATCGAAGCAGACGGCATACACTTACATACTAAATGGATAAAATATGAACTTACTTTTTGGAATGTGTACATTTTCTCAGCTGCGCATGCTTCCATCTGAATACATGCCCAAAACCACTGAAACATACAGAAATATAATAAGTATCACAACTGGCAACAATCTACCACACAATACAGCAAGGTTTATGTTTATTCCATTGTAAGACTGTCTTTCACCAATTGGCACACAGACATCCCTACTATCTTTACAAGGTTTCAGACATTGTTTTATTGGTAAGAAATTAGGGAACTTCAAATGACCATAACTGTCAGTTATTTGAATTTTTTCATCAAAAAAACTTTTTTTAATGCAGAAAAAAATGCAGCAAATATGAGATTTTTTTAAAATGCAGAAATAAATTGCAGCAAAAAATAGATTATTGGATTATTCCAGCAGTTTGAAAATGAAAGTATTACCTCTCCTTTGACGACATGTCGTGGTAAACTAACGTCTGTAGGTAAGTCTTTTACCGCCTCATCAATGATAAGATGTGTACAATCCTCGTCACCAACTGATGCAAAAGTTCCGCCTGTAATAATGATATCATAAATTAGCAATTCCAATTGGCATATCATCAGGTCTGACCTAAACTAGAGCTTTCACCATTAGGCAGACTTATATACCCCCTACCGACAAAGGGCCATAATTCTGGCAAAAATCATTGCAGCACATCCTTTCCTTCATGCACTTCTATATGTTAAAGTTGTTCATGTATAAAAGTTTGAAGGAAATCCTGCAAAAACTATAGGAGTTGAATCCACATAAATCTGTCTACAGACAGACAAGCTGAAAACAGTATACCCCCTTACAACACGAGTTGTGGTTTGATTCCCATAGCCAGTTTTCCACATTTCTTTAACAGGTTACTTTAATGTCTAACCATTAATGAAATATTTGGATTTTCCATTCTCATTCTTTTATTTTTGGACTCATAGATTTGCAAGTTATTGAGTCCCAGGACTTGTTCATTGAAATTTGTAAAAAAATCACTGAAGTGTGTTACTTCTTTAGCAGTTCCAGGGTTCCCGCTGTCGGTCGCCAATGGCGCCAATTGCGCAAGAAAATAAAATTTGGCTCTAAAAATAATCAGTTGGCGATTTTTACTGGAGCCAATAAAAAAAACTTTACAAAAATCGTAAATTTCGTATTTTTCTCATGGGCGTATAATTTTACACTTTGGGATTGACAATGTTGAGTAGATCTAACTGGTGTCATTTCCTGGGGCCAGTTGATAAGATAATTGGCATACTGCCCCATACTTGTTAATTTAATTATGCATAATCAAGGTGTCATAAATTTCAATTAACAGTCAGTCTGTGTAACACTTACACACCACGTGACCATCGAAAGCGGTGATAAAATCAATAATTGCTCCAAGCTTCAAACACAGTTGGTAATCCTTTAATCCAATTAAATCCAAGCTAATTATGAAACACGTGTGAAAAACATCTTGATTGTCGTAGTTTTAGTAAACAAATTAGCAGACGCGATTTGGTAACAGTCCGTGGATTCGAATATGTGGATTCATATTTCTACTGAAGAAGATAAACTAGGTTTAATCACTATAAATTGACTTAATTTATTTGGTAATTGATGTTTAAACTCAGTAGAAGTAATTTCATGGCTAAAAGAACACCATTTATTGTCCAAAACAAATTTATTTTCTTTGTAACTTGAGTGGTATCCGGATAGCATAAAATTCGGATACGTTTTTTTTGTTCTTTCAACCATTCTTTTTTTCCAGTAAATTATTAGAGCATCTAATATTAAACATTGTTTATGTAAATGAGAAACCTTTAAATAAAAAATAGTGGGTGTTTACATTTGGACAAACTATTCTTTTCCTCCACGCATTTGACTAACTATTTTTTCCAACTCATCATTCGACACTATTTTTTCCTTATTACTTTGAAATAAATTAGAGAGCAAGGTCACAACATGCTTATAACTAACCATCATCTGTTATGCCTGCCTGGAAACTAACCAGTACTTTGTATGCATACCAGAAAGGTGTGTCTCATCAAACAGACAACTGGCTCCAAATTTGGAGCCACTGGCTCCAACTTTTTCTGATTGGCGAATTTGTTGGCGCAAGCTAAAAATTACCCAGAGGAAACCCTGAGTTCCTTGACTGTATGTTAACTACAAACTTACCATTCTCTATGGTGATTTCTTCCATATGATTCTGTTCATCTTTTGAGAATCCGAGGAAACTGAGACATCGTTTGTAGAATGGTGGTAGTTTATACTTCATCTGTAAGAATAAATTTTTGTTAAACACATATGCCCCCATGGCAGTCCTATTGTCGAAAATGGTAAAGGTCATAGTCACCTTGACCTTTGATCAACTGACCTCAAAATCATTAGGGTTCATCTACAGTTGCTGGATAACCTCTATGTAAAGTTTGACGACCCTAGGAGAAAGTGTTCTTGAGTTATTGAATGGAAACTATTTGGTCTACCGACCGACAGACCGATATGGGCAAAGCAATATACCCCATCAGTAAAGATGGGGGGGGGGGGGAGATAATATATAAATACTAATAAATATGTCAAGTTTACAGTGGCTGACATACTTGCTTTCAAGTTCATTTAGGTGTAAGACTTGGTTTTTAGGAAGTTTACATGCAGATATCAACATTTTAGAAATAAAAATATTTCTGATCCTGTTTTGATCATGCCCTTTCTCGGAAATCTAAATGAACAACATGACATAGCTTGCATTTTTCAACATTTTAATTTTACATGGAAGACAAAATAATACGTACCACAGACTCGTCGTCAGCCCTAAAATCTATCTGGTCCCTATCTGACCATACTCGGTTCAACCAATCAGGACTCATTATTGGTCTCCCTAACCCTACAGCATACTGAAAACAGATCAATCAATAGTAATATTATACATGACATAAGTAACAAATGAAAACAAAACTTTTGCTGAAGAATAATGGACGTTAATGCCCATGGGTCCTGAAAACAGGGGTCCTTCAGTACTGAGGCATAATTCCATATCTTGAAAACAAGTTGCAAGTCAGTTTCAAGTGCCATTATCACACATCCATACACCTGAACTATGTTTCAAACATTGTTTTATTATTAAAATTAAGAGTATGGAACTTCAAATGGCCATTACTACGTTATTTTTTTTAAATTTAATATTCCGCAATTGTAGGACCCCAGTGGAAACTAGGCAGGAGTCCATTGTACCATTAGGTCATATCATATCCATACAAAAAAATCTCTGTTTTAAATATTGTTCCTTTGTTGAATTCCGCTATGAAATTTCAAATGATCATAGCATTTCATCAAATAACTTC
The DNA here is from genome assembly GCA_963678985.1 of Spisula subtruncata. Classification (NCBI taxonomy): domain Eukaryota; kingdom Metazoa; phylum Mollusca; class Bivalvia; order Venerida; family Mactridae; genus Spisula; species Spisula subtruncata. Next base: position 43,396,234 of record OY787671.1, read on the forward strand.
TATTTTCTGCAAAAAAGATCTTTCTAGTGCAGCAAATCAAGAATTCTGGATTTTGACATCCCTGAAATAAAGAGGGTGTCAAAATGGCCAAATTGAAAATTAGGAAAATTGAATGCGGATAAACATTTTTGCCAAACAAGAGGTCAATGACATTATTTTTATCTCAATTTTTGCTACAGAAAATCCTTTAGAGCTCAGCAGATTAAATTTACAATAACCTTGCCATTTCTTGAATTATTTTCATCAAATAACTTTTATTTTGGTTAGCAGGACAATGCTTACAGGAATAAAAAATCCAAAATTCTGGATAAATTAGGAAATTTGGCACCACTGAACATGTAACCATGGTAACGAAAAATGATGACAATTACCTCATCAACACACATATCTTCCTGTATTGTATCCATAGTTATATGTCAGGCCCTTCCACAGGACCAAAAAGCCTCTTAAAATCAGAATTGGCCTTCCTGGAGAGCCTTAAATCCTAGTGTGGTGTCTTTAAATCTGTTGGGGTCTACATGTATATATTCAGTCCGTATTGATAATTTGAAAATTTATGGCTAGTAAATTATCATTAATATGGATTTTCATGCAGATTTTCTTATAAACACAAATCCCTGCGTTGCTCCAGTGCCTTAAAAAGTATGCAATATCTGAATGTTCACTAAAGTTGATACAACAGTGTTAGTTCCCAAAATATCCATTTTTCGTTAACAGACCCAACTTTTACACATGTGTATTTGAACCACTACATAATCCAGATACTAGTATCATCCAGGATATGTGAGAGACATATTAAATTCCATGTTTTATTCCATCTTGAAGATTAATAAACAATAGTTCACTTAATATATAGATTTAAACATAAATTTTGATTTTCAAATCAGTAAAATTTCCTATAGTTAGTACACAATGGATTAATCTAACTTTACAATTGTGATAAACAACCTTAATTGTAAAGTGAAAAATTGTAGTCCGATGTTTAGACAGCGAATCAGAATCCCAGATAAGGACTTTAAGAGGATGACACACATGTTCGTCTAGTGAGATCAATAAGGGGCTATCAACCTGCTTATTTCATACGCTGATAAGCCCTTATGGCTATCAGTGGGCAGACGTAGATATATGTAGATAAACATGATGTCACAAGTTTACCAGGAAATGGGTACTTCAATAGATAGATTAAAAGTAATGATAATAGTTTTATACTTGTATCTAGTCAAGAGAATCCCAAACAATCCTCAACCTTAAAGAGGCACTCCCTATAACTTTGATCATTTAAATTGATTCAAAAATATAATACATTAAATGAGAATCATTATTGCTTCAACTCCTCAAATTTCAACAAAAATCTCCCACTAATTACTGAGAAAAGAATGAAAACATATTTCCGTAACGAGCCAAAATAGTCACAAGTTGTTTCCCTTTGACCACACAATAATAAATCGCTGGAAGCGATAGATTATCATTGGTGATTTAAATATATTTTTGACACTATAGAGACATATTTGCGCACACTTTCTTCTGACAAATCGTGATAATTGATAGTGCTTTGTACATTTAGCTCATTTAATGTGAAAGTAGAGAAAAATATGCTAGTTATAGGGAATGCCTCTTTAATATTGCATTATTTAACAGCTGATATTAAATCTATATTTATTACTCCAGACATATGTTTTCATAAGTGGGGAGTATCACGAAGAGTTACTTCCCCTGCTATTACTGAAGTTACTTGAAACTTGGACCAGGACAAAGTTAGATGGATAGATTTAAAGCAATGATAATGTTAGTGTACTTGTATCTAACCAGTTGTTGATATTGTTTATAAATAAATATCTCTCTAATGATTCCGCTTAAAAATGTTGGAAGAGTTACTCACCCCTGACATAACTGGAAAGCTACATGATTTCTGAAATCACCCCTAATTATTTTTGCTAAAAATATTTTATCCGTCATGAGCTGTTTTGAGATAAACTTTTCTTTACTACTGAGATCCAACTATTGTATGACCAATAGTTTGAATTTATTATCTATTCACATTTTTGTACAAATGTTATGCAATCTCTGGTGCACAATAAATCACATACCTCATATTTTTCTCCCCCGATCATGTTGGCCACCAGATGTGTGACATTACTTTTGAAGTCCCGTCGAACATTACCAGACATGTAATGAACAAGATCAACAAAATGGCACTGAAAGAAGAAAGTAGGTTACTTGTATCATGCGTAGAATGATTGTTAAAACAACACAACACTCAATTTGGGGAGTTCAAAAGTTTGAAATTTTGAAACACGAAATCTTCAAAAATCAACAATAAGGAAAACAGATTTACAAGTAATAGTTCTGAGTTCTATAAATTAATAAGGAAAACAAGATTATGTCAGATGTTTTTTCCATTTTTAGTTACAATGACATTGACCTCACCACCTCTTCTTTCAATCCCAAACAAGATTTTTATATAAGCAACATACACAGCAAGTTTCATTATGTTATCATTTCAAACTCAAGTCATCAATTGAAAACCAAATTGTGGACGCCCGCTACATATAACAAATTTATGAAACTTAAATTTGTGTTGATTTATTAAATTGTATTCAACTTATACATACCACATCTGCCTTCTCTTTAAAACCAGTAAAACAGACCTTTAAACCTTGCATTGATATACAGTACTGTGGTCTCGAGTTGTATGGTATACTCTGAAAAATACATAGGAAAAATTTGGGCCGTCATTGATTCGATCAGAAGTACATTCATGATTACAATATATAATGTAGAAACCCAAACATGACCATTGACCTTGAAATAATTAGTTCAGACATAACTCAGAAAATGTGTAGAGAATGCTCTGTCCATTTACCTGTCAAAGGTCTTGTCAAGGTCATCAAGCAAATCTGTTGGATTATGCAAACATTTTCAATATATTTACAATCAAATTTTAATTCTTACATTTCACTGGTTAAAATACTTACAACATTCTCTTGAGCACATTTGATGACAATCGGAGGTCCAATAATTCTAACATCAGCTCTGTGTAACTTATTGAATACATCTCCTTTAAACTCAGACAACACAAACACCAGATCAAACTCTGTTGCATCAGAGATGTACTCATCCCCCGTCTCTGATTCCAGCACCTCACAGTCCAATTTCTGTAAAAACAAGACAGCGCTAAATGAATGCCAAGCTCTTACCCAAAAATATTTTTTATTTTAAGGAATTGGGCAATACTGGAATTGTGGCTTTAAGGAGATTAGACAAGAAAACTGCATTAATATCAATAATTTAAAGGCTGATTTTAAAAGAACTGTATTTAATATTATTACAAGCAATAATCTCTCAAATGAAACAATTTCTAAATTAGATATTGCAAGTATTAAGACCTATAATATATTATTAAAAGACATTGGTCATGCCAGGAATGAGGGTTAAATGCCCTAGGGGAAGCCAATTTTGGCTTTAAAGCACCAGGTTACCACAGCACCATCCTGGTCCAAACCCTCTGGAGTGATGAAAAATATGTACAGAGTAGGTTAAGAACCCCTCGGGAGTTTTTGCAAACCTATACCGAGTTTACAGTTTGTATTGATAGTTACCTCGGCAGCTTCGAGTAATTCATTGTTTTGTTGACATCCCTCACCAACCAGAATGAGCCGCAAGTCTTTATCATCTGTAACAACAGCAACAATACTTCAGTTAAAATATAATTATTAAAGCTCATCACGTTAACGGTCAGCACAAATGCCTCTGATTTCCATCAGGTGTAACACTTGTTTACAGTCATAGACAGTCCTGTTATATGTATTATGAATACTGTTATGTACCATACAATTCTTCAACTATATTAAAACTGATAAGCAGTGTGTAGGGGAATATTTTACTACCTTGCACCAGTCTGCGAAATTAGGATTTGAAGTTCAGGATTTGAAATTCGATCAACAGTCACAATGCCCAAATCAGCTAAATTGAATACTTTTTTCTGTAGACTCTATGTATAATTACTGGAAAGGTTACTTGCCCAAATCAACACTTACTTACTCTACAATTAATTGTCCCAGACAACTGATCAAGTACTAATTTTGCAGACTGTTGCACAACAACTACAAGCTTCTAGACTTTGCAGACTTAAAATAAGAATACTCACCTCATTGTAGTAAATATTGATGTAGGGAGAACTTATACATTTTGAGATATATGTAAAGTTTATGATATTCATTAACACAATTTTATTCCGACAAAAATAATATATTCTATCAGCAACAAAAGTTAACGTTTTAGTTAAACCATCCAAGTCCTAACTCACATCGCTATTATTACTTTCTATAGAGAAACTTATATAAATTTAAAGAATATATTTTAATAAATTATCTATGGTTTTTAATGTATGAGACCTGTACAGGAGACCAATGGACAATAATTCTGGCAAAATTTGTTGCAACACAATTTTCTTTCTCCCTGGCATGCACATCCAAATCAAAATGTTCTGACCGAGTTATAATGCTCAGTGACGAACATTTGACTTTCAAGTCTGTTTTTGAGTGCCATTAGCACACATCCCTTACAACAAAACTTCATTCCCTTGTCAAATGCACTGCAGCATACAAAATGCCCATAACTCAGTCAGTATAAATCCTGTTTTTTTTATCTTCAAATACTTTCGAATAGCTCCAGTTGTCTGCAGATTTTTTTTTATTATTTTGGAAAAAATTATAAGGCCCTAATAAAACTTTTAAGTGGTTAAATAAATGCACATAATATTTTGACATGTGAGTATGAAGTTTGGTTATAATGACGAGGAATGATGGAATAATGATCTGTTTATATGATATAAAATGAAAACCTTCAGATGTACATGCTGATAGCACTGACCAGATACAAAATGCCAATCAGTCATGCAAGAACTTAATCAATAAATATTAAATAAGTTAATTTGTCTATATAATGTGTGACTGTCATCATATAAGAACTTTACTTTGAACTTCGAATATATATCTCCTAAAGAACACCTAAACCAGATTTTAAACACTAAGTGGGTTACATTATTGCAAGATAAGTTAGAATTCTGAAAACATAGTTGTACACATAGTTGGACATGAAAATGATCAGGGGTGCAAAAATGAGCCATTATAGGCAGTAAAAATCCACTGGCTATTTGACCAAGATGCCGGCTACTATTTGTTGTTTTTCTGAGTAAAATTAAGTGAGATTTTAAACCAAGTGATTTTTTTCGCTAAAATGTATGGAGATATTAGGCCCCTTTCCCCTCTCAGTATAGTATATATTTTCCCCTAAAGTTTCTAAATTTTCCCCTTTGAGTCTTGCTCAATATTTTTAAATTGATAGGATAAATGATTGCAGAATGGACAGGTAAGCTTGTTTGACCTCCCAGGCTTAAAATACCACCAATAATCACTTTAACTAGCATTAAATGAAATTTTACAAAAATTCCAAATTTCCATTTTTGGCTTTCCAGCCAACTGATTTTCCCCTTCCTATGGGACCGGACCCCTTTTCCCCAAAAATGAAAAGAAACACTGAAACCAATTGCCTAATCTTACAAAATTTAGTTTACAAAAATATTTCTTCACCCCTGACATCATACGTCTTTTTCACAATTTAGCAAAAGCTGTCATAAAATTCTTTCAAAAGCCATGCAAATACACACATTAAATACAAGATAATTAGCTATCATAATATCATGGAAGAAAAAATCATGAAGATGATAAAATTTTTGCATAATTCAGAAGTAAATGAAACGTTCTGTGAGTTTTCTTTCTATGTTATTAAAGCAAAACCAAGTGTTCAAAATAATGCACATGCTAAAAGCTTGGGGGGAGGCTCAGGGCTTCCACTAGGCTCCAAAAGGGAAGAGTTCAAAATGACTCCTAAACCTCATTTTCAAGAGTCATAAAAATTTGTAAATATAAGTATAATAAATGTGACTCTTCAACGAAAATATTCAAGAGTCAAAATGCAGTTTCAATAGTCAAATGAAAGCCCTAGGGCTAGTGAGTTTGATTTTGGCCCATTTTTTTGGGACTTAACAAATTGTAAACAGGCTCTGAAAAAATTAGAGTTGCAGTCTTACTGTCAAGAATAACAAATTTTTATTTGGACTCACTAACAGAAAACCCTGTATTCATTACCTGGGACGGACATTTTGCTTATTGCTTGGTGGTTGAGTGTGTTAATAAACCATGTCTCATAAGTCCTCAAAAAGTAAGAATTCTGAAGAGAAGAGCGATACCACTTACAATTTACATGCAAATAATTTTGATAAATAATTTAGTACCAGTATGTAGCAGGGCTGTAACGGTATACCGCGGTACACGAAAGACCGCAGACTTAAGTCCCACACGGTTCACGGTACAAGAATTGCAAATTTCGGTACGGTTTGGTATAAGCTTTTTTATGAGCAAAATAATATTCAGTGAACGAAACTGTCTGAAAGTCCTCTGATTATGTAAAATTACCATGCATCACTCGTTTTAATTGTATTAAGATATGTCTCATATTGTCGAAATGCATTTAAAATAGTTGATAGCCATATAATAATTGCTGTTGTAGAATCAAAACAATTCTTTGTCACTTGAAATTGTAGTTTTTAAGCTGCTGTAAGAGAATATTCGGCTGTTTCACGGTATTTTACGCAGCATTGCTTGCACTATGTTATATGCTCAAAAACAATACTTCTTCAATTGTTATGTTGGTACTAATGTACTAAAAACAGTGTAAGGTCAATGTACAACTTTTACAGTTAAAATAAGTTTGCTCCTTCAACTTGTAAGTTTGTAATTATGCCATTTATGCCCCATATACAGTGGAACTCACTTATAGCGAACTCGCTTATAACGAAAACTCGGTTATAGCGTAAGGAAATAAAATCCCCGACCGAGTCCCTTCTTTATTTCAATGTAATACCACTCGCTTATAACGTAATCGGATATAATGAAAAATCGGTTATAACGTAGTGATTTCTATGTCCCGTTGGAGCATTTGGTGTGCAAAACTGCTCGGATATAACAAAGGCGGTAATTGTGTGAAAAATGTTTGTGCAAACAATCTTACAAGATGTTAAGTAGTTACGTCAGGGGCATTTATCATTGCAAATTAACTGCCTTAACCAATAATTATACCCCTAAACATCGTTGACATTACAAGGTTATTAGCTTTTTTAAATGTATTTGCAACTGTTACTATCAAACCAAATATTAGTTACAGGATGAAATATGTGGGGCCTTCATCAACCATGCCACATTCTCCATCGTTACTTACTGAATTGTTTTGATGGTTAAGAACTTGCTAATTAGTGGACTTTGTCAAAGTGCTCAGATATAGAGGATTTATCACTCGTTGTCAATTGATATAAATTTATATTAAAAACACTAAAAATGCGAAATACGCATCGTTTTATTGAAAAAACTCAATACCTTATACTACACGTGGTACGTATAACTTTATACGTACTGGCTATACTAACATGGGTACAAGGAAAGTCATGCGATATAACGAAATACGTTACATTCAATCTCATATAAAGAAATTTCGTTGTACTGATATAGCGAAAATCGGATATAGCGTAAGGAATCTCTGGGTCCCAAGGATTTCGTTATAACCGAGTTCCACTGTAATGGCAATTTTAGGCGTTATGCTGTAACATTCTAAAAATGGGAAAGTTTGGAGATCAAAATCTTACAAAGTAATAATCACATACACCTTAAAAAGACCCGAAATTAATACTGTATTATCTCTTCTGCATTTTGCTTTTTATTTTCTATAAATCGGACAAAAAATAATGAAAAACTGTTAAATACAGCAAACTACTCTTACGTTATACTTTTTTGAAACTGAGCATCCTACCTGCATATAACTAGGTGTGGAATATTGCTTCTATACCATTTTTTGTCATTTTATTCATAAATACTTAAAAAAATAAATACTTAGGATGAGAAAAGAACCAAAAAGTTATCATAACGGATCAAATTTGAAAAAAGTAATTTTCTATGTGAGGTGTTTTTTGAGACACTTTTTTTGTAGTGTCCGCAACGCCATAGTATTTCAGAAACTACTATAGCTATTCCTGTACAATTCTGTGTGTGAATAGATCTCATGTCCACAAAGACATAAACCAAAGGTTATAGCTTTGCTGTGCCAACTTTGTGCAGGTCAACAAAAAACCTCACTTGTAGTGTCCGCAACGCCTGTAGGGTCCGCAACGCAGACCATTAAAATAGCATTTTTCAGTCTTGTATTGTTGTCTTTTGGGTCAAAAAGCTATTTACAATCAAAATTCAGATTATTTAGGTATTTTTCATGTTAAAGAAATGTAAGTTTACTGCTTTCTAGAAAATAACAGTAGTGTAACAACCAACAGAATATAGACATATTTTACAAAAATATATTTGTATTTTCTTTTAATAAATTAGGTTTCAATTGATTTTGACAGTTTCTAGGGACTATTTGAACCTAATTGATAATTTGCATTCCCTTCAATAAAGTATTTTATTGTCTATCAATGATAATATAATTCTGCTGTTTCAATAAAATACATGTAGTGTCCGCAACATTTTGGAAATAACAAAACATTTTTATTACTTACTTTTCCGTAAATCTAAGCTAATATGTTGCATTCACTGTTGTTTAAATTTGTTAGGAAAAGTTTCCGTACAAAAATATAGGCATGAGTATCAATTTCATTTAATATCACATATCTTCAAAAAGTGTGAATTATGTACACATAGATATAAAGTAGACACTTTGTCCTACATAACCTTGCATTATTTTTTTTTTCTAGAACTATTTATAATCTATCAAATTTAGGTAGTATAAAATAAGTTATTTCTAATGTGGCTATCAAAACATAAATTTCATTTAGTCCATTTCTTTTGTCATTTGCAAGTTATGATTGGTGAGAATACAATATTGAAAAGGCTCCAGATACAAACTTACTTACAAACTCTTATCCATTTTGAAATATTCAAGACCAAATTGGCTGGTTATTGGAGCCAATGAAAGTGTTCAAGATAATATATATTTACTTTAGATATTCTGTTTTTCACCAAGGTGAATGAGGATCACAATAAAGATTATTAAGTAAGAGCTGGAAATGCAACTCTTGTCAGTTTTACATTATCCAGTAAGTAATGCAAGACAAGTCTGATTTTGCTGGGTATTAATATTGTCCGATACAATATGCTCATTGATATCTCCATCAAGTTGGTGAGAATAGCTGTAAATACATGTATGTTCAAGTCGAAAAATGCTTATTAAAAGTTTTATTGATTCTAGGGACAAAATCATCTTAAAGTGAAAGCAACTTGGACTGAATTTGCTGGTATTCAAACTTGTCCTTGATATTGAGCTATTTAATTTTCATCAATTTGGCTTTTGATTAGAAGAAAAAGGTTCAAGTACGAGATTGGACAGCCAAAATCTTTATGGCACCTGAATCACCCATACACCTTGGGTGCTCCCATGAAACAATTCTGCAGACTTTCGAGACTGACATGTAAAATGTATCAATATCACAAATTAAATTTCATATCAGATCTATGTCATTTAATTATTGGTTTGTACATTTACATATAGATGGCAGCTCCATTTATTTTCTTGCATATCATATAAATATGCCGTAGAAGACATACACTTCATTCTTGTCTTGCATACTATGTACAAAAATTATTAACCAGGTACAAAACATTACAAACAGTTGCTGGCAGTCTCAGCCAAACTAGGCCGGACCGACGGACATGTCCGGTAAAAATCGCACAGGTCCGACCTACGAGTCTAATTACACAGGACCGACTGTCCGGTGAATTTTTTACCTCATCACCGGTAGATTTTGACCTCTACGCCGTACGTAGACAATCCGATTTTCCGTTAGAGGTCTGCAAATAGCGGTATACTATACGGCGCATTTCATTGGTCTGTTGAAAGTTGTTTTGTCGATACGTCACACATATCGCGAGCAGTAAACTTATTGGTTCCTGGTTTACTGATTATCGTGTATATTTAGCGGATTTAGTGCGGGTACCACACTTGTAAATAAACAATCGGCGACACAAACAGAACGTCTCGATCGTGCGCACAGAATATTCAAGGACAATATAAATCTGGTAGTAATCTTTCTTACATTGTTTCAACCATGGCTTATTGTTATCGTTTATGAGGGAATGTTGATTGTTCATCGGTCTGATCTTGATCCTCTTTATGATGATAATAAACTTATGAAGACATATTGAACTATTGTTTTATTTTTTAGAGAATACTGATTAAGAACAATCAAATAATAACCAATCTTTATCATTTACTGCATGAATTATTTAAAAAAAATCCGGTCCTGTAAAATTTGGTCCGGTCCTGTAAAAATCTGAACTTTACTGAAGTTCACAAAATCATCTTTGACTGTTTTTAAAATTGTAGTGTCTGCATCATTGTAGTAACCTAACAAAGTATTTAATCTTATTATTAAAATCAATTTGATACAGTGACTTTGCTTATCTGAAGTTTTATTAATTTCAATACTATAACATGTTGATATTTTGGTAAAACATCTTTTAAGTGCACAGTTTGTATTTGTAGTTTATACATACAATTTTGTAATTCAGGTCAAGGTGCAACTAATTTGAAACTTCTTTCCTGTATGTTATAAAACGTAAAATAATGTATAATTACTATTCCTCTTCAGTATTTATATGTCTGAACACATCTTCATCAACTTAAATTGATCTTTTTAAAAATAACTGATACATATATAGAGACAATCATGCTTATCTAAAATGTATGATCTTCAGTTTTAAAATATGTAGTGTCCGCAACATTTTCATCTAATTCCTTGGATTGAAGAATTCCTGGTTATTTTTCGAAAAGCAATGAACTAAATTGTAGTACTGTTTTTTATATAGCAGATTTGTCAAAATAAGCTGACATTATTGATATAAGTCCAGCACTATTTACAAAAACAGTTAAGGTTTTAAGTTTATTCAATTTTATCACATGATATGAAACGGCTGAAAATTCAATAATTTATCAATTTTGAGTGTTATACTTAAAATTTCTGGTGACTAATCTGTAACCACTTTGGCTAAAGTGAAAACAAATGTTAAAAGCTTAACTTTGTCTATAATTATAAAAAAATCTTATATAACACTATTTACATTTATGTGCTCAGAACACATGAGAGCTTGGTATGCTGTATTTGATTTTGGGAAAACTAAATGAGATTACACAAAGATTTTTCAGACTTTGCACCTTTGGATATGGTATGTTTGGAAAATTCACAAGCCATAAGGAATTAAACACTTTGAATTTTTTACTAATTTGTTACACTTGTGTGTAAAATACCGTGAAACAGGCGATTGTATCATACCGAAATATACCGAACCGTTAGAAAAATTGACAGTATGTATCCAGGGATTTTTTTCCTTCTTTGGACGGGTCCTGTAAAAGGACCCGTTCCCAATGGCTACAGGACCCGTTCCCAAATGGCCGAAGGGCCATTCCCAATCAGGCAAAAATATGTGTTTACCTTCAAAAAATGCACAAAACAATGTTCTTTTAGAAATTAAACTTCTCTCATGAATTCCCTATGTGCTTTCTTACATTAACACCATAAATATCTTTGTTTAAAGTGTTTTTAAGTAAAAAAGCAAATTTTCTGTTAAAACATTTATGAAATAAATTCCCAATTTTGACGATTTCACGACTCTATTTTTCCCAATTTAGCTGCATTTCACGACTCGAAAATTCCCAATTTGAAGGGGTACAGGACCCATTCCCAAAGGGGTGAAAAAAATCGCTGGTATCATATCGTGAGGTGAGCGTACCGTTACACCCCTAGTATGTAGTTAAAAGTAAAGATCTAATAATAAAGAGCTCAGGTGACAGAATGTTGGAGATCAAAGAAATTAATGTACCATCATCTTCAGACTCAGAGAGAATTGTATGACCCCTCAATCCTTGATCGAACACTGGAAGTTAAAACAATTTCAGGAAATTAAATCATCACTGTCAAGGGTATATATGGGAACATTTTAGTAGTCTGTGAAATGTATGTCTTGACAAACTCTGATGATGTTTTGTTTAAATGAACAGGGGTGTCAACAAAGAAAAAAAATTAATCCGGAAAACCGTATATATGGCTGAACATTTTTTGTCTGAAAAGAAGCCATCAATGACATTATTTCCATTAATTAACTCTAGTTCATATGAATTAAAATGGTCATAACTTTGCCATTTCTTGAGATATTTTCATCAAATAACTTTTATTTTAGTCTCAAGTCAATGCTCTTTGAAGTTTTTCAGGAATAATCAATCCGGAATTCCGGATAAATCAGGAAAATTGACACCCCTGAATGAATGATTGAACGCACTAGCAGTAGCCAACACCAAACCTGATTATATAGATGATGGGGGTTATATATGCAGCTACACGAAGGTTATAGAGCACAATCTACACATTGGACACGGAACCTACCATAATACTGACAGGTTTCACAACAACGACGAGTTACATGTACCCCCGGTGATTCAAAGTACTTGTTGTATAAGTAGTCTAAAATATCAACAGTTAAATAGTGATAATGTGAAGTAAAATACAGACAGGGCTTTTACAAGCCTGCTATTTAGTAAAGAGTCAAAATGACACCAGACTGACTTCCAAGACTCATTGATCAAAATATTGCAAAAAGCACTAACATTTTTATCAACTTTAGAAAGCAGGACTGTCCCTTGGAATTCATATAGTGGGCCTTTTTTAACATTTGAGGAGGGCAACGTGACTGAGCACTGAAGGTGCAAAGACAGGTTATTGGTAGGAGTAAATTTGAGATGGTCAAATTTGGCCTTTGGCCGTGTCTTAAGGACAACCCTGGAAGAGTCATATATGGAAAGCCAGAGACTGAGAGATTTACATGTAGGAACGCCCCTAAAAACTTTGCTAGCTGTTACTATAATGTATAATGCACCAGTCAATAGAAACCATACCCACAACCCTGGGGAATGGCAGGGTTTTTACGTTTATTTCTTCCAATCCTTGCCCACCTCAGGGTCATAGAGATGTTAAAACCTCGCCCTAAGGCTAAACAGTGAAATAACCATGACTATATTTCCCCGCTAATTTTGCGTGCACCCTAGAGTCTGAGCCAGCCAGCAGGGACATCGGCAAGGTATAAACATGCAACACACTTCATTGATGGCGGCATGGTTTTTATAGACACTGAGCATAACTTTCACATTTTGGAGAACTGATCCTGGCGAAAAGCTGTCATAGAGGCTAGAACACTGTACATTTGTCTAATGGAAAATAAAGACACCTTGTTCTGATCTGTTAACCTCTCCTACACCTTTGTATTAAGCAAAGCAGATTGTGTTGACCATGTGCTTGGCTTTGGTCATGTTGGCAACTGGCATAAAGTTCAAGTTGGTGTTTAGATTTAGATTAAATCATTTATGAATTTTAATTTTATATTTTTAAATTTAATTAACAATGAACAAATGTCGTAACAACTGATTCAATACAAGTTAATTTATTAAATAATTGGACAGGTAGTTTATAAAAGGTTCAAGACATTTCATCTTGACATTGAACATAATGCAAAAAAATCACAAAGTCTTGCGCACACCTGTAATAAAAGGTACGAAAATACCTGGGACGAAAGTGAATAACTGATACAAAAATAAACAGATCATTATTAAACAGGGCATTTGCAATTTACATCAACATTGAATATCGTTTTCATACAAAGCTAAAATGAAGTGTCTTTCTAATGGAATTTTGATTTTCATAAGAAACTAGGGCAAAATGCCGCCAGGTAAATCGCGAATAACAATAAACTGAACGGTAATTCGGACACGCTGGATTCAAATAACGACGGTTTATTGTCACTAAGGAGTTCTGATCGAAAATAAATTAAGTTGCTAAATGAAAAGCTATATATAATAAATAGTTTTTCGTTGATAAGTAAGCATAAGGATTAAAGATAAGCGGGGCATCCTACCATCTTCGTTCACGGCATCAAGTGACCGAGTGCCTTCCGCCATTTTGTCTTCTTTGAAATTGGCGGTGTTGATAACGAATAACTCCGGATATTACCGAACATCCCGTATTCGGAATGTTTGCTACGCGAGATTTGATTGGCTGTCAGTCTAATTTAATTTACCCACAATTCCGCGGTGTAAACAAAGATTGACATAACTTTCAGAATAATTTACGCAACGTTCGACGATTTTCTCAAGGACTCCTGCAGTATTCAAGGTATGACAGCGTTAACTTATATGTCAAGCATGTTTAATGAACTATTATTTTTAATTTTCTGTGCATGGAATTTGCATATTATTGTATTTTGTTTGTGTTTTTCGATGCAAGATTAGCACGTGCTGTATTGGTGCAGAAACTGATAAATGGCTATTTTCGCACGAACACCACTATTTCTCGGGATGCTACTTTCTAGCGTTGTATCCAATCTGCCACTATTGTATTTTGCTTAGAACTGCCAACTGTCAAAGCGTAAAGTTACATACCTTGTGCATTGATTTAACTCACTGAGATGATGCAATTAACTATTTGCAACTAGTCTGGTCAGTAGGCCAATACTTATTTATTATATAATAATAATTATCCAATTTATTGGTTACCTGATGCATACAGTCGTTTCGGGTAATTCTGCGCATCGGGTAATTCTGCGCACCCTAACTTTCTATTTCCTAGAGACTTTGCTGGGTCGTTTTTCTTCGGTCCTCCAGTGTTTTTGTACATGTGGGTTACTTATGTAAAGTTTTGAAATCATTTCAACAAAATCGGAAAAGTATTTCTACGAAAATTTGACCAAAATGAGTGTCAACGGCGATTTTCGTTAATTTGATATACCACGTGACACATAAATTGAATAAAAGCACTTTTGTAATGGATGATGACTTTTCCTTTTTTGTCAACATTGGCTTAATGACTTATTCTTTCGATACTGTGATAAATTTCTTGTGAAACAAATCTTTGAAACAGACTATACAAAAACACAACTCCACCTGCGCAGAATTAGCCGAAAAAAATTACGTCATGAAAACCGGAAGTCATCTTGTTTTCAGACGACATTTGACCTAGTTTAGCGAAGGTATGATGTTTTGAATTGTTAACATTTGTCAATGAAGGTTGTTTCTATTCAAACAGCACCATAATATATTCTAAAAATCAAATAATCTCAAATGTAGAAAGCATATACCCGTTAGGTGCGCAGAATTACCCGACAGCACTGTACATGCCATATTTTCCTGAAGCCTATGCAGGAGATTGGTGATGGAAATGCAGGAAATTTCAATGAAGCGCTGATTTTTCTTGCTCAAACTGTAAACTTAAATAAATGAACTTAATATGCAGTTTTCTCCTATGTTATTTGTAGGACATAACCATGCATGTTTCATAAAGCTATTTAGATTAATATTTGACATCCTTTTCATCATGCTGGAGTAGAGTCTCAAATGCAGGAGACTCCTGCATGATGCAGGAGATCTGGTATGTAAGCTGATGATACATTTTCATATTCGTCCCAAAGTTAAAACATAGTCTAAGACATTGACTAACCACTTATTTATGAGGATGGTTAGATACAGAATCGAGACTTTGCCTTTTTTATGGGAATTAAGTGATATTCTAACATTGCCAAGTGACATCTCAACTGAATGCAATACTTCTCTAGATAATGTGAAGCAACATTGCAATAAATATCGGGGTTTTACGGCGACAGTACCAAATGATTGAAATGACACTGCAATATTTCTTTTGACATTCATGCTGTCGAATCGTATTTTCACAGCGTCTCTTCACATTAGTGTGTACAAGTCACCCTTTAAGCGCAACAGCAACATTATAAATGTCATAATCTGGATTCCGTAGTTATGGTGCAGTCTATGACAATAAAATTAATGTTCTAATGAAATCATAATGTACACTGTCTGCTCCAATAAAGACCCTTGCTGAGAAAAAATAAATGCTTACCATTTGTGTCTGCTTATCTAAAATGGAAAGTAATTATGGACCAGGTATATTTATGAGATATTTTTTCTATTGCATCAGATAGTGTTTGGCATAATGTTTTTGTTTGAACTTTGAAATTATAATAATATTGTACCAGAAAAATATGCTTACCATGTCTGCTTATAAACATTGTCTGTACCATTTAATTGAAAATAATAACCAGTGTACTGTGCCAAACATACATAACAAATAACAAATTACCCAATGTATAGTAGTTATAACAGAACATAAAACAAAGTGGATGTATTAAAATGATAATAAAATCTGACTGATGTGTAAATTGCGATGTAATAAATTGTAAATGATGAAACAAACAGTGTCTGACTAATTGCTACTTATTAACTGTGTCACTCAGTGAATACAGTTCAACCTCTGCATAGTAACACACATGTATAGGGAACTGCAAACATTGGCTGTTGTTTAGAGGTTGTAGTTCTACAGAGGTTAAATTGTATAGTAAAATATATCAGCTTAAGGAAATTTTGAAGAACTCAAGGAGTTGTTATTGAGAGGTTTTTGCTCTACAGAGGGCCACTATGGAGAGGTTGTATTGTATATAGTTATGTCCCGTAAGCAGCAGACATAAAGGAATTGTCCTTCCGTCTGTCTCTCCATCCATTCGTTTTTCTGAAAATGTTAATCAAAACTTTCAAGTTGTAGAAACTCAAGTCAAATATTTTGAATGATTAGTGTCCCTTATTGTTGGCAGTTAAGCCTGTCAAGACAATGCTTAGTTCTAACCGCTTCTTTTCAAAATGGTTCCAAAACATACTCTACACTAAAATGAAAAGAACTGATTGTCTACTCACTTGAAAGACTACCTCAGTTGACTGCAAACATCAACAATAGCAGCAATTTTTCCGTTCAAATAGTTTTTATGGGCTAATGTTTGCTTGTATGCAACTTAAAAAATCATGTACATACTGTAAAATCATTAATTTTCGTGGAGATAAAATTTAGTGGATTTCGTGGTTCACCTTCAACCACAAAATTAAATCCCATCGAATAATAATTTTGACCCCGGTATTTATTACTTGAAATGCAAATCCACGCATTACCATCCCATCGAAATGGTCTATTTTACCAAAACCATTAAATTTTGTCCCATCGAAATTAAATGATTTTACAGTAACCACTTTGATATATATATGATACTAGTAACCCAGATGATGTTGTCTATAATGACTTAGGTAGTACAGTACTTCTTTTAATATGGTTGTACCGTGATGCACTAGCAACACTTATGATCTATAAAGACAAAATTATTTCACGTCACCTACCTTTGTCAGTAACCTACTCACATTGTAACCTTTCCATGCTTACATACATGTTCGCTATATATACCCGAGTCTTTAACATGTAGGGTAGCAGTAGTCATAAAAGTCTGCTGCATAAACAAATCATTAATGGCACATTAAAACGTACATGCTTTATTTATTACTATTTGCTGACAAAACTGTTTATTGTATGTGCTTATTTGCAAACGAAACCTACAGCTGTTCGATATAAACAGAGGGGGGGATCACGTGATGGTTGCATTTCGGTTTTTCTAATGGCGGCGCCCATGTCAAACAGGTAATTTGCTGTTTTCTGTCTTTTTTCTTCGATATGTTAACATATTATACTGACCATGTTCTGGCCAACAACGTCCGGTTTCCATTGATATCTTGCTTTTGGCTGTAGGTGCCGTAGTTTTTGTGATTACCCTGTGCACAATTTCGAATCGAGGACTTTCTGTTATGAAAACCGCGATTGCATTGAGTCTTAACGCAAAAAAAGTCACGGTTTTTGTCAAATACTGGATTTATCCAGATTATAATCGACCGTATATGTTCTCATTGCACAACATAGTATCTGTGTCCTATATGTTCAGCATTAAGAGGCGTTTTTACGATTTTATTCGAATTAATGCATAATGATTGCATTGAGAAACATATTTTTCGTGGTTGCATTGAGTACCAATCAGTACCACATAATCGAGAAGTTATACATGCGCTGTTTACTGTTGTCATTTAAAATATTTAATAATAAAAATATAATTTATAATACTTACATTGAATTGTTATGTCAAATAATATATCATTTACAGGTAGTCGGTATTTTCCATACAATTTATAAGGCATTTCTGTAGCATGCACTCAGTGTTGTATTAATTATGCATATTATCTTATTTCCAGTTTCTAAAGACATGCCGAGAAAGAAAAGTAACCTTCGACCATATATTTGACACAGTAGCAAGCTTGGTAGACGGCACTCAAACAAGAACACCAATCAAACACAAGATCGGGACAAACGAAAGCTAGAAAAAACACTGTTTAGTCACCATTCAAAGCAGCACATCTTTATCCGAACTCGTCTTCTGATATAGATCTAAATTCATAGAACCTTATTTTGTTCCAACAAAGAGTTCACCAAATAAAAGTGAATACAATGGCTCTGAGGAAGTCAGCAATTAATCCGGGAACTATAATGTGAAACTACTGGCAGTAGACGAACGTATATATGTGTTTTGGGATTTGAACCATTGTGCGATGATGACAACGACGATCAGACTGTTGAACCGGTATATTAAAGTCACCATTTTAATAAGTTATAACTTGGTAACATCTCTGCAGAATGATGCAATTTGGGCACTTTAGATGATTATGATTCCGAAATGTGGAAAACACCATAAGATGGAAGAAAATGTAATAAACATCCTGATGGTGCAGGATTTAAAGTCTAAGAGGAGCAACCCTTGCAAAATGAGTATTTTGTTCACCACACAATTTGCTAAATACGATACATGGTCTACTATTTAGACATAATTATGTAGTTAACATAACGTCGTCGAGTATTGGTCATTTGTTAAGAAACAGCCCAATGGTTCCATAATTCACTGTATGTAATGAATGATCGGAGAAAAAAGTTGTGGGAGCAATAATGTGACTTTAAATTATCGGTACTATAACTAAATGGAAGAAAATCCAAGTACAGCCAAGATTATAAGTTTATGCCCAGAAGTCTAAATGAGTTTGGCAAAATACATTGTATTTGTACAACTATACTAAGAGTATTGAACTCGTCGCCAGCAAGCAGTTTCCACTACATGATATAGTTTTTCTTCTTCGGACGGATTAGGAAAACTAGTTGCACTTTTCATCTACAACACAACTTGAGGTGTGTGGAGAAGACGAAGTGGTTTTGGAAACTTGATTGGAGGATATTTGGGCAACGTCTCGTAAATTGTATTGATGGTTTCAAGAACCACCATGAAAGTGTCTGCAAATGGCCGATAGTGGGCATTTCACCTCCGAGTTATCTGTAATAAACTTTGTCGTTCCTGATATACATACATACATGTGTTGAGCTATTTGATCAATAAATAAAAGGACACCCTTTTTAAATACATATTTTTATTGTTTATGAAAAATTGGTAAATGTATTTGTTTTGAAAATATGATTTTGTTATTAAAAACTGAAAACAAACAATGTGAACCATATGTATGCTTTTACATTCAATAAATTACAGAAACAATATGTAAAAGGAAATCACATTGTACAAATACACAAGGTCCAAGGTCTCACTATACTTTGATCATGTCTTGCCTATGTTAATGTAAAGCCATACAAAATTGGATTGATGTTACAGTGAGACAAACCATGTGGTATGAGACATCATGAATGTTTGACTTTAAAACACAAAAGTAAATGTGTGCCCACAACCGTAAGTATTTGATTCTTTTAAACGACTTTCTCGACGTTCAAGTCTAGAATGAGCAACACCATGTCTAAATACTCACATACTGTCTAAATCCCCGGGGATGGGACACGTTGTCATGTAGTAATTCCCGAGTCTTGAAACCGGACCGACGTCTATTCCCAGGGACTTGGAGTAGATAAGGTTGTCAAATTCCCGCCTGTTGGGAAGAGTCGTTTTTTCTAATTTCCCTTTATAAATACTAGTGCATCTTCGTCACATACCACATAGATCTAGCATGTCCATACTGATGACTAGTAATTTAGATCAAATATTTTGGTGAACCAAACTAAAGAAATTCAAATGCAATTCAAGTGGTTTTCAGTATTAAATGATTCCTCGTGCGCTATTCCAGGGACCCTGTTATTAATTATTAAGTGTTGATATGACCCTATGTCGCTCACAATAGCTAAATGTGAAAAGTGGGCAAAGACATACGCGTTGATCACAATTCATAATTAACTAACACATACAACAAATTTTCGATGAATAGGCGTAGAACAACAAACGACTTAGTACAAGTACTCATTTTGGGCATTTATTTTGTGCACAAGTGAGCTAAAAAGAAATCACATATTATGCAACATTAAAACATTATCAAAGAACGAGATCAAACTATCAAAAGTTTACTCATACAAGCTTAGTTTCAAGTTTATGTCTGTGCGGTACATTAGTAGTTAACACGCTGACTACCTTTGCCACATCTACACAATGTGTTCCTTTTCACCCTCGTGCATACTCGTATCGTCCTGAATGCTGTCTTGAATTAAACTCGAAACAACAGGTGTCGCATTTAATGAAATTATATATTCAGTCTCATCATTGTGAACGAGCGAAGTTTGCCGTTGCGCCTGTTGTCGAGTAATAGCTTATTAAATTAGTGACTTTAATATACCGGTTCAACAGTCTGATCGTCGTTGTCATCATCGCACAATGGTTCAAATCCCAAAACACATATATACGTTCGTCTACTGCCAGTAGTTTCACATTATAGTTCCCGGATTAATTGCTGACTTCCTCAGAGCCATTGTATTCACTTTTATTTGGTGAACTCTTTGTTGGAACAAAATAAGGTTCTATGAGATTTAGATCTATATCAGAAGACGAGTTCGGATAAAGATGTGCTGCTTTGAATGGTGACTAAACAGTGTTTTTTCTAGCTTTCGTTTGTCCCGATCTTGTGTTTGATTGGTGTTCTTGTTTGAGTGCCGTCTACCAAGCTTGCTACTGTGTCAAATATATGGTCGAAGGTTTCTTTTCTTTCTCGGCATGTCTTTAGAAACTGGAAATAAGATAATATGCATAATTAATACAACACTGAGTGCATGCTACAGAAATGCCTTATAAATTGTATGGAAAATACCGACTACCTGTAAATGATATATTATTTGACATAACAATTCAATGTAAGTATTATAAATTATATTTTTATTATTAAATATTTTAAATGACAACAGTAAACAGCGCATGTATAACTTCTCGATTATGTGGTACTGATTGGTACTCAATGCAACCACGAAAAATATGTTTCTCAATGCAATCATTATGCATTAATTCGAATAAAATCGTAAAAACGCCTCTTAATGCTGAGTATATAGGACACAGATACTATGTTGTGCAATGAGAACATATACGGTCGATTATAATCTGGATAAATCCAGTATTTGACAAAAACCGTGACTTTTTTGCGTTAAGACTCAATGCAATCGCGGTTTTCATAACAGAAAGTCCTCAATTCGAAATTGTGCACAGGGTAATCACAAAAACTACGGCACCTACAGCCAAAAGCAAGATATCAATGGAAACCGGACGTTGTTGGCCAGAACATGGTCAGTATAATATGTCAACATATCGAAGAAAAAAGACAGAAAACAGCAAATTACATGTTTGACATGGGCGCCGCCATTAGAAAAACCGAAATGCAACCATCACGTGATCCCCCCTCTGATAAAATTCTTGTTGTTTTATGAATATTTTTTTACTGCAGACTCTTAAGGTGGTTTGATGTTTTATTGCATCTTAAGGTGATTCGATAGTCTTTGATCATACTGCACCTGAGTTCTGATTGATGTATTAATTTGGAATACAATAAAACCTGTTAAGGGCTCAGTGAGTGCAAAACTATGGTACTACATGTGTAGGTGTCTCTATTAATTGATGTAGTTACCATAATTTTGCACTGAGACTTCATGTTGGAATGTCTTATGATATACACTGACAATACACATATAATACTTTCTTGTGCTGTTGTATTATTATTTAGAATAGAGCATTCTTTGCAATAGAAGATATTAACCATTGAGTTGCTTCACAGGTTGAAACTCGAGAACAGGACTAAATTCTCAAAGCATCTTTAGTTATAGAAGAAAGTTTATAATAAATCCTTATAATCTTACAATTGTCTTTACAAAAAGTATCTATAAAAGAAGAAAATCAATATTATTCATAATTCAGGGGGTTTCAATTAATACTCCTGACACTACATAACTGTTTCTTTATATAGCTGGGCAGTACCTGCACTGAGTTACTGTGTGTGGCTGCAATTTAAAACGCTCTTTAGAATGGCTGTATAATGAATCCAATAATGTATTTAATGGATATTTGATAATATCATAATTATGGCGTAAGATTTTAATAAATGTGTTCAGTAATCGACTGATCGTAAAACCCTGGCATCCAATGTGTATGCTTGTTTACTGGAATGTGAATTATAATTGCCCGGGTTTTATCCACTTCTGTAGTTAAGCTCATCCTATAGATCAGTCTGTTTAATTAGACACTGTATCTCAACCGACTGTGTCAAAGCTCCTACAATTAACCTAAAGTTAAATTATTCACAAACTTTTCTACATAATTGTCTGTTTACAGAACTTATTTTCTTTGACACATGATACAAATTAAAATTATTCGATCAAGTATATATGTAACACATTAGTGCAACCTTGAGTTATTTTAGTCTGAATGTTAGACTAAGTGTTGATGATGATGATAGCTTGGCTAATTTGACACGAGCCTGACCTTTTGATTAGCATAATTTAACTGTCGATATATTACCTACAATACAACACCGATTGTATGTTTTCATAATCGTGGAGTGTCACGAAGACGCTCGAGATGTAATACAAACACAAATTTGAAATACCGATATCGCACAATTTGCTTTTGGAAATTGATATATTCAAAGCAAGAACTGTGTAATATATTCTTGCATAAAGGTCAGGTTCAAGTCAAAATAGCCAAGCTATAACACATTAGTGCAACCTTGAGTTTTTTTAGTCTGAATGTTTATGATGAAAAACAAGTTTATCTGCTTAAATGGTAAATTATGGATGATTTCAAATGTGTTTGATCGATAAAATCATGAACTGGAAAGTAATATATTTCATACACTATCTAATATTAATGTGAATCTGCGGTATTTCGTTTAATTATGCAATGTTTATGTTTCATAACAGGAAAACAGGTCATTGCTCATGCGTGGATCCCGTTTTTATGGCCCCAAACATTGATTGATTTGATGAAGGGGTATATTACTTTGCACTGTGATGTCAGTTCATAGACCCGATCATTGTTCCTGTTCAATAACTCAAGAAAAACATTTTGCCCTAGGATCTTAAAACTTTATGCATCAGTATATTTAATACCCCAATTCAATTGAGGCCATTATGTCAAAGGACGAGGTCATTGTGACCTTCACAATTTCAGACTGTTTTGATGGTATGGGGACATTAATGTCGGGGTGGGGGAGGTGACTACCGTGTACAGGATAGCTCATTGGACCCCTAGTGCTGTACCTTTTGAGTTGCATTTTTTTCAATGCCACCTGAGGATTGTCCACACTGTGTGATGTGTGGTCATCTGTTGGTCTTTTCACTTGCTTTTGGTCGCTTGGGATATATTTGATTGACTGATGTGGATATCATGTTTTTATAGCTTTTACAGCTCAGTATATCGCTGGCTTAGAACCAGAAGGTCGTAACTACCAAATCGATATATTGAGAAAACAAGAGAAAACTGTCTGTAATTAACTCTTTACCTTTGGAAAACACGCTTTTAAAACTTCATTTTGGTCAACATGACAATTTCATATTTTCATGACAATAGGCTCATAAGAAGTGCCTTGTGAAGCAGATTTCAAATATATGTATGAGTCTTATAAGGTTGTAAGTAGGAGTTACGACCTTCTGATTCTAAGCCATCGATATGGTGTGCTACAAGAGTCCTGTTTCTGACGAGTACTGCCTAAAATATAAATATGTTTCTGTAAATTATATTGACAGTCCTGAACACCTCATTCATGCTATATCCAACCGACTCCTCAATAGCGTATTGGTTGAGTGTCCCCTTCGAGTGTGTGAGGTCCTCGGTTAGATCACAGGCCGTGTCATTCCAAAGACAAAATAGAAATGGTCCTAGAAAATTCTGAAAATCAGCTCAGCATAAACTTGGAAACTGGTTCTTCTTCTCTCGCGGTGATGGATAACATCAGGAATGAGGTGTCAAGAGTGACTGATATAGATAAAGTTGGAAAAACGTGTTTCACAATCAACCTAAAAATGAATTGCTATTTATAATCATAAATGCTCAATCTATTTCCTAAAATACTTGTTGTACTGTAAGTGCATGTTCAACGATTATTGATTAAGTGGTGTTTTTTCATTGTTCTAAATGTAGTTAATTGTCCCCCAAGACTCCTTACAGACTTTGACTTGTACTGGACAATCGGACAAGTACTTGCGTCACAGACTCATGCAGCTAATGCATTACCTAAGAAACACACAGTGCTATTCTGTATTGCATGTTTGCGAGGACTGTTGTAAGATTATTGATCTATTGATTAGTTGGTGTTTTTTCATTGTTCTTAATGTAGCTAATTGTTTCCTTTTATTGTTTAGTGTTCATTGGAACACAATGAGAATAGTTTACACAGATAGTCAGGGGAATGTACTGTAAACTCATTAATTTTCGGGGGGATTAAATTTCATGGATTTCATGGTTCACAAGTTTAACCACGAAATTAAATTCCGTCAAACACTTATTTTGACACATGTTTTTATTACGGTACCTGAAACGCAAAATCCACGAATTGAGATCCCATCGAAATGTTCTTTTTACCAAAACCACAAACTTTTGTCCCATCGAAATGGAATGATTCTGCAGTATTAGAAATGAGACGGAAGGCAGTAAAATCTATTTGAACATGCTTGCTGGCTACTTTTAATTCAATGTCTTTCTCGTTACTTTAAGTGAGACTTAGAATCAACTGCCTACAGTACGGCTACTTTTGAAGAATAACTCAATTTTCTGGCCACTTAAAAACATTTTTACACCCCTGGATACTTTGTATAAATGATTGGATTTCCGACAATTGGAATAAGTCATACACATTGATCAGATTTTACCTATAGATGCTTTCAATAGCAATAAATGATACAAGTTGAATTTTTTAGTAATCCAATAATTCATACAGTGATTTGGTTTATACCAATAAGTCATACTAGTTGAATTTTATATTAATCCAATAAGTCATACAGTGATTTGGTTTATATCCAATAAGTCATACTAGTTGAATTTTATATTAATCCAATAAGTCATACAGTGATTTGATTTATACACTCTGGTGGATCATAAGTCATTATCTGATTCTACACCAAGTTTTTGTATAAAAGACTTATATACCTGTAAAATATATACCAGTACAAAAAGGTTGTTGACTATTCATACTATCAAAGTATTGTAGTATACCGGTATTTATTGGTAGTCAGTTAGTTGTTTATCATACATGTAATATGTACCATCCGGCCAAGGTTACCAGTCAGTGACATCCTATTGTTGTGTTTTACAATCCGATATTTTGCCCTAAATACCGGTACTGTAAAATCATACATTTTTGCAAAATCAAAATTTGACCAACTCATTACTCTGAATGTACTTGCAAACGAAAGGGACCTGTATCCAATATGCTTGCAAAGAAAGTGACCCTCCTATATACTGTAAAATCATTTAATTTCAATGGGACGAAATTTTGTGGTTTCGGTAAAATTTTGGTTAATTCGTGGATTTTGCATTTGTCATTGGTAATAAATATGAGTGTCAAAATTTAGTTGTTTGATGGCATTTGATTTCATTGTTGAAGGTGAACCACGAAATCCATGAAATTTAATCCCCCACGAAAAATTAATGATTCTACAGTACCATGCCATAGCTAGACCTCCAGTCCAGCTGTGATGCAATATTTACAAGATATTGATATTTGTACTCTTAGTACCCTCTTGGCCCTGGTTTACTGGATAATAGGCCAGCAGGAATGATGTATTAATTAAGGCTAATTGAGAGATTAATTAGAGATTAGTTGTTACTACATGAGGGGTGGTCAATAAGTAGTGACGAGAATGCATCATTAACTTCTTTATTTTGTTTGCCAGCTTTGTAAGTCTACAATAGTTTTAAAATACTGTAAAATCATTTAGTTTCTATGGGACAAATTTTTGTGGTTTCAGTTAAAATGACAATTTTGTGCAGACCTTTTTTCAAGAATAACTAAGTCATATACTATATATAAATCATAAATATTTGTGGCATGTAATTTTGAGGTTCAGAGATCCCCCACAAAATCAATAATGTTAACCCCCTACAGATATTTATGATTTTACAGTATGTCGCCTAATATTTTAAAAATATATTTATATGGGTTCTGTGACCTTATCATTATGACCGACATTTGAAACAGATTTAACACAGTTTCCAAATTGCAACTTCTTGCACTTATATTAATTGTTGTCATGTGCAGTTTGCATGAATTGTTTTATTTCAACGTTGTATTTCACAAACTGATTTAAATTAATTACATGTTACTAAAGTGCTCATTATAATTGATTACAAAACTTATTTTCAAAACAATTGTTTTTTTCCAACTTTTTTATCACCCCTTGTATAAAGACCTCATTCACAATGAATGAAGGTAAAAATAAATTAGTACATCAAGCAGCTAGCAGTAGGAGTGAATGATGAATTTGCTGATGATTGATTGTGCTGAAAATAGCTTGTTGTACATCATTGTAGTTGTTGTACAATCATTCTACAGTATAGCTTGGCTATTTTGACCTGAGCCTGACCTGAGCCTGACCTTTATGCAAGAATATATTACATGTTCTTGCGTTGAATATATCAATTTCCGCAAGCAAATCGTGCAATATCGGTATTTCAAATTTGTGTTTGCATTACATCTCGAGCGTCTTCGTGACACTCCCCGATTATGAAAACATACAATCGGTGTTATAAACGTAGACAATATATCGACTGTTAAATTATGCTAATTAATAGGTCAAGCTCATGTCAATGTGGGCAAGCTATAAAACTTGATCCTCTTAAACTTACAGTGAGTATAAATGTGCAGTGATGACACTGCCACCCGGGTGAGGCTACTTAATTTCTCTGCGAAATCTCTCCTAAACTCTTCAAAAACTTACTGCGACAGTCCCCTCCTAAAGTTTAAAATTATTGTTATTTTGTATTATGAAATAGCTCTATAGCCTTTATAAACATTGCAAGAATTGTTGGCAGAAATTGATATGTATTTGACCATGAATTGTCTCAGACTCTGATAAAACTAATATATTCAAGTATTTAAGGTCAAGGCTAAAATTTATGGGTCACATTGAATATTCATAAGATAGCGAGTTTATATTATAGACAAGTTATAGTGCTTCTTCTACATACTATAGAGAGTCTAGCACACGCTTAGACTATCAAATATTGTTCAATAGTTAACTTACCGGTAGAGCAAGATATTCTTAGCACCACTTTTAAATAAGAACTAAAATAGATTTGTGTGAAATCAACATAGGACTTAAAAGGATTCGCAAGTAAGTCAATAATTTTATAAAAATAGTTAATTAAATATTTTTTTGTCGACTTGTTTTAACTCCACAGTGCTCTAACAAGTTCATTTCTGGCAATTGCAATGATGCATACACATTGAATTATATAGTGTGGCAATAAGGCATACATTGATCAGATTTTACTAGAGCTTTTAGTTGCAATAAGTGATACAAGTTGAATTTTGTACTATCCTAATAAGTCATACAGTTATTTGGTTTATATGCTGTGGACTTAGTTTAACTCAGTATAGTGGTCAAATTCTGTGTCATTAGCTGAATTTAATCTTTGAAGAGCACTTATTTTCTATATTATAATAATAAGCTATGCTTGAGTCTCAAGGGGCACCTTTGTCCTATCATTATATTGATACAGATCATGATAAATGACAATGGACTACCCTTAGAGTCTTACTTTGCCCCAGCATGCTTGATAATTGATTTGAATGTTAAAGCCTAACAGTGCTTCAAGGGGCCTGACCTTCATAAGTGAATTATTTAAGCTGAACTATTTGATTTTATGCCATCTGCGTTGGTTATATTTTTCTGTCAGTCATTTTCTCATAGACTGCCAAAGGTATATCCGATTGAAACTCAACATAGTTATTCACCATGACCAGGGTTCTCAATAAGTTTTAACATAGCCGGCCGAAATGCTTAACCGACGGGCCTGATATTCTTAGGTTCTAAATGCAACAATTTTCTTCAAATTGTGTACAAGTTTCATGTTTCTAAGTTTTAAGCAGTCAATTTGGCCTGCAGCCTGAGACCATATTGACAAGGCTGGTAACTATTTTCTATATTTCTCAGTTATCTGCCCTTGTTACTCTTACAATTTTCACTCCAAGATGAGCCTGGGTACATAATATAATAATCATGTAGTAGATAAAAATAAATCGTCCAGCACTTGTAGGCGGTGCTCATGTTACAGGTATTTGAACTGTTTGGTTGTTTTGGATGAGTTATGATGATCTTGGTTTAGTTCATAAAAGTCAGATTTTATTACCATAGTTAGTATGAGTGACTATAAACTTCAGAAGATATCATTTTAATATCTGTCAATATGTCAAGGCCAAATTTATTTTCATTGCTCATGCCCTACTTCAAATTATATACTGGTCAAAATTCGCTTGTAAACCCCAATTGTTTTGTTGCTTTCAATGCCCCCTCCCCTCACACTAAGTTCATATTTGTGGGTTAAGGACACCCATGTCTCATGGACACATTTCTTGTTAAAACTTGAAAACCTGAATCCATGTAGCCGGCTAATAGAATGAGAATGTTGTAACTACAAAATCATTATTTTGAGAAAACAAGAAAAACTGTATGACAAACACTCTTTATTTATGGTAAAACAAGCCTTTTCAACTTCAGTTTGGTCAGCATGGCAAGTCTCCATTTTCATGAAAATATAGGTTTATAAGAAGCGCCTTATGATGTAAATTTCAAATATTCATTAGTCTTAAAAAGTCTTCAGTGGCATTTACGACTTACTCATTTTAAGCCAGGGACAGGTGTATAAATATGGTTATATAATTGTTTGTGCTCAGTAATAAAATAAAAATCATTTAAACTATTAGACTAAGTGTTTAATTACCGATGCATTGATGGATTTCGACTCATAAAACAGAGTTAGTTTTTCTGTATTATAATATTAATTAAAATGGATTCAATATAAAAATTGGTGCATTTTTACAGAGTTTTTTTCTGTAAAGGAATAAAATTTTAATGTGATCATTTTAAATATATCGTCATAGAAACAGTATGACATGTTTGTGTGGAAAAAATGAGAGCAATGTTACACTAAGTCTTATTAAATTAATTATATTATATATATCATATAATTTTATTATAATGGAGTCAAGGAAGGGAATACCTCCAGAGAAGTTTCAACATATCGAAACTACTAGACGTCCCATGCATTTCTGTCTTGTCCCCATCTAAGTAACGCAATTGGCTATTTAAATGGCAACAATACAGAAATGCATGGGACGTCTAGCAGATGCGGATGCTGCAAAAAATGTTTTCGCGCCAAAATTGAGTTACGGGTTTTGGTTTGTCACCGTCGATATGTAGGTTAATTCTAAGGTCCAAATAAAACACTTTTACAAAATCATGTTTAATACCTGATGTTCAAAAGTACAAGTATAAAAATTTGTACTTACAATGTTCATGTAACATTTTTCAAGGTCAGTTACTGCATGATTGTTTATGCTTTAAATCATCAAGTTATTTAATTTATTTAATTGTAATGTTTAATTTTTGAAAAAAATGTTAGTCGGTTGGGTTTCAATTCTTAAATTTATGACCGACTGATGTTTTATTTCAAGAAACATATGATATGTAATGCAGAAGCTGTAAACAAATAAAGTTTTTTACAATTACGTATTTAATTCAATTATAGTACAATATAATACATCGTTAAACACCGCTAGACATATTGTAACTCTAAAAAATCAAGGGGATGAAACTTAAGTACATCATTAATGGGTACGACAGTACTGGATACACACGTGTGCACACGTAAATTCATTTAATTATATAACTTCTAAATCCATCTTTCGCACAATTAAGTTGGTGAAAAGTAATTTAGTTTGTTCATAAAGTTCTGTATTTTGTTATCAAAGAGATTTGCATCCTAGTATTATCAATTATTAACCAATAAGTAATTAGATATTTGTATCTCATACTTTAATAATGTGTGCAGCTTTTTGTAGCAAATAGCAAGAATTACCGTCCTTTTTATGGTGAATCAATTAATCTCCATAAATGTTTTTTGAATATATAATCAAAGATGGATGCTAATAATGAGTTGTATCTACAGAGTTTTGTAATTTTATACTGTGGCAACCAACTAGATAATATATTTCATCTATCAAGTATCATAATTTCATAAATGTATTTTTCAATAGCTACAATGTATGTGTGTGAGTGCAAAGGGAAATAATTTCATGGTAAAAGAGTAGATTCAGGAGTTGCCTTTGATTAATATAGGGTATGTAAGACACAAACTGATGGCATCAATAAGTGATTGGACTTTATTTAGCTGTGGTCCAATCAGCTTTGTATTTTACCAGGTAAAACATTCTGAGAGTAAAATAACAAAAACTCACAACTTGTCAAGGACTTCAGGCTCTCAGTTCAAACGTTTTCTTTTGTACTGCATTTATGGTATCGAATGAAATTCTGTATCAGGGCCAACCACCTCGAGTCCTTTGGTTTTCTTTAAAAAAAAGATAAAAAAAAGATAAAAAATTGTATTTTGTAAAAAGACACGAAATGTCAATTTAAATGACCCAGTTTAAAGGTTGAATAGTTTTTATTACTGTGTCAATGAACTGTTTGTATACCTTGACATAGTTTTTACCTATAAATTGTATAATAATTGTCATTTTTTGTCTTCAAGTCTTAAATAAACACATTGTTTATTCCGACGTGCTTCATGATTATCTGTTGTTCATGATAAGGCATAACTATACAATTTGTGACTTTAACAGCCTTGAGCAAATTTTCAAATACATTTTTTGTACTTAATTCAAGTTAATTGATTTAATATTTTTTGCTGTATAGACTTCCTTGTATTAATTGTTTGTAAATATACCATAATATTTTTGTTTATTATCCAAAAGAAATCAGTGCCTTAGTATGCCTTAGGACGGCTACAGGTTGATGCACAGTATCAAGGTGACTTTGAAAAGTTATGTAATGTATTATAATTATTTTGTGCTGAAATTATGTTAGAAAATGCAAAAAAATATGTCCTTGTGTTAAGTTCATATTATAGGACTTAATTGTAAGTTGATCGCTTAGGATGTCCTCAAAATATGCATGCACAGTTTGAAATGTAGGAGTATAAAAAAAGCCATAGCACAGAGAAGTTAACCCGATCCTCAGCCATCCATTAACGTAATTAAACAGCCAGAGGGGGTAGAAATGAGGCGGAAGGCGGAAAAATTCACTGGCCTATTTGAACTGTTGAACATGATTGCCGGCTACTTTTTGTCATTTTCTTCTTTGTTACTTTTAAGTGAGATATCAACCGCCTGTAACTTTTGGAGATCAACTCATGCTACATGAAAATATTTCTACTCCACTGACAGCTGATATCAGGAACCCGTTGCTTAGCCCAGCTGCAAGCAAGCGCTTATTTGGTAGCGCTTTACTACTTTACTATATGTTTGCCGATAGCAAACCTTTTCTTAACAATTTGCTAGGCGAACGATACCGAGCGCTTTCCTTAATCAACGGACCCCTTCCTTTCTGCTTAATAGCGCTTTGCTGTGCAATTGCTAGTCAAGCCGATTCTTAGTGTAGCGCTACGAAGCGCTCAATAGTGCCTTTCCTATGCAACAGCCGCCTTATTTATATTTATAACAACGGTTGTTTGTTTTCGTAATGGAACAAGTATCAGGAAGATGCTTAAGGACAGTTAGGTGTGGAACAAACCCAAATCTAAAGGACCAATATTGTACAATTTGCTCACTGAAAATTACATATTAGATAAAAGAAACCTTGATTTATTTACGCACAAAAGTTAAGGATCATATTAAAATCACTGTAACAGTGCTATTACCAGTACTGTTTAAAATGTAGGACATGTGGTCTCAAATACTAATTAACAATATGATGCTTTGCTTATTGTACTCAGGTAAAAAAGACCATTTCGATGGGACGTTAATTCGTGGATTTTGCATTTTAGGTAATAAAACAAGGGTCAAAATGTTGTTCTATGGGATTTGATTTTGTGGTTGAAGGTGAACCACGAAATCCACGAAATTTAATACCCCACAAAAATTAATGATTTTACAGTATGTGTTATATAACATTTTATTCAGTCGAGATATTTGATATATTTCACATTAGTGAACTAAACTTATCACACAAGTGAACTAAACTTGAACAGTCTACTTTAATTGCCTTGTTTATTCACTTCTGTAAGTAACACGACTAAAATTAATGAGCCACCAGGGTGTCATTTTAGTAACTAGATCAATGTTGTTTGTCAACAGCTATTGTTGAATAGCTTAGATTGATAAAAATGGTGGGTTTTTCATCTCACCTGCCACCGAATGACTGGTAGCGATTTTTCGTCACTTTTCGTCTTTCTCTCATCAATTTGCTTGTGTAGACTTTAGAAGTCACAATTTTGGCCTAATCTATTTGAAACTTGGTCACAATGATCATGCTAAAAGTGTTAAAAGAATAATTATGCATTAAATTGTGACTGCTACCTCTTATAAAAACGAAATTCAAAGTTCATTATGCCTGCCCCCCCCCCCCCCCCCCCTCATTTGTTGCAGAGACATGTTGCTTTGCTTGAAGGGTTGCCAGCAACAGTTGAATACCCAATGATTTTGAAGTTAGAACTTCAAAGGTCTATGTCACTTTGACCATTTCTGACTGTTTAGCTACCATTTGGCAAACATGTCTTTGTTTACTTATAAAATTAACCTTCTTTTGCAAGAACCTCTAAACAATGACCAATATTTGCAGCCCAATGGGTGTTTCACTACAGAGGTTGACGTTCTGTACATGCTTAGAAAGAGCATGCTTGTTTGGTTGTCACAGACCTCTCATTAAACAAAATTCACTTTATTTTAACATTGTCTTTTGATTGTATTCTTGCAGACACAGCACACAGGAAGTTCCAACTTGGAGTTATTGGTGTATGAGCAGTCTGTAAAGATGTTGGCTGCACAGCGGCTCGTCCATGTAATCAACTTACAACGTATGGGCTTCATGAGCTCGTTTGATGTTCAGATGAGATATGCCCGATATCATTTAGATCAGCTAGCGGGAAAACAAGGATCGGAAGGATTCAATGTCATACTCCTCGTGGAACATAACCCTTGCTACACGGTCGGTATGAGGGATAAGAGTTACTCTAAGGAAGATGAGAAAAAGTTACGTGACACGGGGGCAGAGTTTCATCGGACCAATCGCGGTGGTTTGATCACGTTTCACGGACCTGGACAGCTTGTGGCGTATCCTATACTGAATTTGAAATCATTTGGTCTGGGTATGAGGGACTATGTTTGTAATTTAGAAAAGACTATGATACATACGTGTGATTACTTCGGTCTGAAAGCAACAACCAACGCCGACACTGGTGTTTGGATCAACGATAGGAAAATTGGTGCTATAGGTAAATTTGTTTTGAGTATAAAAACTAGACATTTCAACTTCTGTAGAACACCACTCTTTGTGAGCTGCACATATCGGCTGTCGTAAAGAGGGTGTTGTTCTGTAGAGGTGAAATCAAGAGTAAATATTAGCAACAGGGCCCTTTCTACACTTATGGGGACTTAATTGGGTCAAGGCTCTTATGTTGGGGAATTTCAGAGTTGTTCAGAAGAAAAATATTGTGGACCTCGAGGCTGTTGTATAGGCAGGGCGCTATCAAGCTCTTCAGAAAGCTAAGCTTAGTCTTAAGAAAAGGCTTGCTTCAATAAATACTTGACTAGCGGTGAGCGCTTACAGCTAACATACCATTGCATAGCAAAGCGCTACTGAGCAGAACCGAAGCGGCCTGTTGCATAAGCGAGCGCTCAGTATCGCTCACCTATCAAAGTGTTAAGAAACGAAGAAATGTTCGTCGATAGCATGTCGTTGCCTAGAGGTAGTAAAGCGCTACCAAATAGAACTCAATAGCGGATTGGTTATGCAATGTGCTCCTGATTAATTATGTTTTCCATAGAAAATGAAGACAAATTTCATTATAATTATTGTTCATTTTTTACATGCATTTTAATAGATAACGGTAATAAATGAAGAAAATATCTATGTATTAATGTTCCAATTAGGCAAAATAAAATTCATAATTTTTATTATATTGTTTAAGAATTGATTATCCTTAAAATAGATTGATGTAATACATAATTATGCAATGCATCAAGTATTGTGTATGTAAACATGTTAAAAACATAATTTATAATGTTTGGAATATATCAACATCCATCAAAATCCATCATAATATAATGTGTACAGACAGATGTTACTTGCTTGCTGTTGTGCTACTTTTTGTTGAATATTCAATCTTACTGACCTAATTGTTACATAAAATGTAGCTTCTCATACAGAAAACCTCGCTAAAAGGACCACTTCAAACTTTTAGACATGCATAATTAGGCTCCCCCATCTTTAATGAGGGGGTATATTGCTTGGCACATGTTGGTCGGTCAGTCTGTTTGTTGTTGGGCTAAATGGTTTCTGTTCAATAACTCAAGAACGCGTTGCCCTAGGATCTTAAAACTTGACATTTGGGTTGGCCAGCAACAGTAGATGACCCTTATTGATTTTGAGGTCTGTAGGTCAAAGGTCATGGTCACTCTTACCTTTACCATTTTCGATTATTGGGCTGCAGTGGGGCCATGCCAATGCATGTCCGACTTTATGGAAACATACAGCAGAGTTATAAATATAGGCTAGAAATCTGCTCTTCAACTATGTTAATTTAAAGGTCAGGATTGTGTCAAATTCTCTGAAATTTATTATAATATATTCATATGGCGAGGGCTTAGTGCAAAACTTTGGTACATGCCTCTATTAATTGATGTAGTTACCATAGTTTCTCACCGAGCCCTCAAAATTTATTGAGTTCCTGGACTGTCTGCTAACTGTGTTGCATTTATTTCACAGAGTAAATATTCATTGACATGCTCTTTGATGAACTTAAAATAATCTTGGTAAAAAGTCAGGATCGTGTCAAATTCACCAAGCTTTATTTTAATATTATCACAGGGTTCTCTGGACTGTTTTACTTGCTCTGTCTGCTAACTGTTGCATTTATCTAGTTATTCTGGATCAAGAATCTTGGTTATAGGTCAGGATCGTGTCAAATTCTCTGAGCATTATTATAATATTATCACAAAGTCGTGCCATATAGGGTTCTCTGGACTGTTCTCTGTCTGGTAAAGTTTATCTAGTTGTTCTAGATCAGTAATTCACGGAGTATAATATTCATTGGCATGTTCTGTGACGACCTTAATCTTGGTAGATTGACACAGTTATATATTTGGTGGACAAACTGTGACCACGCATCACAATGTGGGATAAATTGTTTGTATATGTTGATGTCACACTGTCTTATTATTTACTGAAACCTGATGTTTCTTTTTGCCCCAAGTATTTATGTACATGTAAACCTATAGGACTGAGTAATACATGTATATTGAAACAATGAGATTGAAGGTCTATTAAATTGTCAAAAATGCATATGGTTTTCAGGATTTTGATTTTGGCTCTTTTGACAGTCCTGGTAAGGGTATGCCCCACATCTTTGTTGAGGTGGTATATAATAATAAACAATGTTTTGCGCATGATGGTCTGTCTATCTGTTGGTATGTAGACCAAATGGTGTCCATTCAATAAATAAAGAACGCTTTGCCCTAGGATTATTAAACTTTACATAGAAGTACATGACCCATATACATTTGGAGGTCAGTATGTCTAAGGTCAAGGTCCCTATGACCTTTACCATTTTCAACTATTTGTCAGCAATGGGACATTTGTGTTTTACAAACATCTCTAATTTTCATGTCAATGCTCATGGTCACTGCAACCTTTATTATTTCTGACTTCCATATTCAGGACCTGCCATGGGAACGAACATACATGTTTTACAAACACCTTGTTCACAAATTTATTTCATATTTTTCAGGAATTCATGGAAGTCGATACGTCACAACACACGGGGTCTCTCTCAACTGTGACACAGATTTATCCTGGTACGAGCATATTGTTCCTTGTGGTATTGAAGGCAAAGGAGTCACATCGTTGTCTCAAGAACTTCAGTCACGCGTTACAATAGACGATACATTCTCCTTTTTCCTGGAAGCTTTTAAACAACGCTTTAATTGTGATCTCGATGAAAACTTTCTCTCGCCGGAACACCATTCAATTCTTCCGACAAAAGAAAATCTTGCTAGAATGGAAAAACTATATCATATGCAGGACCAATCAACTGAATCAAAAGTGTAGTGAGCAAATTTTCAGTAAAATTTGAGTTTAATATGATAATGAAGTACTGGGTGTTTAAAAAGTTAGTTCTCGAAATTTATAAATATGTCAAACGTTTAATTTAAGCTCAATTTTTCAAGAAAAAAAGTTAAGCTATGTTGTGACAGGATCATGTGCGTCGGCGTCTGCGTTTGTTAAGTTTATTGTCAGAGTCACTTTCTTAAAGTCTATCAAAGGTATCCAGTTGAAACTTTGCATTGTTATTAACCATCACAAGAGGAGTCCATACTGATGAGGCTGATAACCCTGAAACCTATATAAATTGAGTTATCTGCCCTTGTTACTATCAAAAACAAGAAAGCGTCCAGCACTTGTGGGCCACCGGTGCTCTTGTTTGAGCATTGTATGTAGCAGAAAATTTTAAATGTCTTTCTGTAATAGCTTCATATATAATGCCTGAGGATTAAAACAGTGGTAGACCCCTCTGGATTTCAACCTGAAAATTTTAATGTAACAGACTTTTAGGTCAGGAAAATCAACACAAGGACATTATTGAGAGCAAACTTTTTAAACACCCTGTATATATTATGAATTCTGCTAACTCGTTGAATAATACTCATACTTATGCGTGTTGGTGAAAACAGATGAGCTCTGAATTACTCGTTTTGTGGAAATACTGATCCCCATTAAATAAGAAAATATTTTTATTTCAGTAAAAAGAGCTTATAATATTATTTTTCGACACTTTTAAGTCCAAGTAACTTGGAAGTAGGCTGTCTGTAATAAATATACTATTTTGAGTAAGTGACATATGTTGGTATTTTAAATGTGTTTTATTACTTTTGTAAATATATTTTTCATCTCATTTATTATTGCATGCACTGGTTTTATAGATCGTCTATTACGTATGCATGTTCCAAAATAAACTAACTTGCATTTATGATAAGGTAAAATCATTAATTTTCGTTGTTTTCATGCTTTGACAATTTATCATGTGCTGATGATCCAAAATGAATTCGGTTAAGTATTGTTTTTCCAGATATATTAGTGTTAAAAATCGGTTAAGTATTTTTGTTTTTCCTGATATATTAATGTTGTTGTGTTTTTGTGAGTGCTTGTGACGTCAAGGTTTATTGCTTGTCCTATCATTGTAAATATTTGATTGATGTTTTAAGTAACATGTTTAAGTAACGGTTTTGCTCAGCAATTGTTGTTCAATGTTTTTACGATGGCTGTTGTCATTTTCAGTATTTCTGTTTTACCCCATGTTCGATTATGTTGGCTATATATTTGTTTGCTGCATGTTGTTGTTGGTTTTGAGTTATTGTACTGACCAAGATATATTTAGGCTTTTGATTGACCCATCCTTTCAACCAAAATATGTCTGTACTTTTCCCCTGTAACCAATATGCTCAAGCTGAGAATGTGAACTACCAGCGCCACTTTATTTGCTTCAATCGAATGTCTCAGTTTTTTGCTCAAAACTTGCTCGACTTCTATCCATGCAGTTTAGCCAGTTTCGGGCATAAACTGTGATCTATGTGTCAAAACTATTAAGTTGCATGGGTGATGCACATTCGTATAACAAAGAATCATCACATTACTATAAGGCTTACAAAACGGTGAGGCAATATATCGCTGGCTTAGAATGAGAAGATCGTAAATACAAAATCGATATATTGAGAAAACAAGAGAAAACTGTCTGTAATTTACTCTTTACCTATGGGAAAACAAGTTTTTAAAACTTCATTTTGGTCAACATGACAATTTCAGATTTTCCTGAAAATAGGCTCATAAGAGGCACCTTGTGAAGGAGATTTCAAATATGTATGAGTCTTATAAGGTCTTAAGTAGCAGTTACGACCTTCTCATTCTAAACCATCAATATAGGGATATTCATTTCAGCTCAAGCTTTCAGCATATCAGCAGAATTATGCTAAGTCATGTATATTATTATATTCTAGGAATTATATGATCATGAACATAAATATATTGATATTATGTACACATTTTATGTATAATAAAACATGTTAAAATCAGTCTCATCCAGTTATATTTTGCCCGACTTTTTAAAGTAAAAAGTTGAGCTATAGTCGTGATTAAATTGTATCCTCTTGAAACTTAGCATAGTTGTTCAACATCACAAGAGGCATTCATATTGACAAGGGTGATTACCCTGTGACCTATATTTGTTGTGTTATCTGCCCCTATTGCCTTAAAAAAGAGAAAGCATCTGAAGGTGGCACAGTGGTATAGTGGTAAGACGCTTGACTCCTGATCAAGAGGTCCCGGGTTCAATACTTGGCTGGGACAACTTGGTCATTGCAGAAACGCTATTTAGTGTTTCCCACCCAACTAGAGATGATCCTGGTTGGCAACCCAGAGGTGGTCTCGCGTGTATCAGTGCTTTACACCGGGCACGTTAAAGAACCAATGAATCTATTTGAAACGAGCTATGGTTTCGCACCCGGATTCCTTGTATCTCAACTTTGTCTAATATTTGCGATAACACTACAGAGTGGGCCCTGCAAATTAAATGGAAGAAAGAAGGGAAGTTCAAATTCAAAGCGTCTTAAATAGAAATCCAGTTGAAATTGAGAATTAACTCAACCAATCAACAGTGTGAACTTCAGATAAGGCGGACAGAGCATTTCTGAACACCTTTGCATTTATGCATTAACCAGAGACAAACAACATCTAACTCATGATATGAAATATGGAATTCATATACTCGGGACACAAATGCTTTGATTTCCCGGTGAAACTTGTTTAGAGCAAAAGTGATACAACAATGTACTTCAATTTGCTTGGAGATATCATTTTGACTGATCATCGATATAAATGTCAATGTTTGGAATGAGATTTAACTCAGAATAAATTGTTTCAAGCGATTTATATAGCTACAGATGTCACTGAAGAGATTCAGTCTGTATTAAATATCACACACGTTTTTTCTACAAAGGGAGGTAACTAAAGTAAAATTTGTTCACCTTGCCTTCAGGAGTATCTTCCCTTCATATAAATTGATGTGAAAAGTTTGCGGAAGTAGTACTGCATCTTTCAAAATAGATATCAATCATTATGTTTCATAAATTATTAAATATGCAAACTATTCCAATGTTTAAATAAAATATTTTTTAATTTCTCATGAGTCCATATTTTGACTTGTGTCTCACTACGCTCGCCCATAATAAAAAAATTGAAACGTTGGTACATTCATTTCCATCTTTTGGGCTCCTACCTCCTTTAGAAACAAATTGGGACATATTTAAGCATAAACTGTTAATTTCGTTTGCAGCCCAATAGTCTTGATCAATAAACGGAAAACACAGCGCCAATGGAAACTATACTACTACTTGCAGTATATACTCACAATTTGTAATGGTGATGCCAGTTTTTCCAACTTATAAATACAGTAAAACTTTGTTATGACGAGCATCGATATCACGAGTACCTGGCTTATCTCGAGCAAGTTTTAAATTAGAATCCATTCTTATCATCATTATACATACTTTGGTTATTTCGAGCACCTGGTTTATCTCGAGCATTTTATGGCTGTCCCGATCACTACTCGAGATAACGAAGTTTTACTGTATCAACCACTCTAGACACATCAATCCTGATGTTACCCATTATCATGAGGGTATGAGAGAAGAGAAGCAAGTTTCATTTATATGCTGAACTTCTGGCAATGAAATTTCTGATATGTCGCTGCCTGAAATCAAACCCGAGACCTCCACCACTCGAAGCGTACGCTCAATCACTAAATGCTATCTAGGAGGCGGAACAATACTAAAGGGGTGCATATAGACTCGAACTTAGCGGGTAATGAACAATTGAACATCGACACAAAACGTCAGAAATAAGATAATTGTTCAATGACACTCGTGGTACAAACCACACCACTTTGCAACCATATTGTCATCAAATACACCCTTTTCGTCGCCTTGACCGGACCCGGAGTCGTCACAAAGTTCTGGAAAGGTTTTGGACTTGTGAACGGAGGGGGGGGTCAGGTTGTGAAATATGTCTGAATCCGATAACATTCTGATCACATCGACCGTTATGCTTTACAAGATATTTACCGGAGATATACGAACGTGCAAGGGTAGCACAAGTAGGGTCAGATTGTGGACCCTCTCAGGGGTTGGATTGGTGACAAGGGTCGTGAAAGAGAACAAAATATTTTCAACAGCACGTTTGAACTTGTGTATACATGAAAAAAGGGCTATATAAATATGGTATAATAATAATAAACAGACATTTACATTAAATCGTGTAAGGTACAGACGTCTCGTGGTTTCTGGTTTATAATATGACGGCGTAGATGTTCTTTACCTTAGCACGATACACTGCCTTCCAAGAGTTCCTTCACACTCCTTTAATTATACAATAACTTACTTCAATGTACAGAACAGCTATATAGAATGTGTGTACAGTAAAACTTCGTTATGACGAGCATCAATATCACGAGCACCCGGCCTATCTCGAGAAAGTTTCAAAATAGTATCCGTTTGTATCATCAATACACGCCCTTTGGTTATTTCGAGCACCCGGGTATTCTCGAGCATTTTACCCGTCCCGATTGCTCTTCGAGATAACGATGTTTTACTGTATATTTATTTCCATATTGCATATTTACATGGAATCTATTTAAAAACTCTCAAGAAACAAATCATTTAAGCATGAAAAATAATCATTTAAAAAAAAGGTTTTAAATGTAAATCATGAGGAATTCAAGTGTCCATACACGCATGACAAACTCAAGTTCTTACACCAAAATGTCTGAGCAATAAATAATTGTGTGTAAATGTACTTGTTTTCATCAACTGAGATGAATTTTGGTCACTATCCACCTGCATAATGATTGTTTCAGCTGTATGCATTATTCAAAACTATCATTTTCCGAAGTTTCGCGGACTGAAATCTGGCGCTTTTATTTAAAACACAGACTCGCTAAACTAACCGTACATTTTCGACCGAATTTAAATCTTGTGGCTGTTGCCTTGGTATACCTATCTACTGGTAATGTCAAGGCCAAAGTTTCAGTAAAAAACGAAATGTTAGCTGTATATGACATTTGAAGCTTGAACTCATAATTGGAGTTAGCATGAAACATGTTCGTGGGGTGTTCAGAAATTAATAGGACTTTTTCATAGCAGCACGGCAATTTAGAAATCAATCAAACTAGTTGTCTATAATCAAATTTTGATCGTTCACTGACAAATATGCGAAATATCAAATAAATTGATTGAAAAATTATAAATTTATTAAATTGTAACTGTTAAGTAAGAGGTAATGAGAAAAGTCCTATTATTTCTGAAAAACCCCTCGTATTACAACCACGAGACCAGGTTCGACCCCTTTTGAATAATGGCATTTTTCATTGTAACGGCTGTACATAACTGAATGAAAATTTCAGTCTCACAGTCTCCGTGTTGAGGAACTGAATCGGACTAATCCGACAATTTAGCTTAATAAATTTCTAAGACAGTTCAATGAAAACCTCTAAAGGCTTTTGCTAGGAGTGTCTCAAAATTAAATTTGTTAAAATCCCAGGAGCATAAACACGTGCAAGCAGAATCTTTCAGATCGTCTGTACATTTGAAATTTCATTCACAAGGATCACAAAAGGGTAAAGTTTTAAATGAGCATATAAATAAATGTCCCGGAAATGATAAAACAATCGTTGTAAGAGTTATATTTTCGTGACGTCAAAATAGACGAATTTGTAATTCTGAAGTTGATCGCGAGGTTAACTGTTTGCGGTTTATGAACTCCGGAAATATCTGCTCTCTGTATTTCTAAGTAAAATAAAAGTAGCATATTTTCGGTTTATGAAGTCTTGAAAAGCAACACCCTAAGTACTGAAAAGTTGAAAACCATATACTTAACATCATTAGAACAAGTGAAATTTCCATTAGAAGCAATACGTGCAAGCAGTACAGCCTCAACGACTATTTGTTATGCGGACTTAATAAATTCCATTTCTCAATCAAGGCGTTGAGAACTTGAAATAGCCCATTGACGTTTCTAGGGGCTGAATGATGGGCTTGCTTGCTCATCAAAGAATCCGTACACTATACCGCGACAATGGCCGAGTGACTAGTAGTGCGTCCGAGCGGAAGGTCGAGGTTGAATTATGACGGAAGCCGAGTTAGAACTGATACGACTGGTAGGTGAGCCGCCAGCTAGTTAAATAATGGTTATCATAGGCCCATCTATGTCAGGCGTCCGACAATACGAGAAGGGATTCGGGAGGTACTGAGCGCATGAAAAATAGATGTCTCATAAGCCAAATTGGCTGGCCCTTTATTTATACTCTTTATTCCCACTTTTAGGTGATTTACAAACAATATTGAATATTCTTCAAAGTGGACATTCTGTCCAGGCGTTGTGCTGGACCAGGCGTGAAATTCAATATTGATCTCATTTGATATGAGAATAAGGATATCCAATCGTATCGCCTGATACTGGCCTAGAGTTTGATATGGTGTGGTCTGATTGGTTGTCCTCCTCTAGTAAAATCAATATTGAATACCACCCGGTGGTCGATCCACAACATGTTGGTGTGGAGTGGTTCATGAAAAATAATTATATTATTGTGGATCGGGTCCTTGGAACGGACGCTCGACATCGGCGACACTGCTTCCGGCACTGTACATACAACAGACATTTGATTTTCATATTCTGATAAACACGACGTGGTAACCGACACCTTTTTGGAACAACTATTACTGTTTATTGTATGATTTTACTTATCCTCGCCACCGGATGATCCATATGGGCTAGTGGAGTTTGGGTCCTTTTGAGTTTTTGAGGAATAGTGCATGGTTTTGAAGTTTTCCCAGTTCTAGAAGCATCGATAGTTCTTTTACGTGCCTGATATGTACACAGCATCATACGCGGGGTCGAGGTTAGTGAAGTCAATATTAGGTTAGAAACACTGAAAAGCATTTCTGGTTTCTGATCCGGCTGGAGGCGGAATCGAACCAACAACCTTCGGACCAGGGACCATGGCAGTAGCTCTTACAACTGGGCCATTTCTCCACCTCAGCTGTTTTGTTTTTGCAACCCATCAATATTATTTAATCGCTTATTTCCAATAGGGGTCATGTTGTGCTGAAGCGACGGCAAGAAGAAGAGATAGTGGTATGCTACTAAAAATCCGACTGGGATACCCTAGCTCTTTCCAAACAGACTTCAATGTGCTCGATGTATAGCACCCATACTCCCCTTGGTGGTGAGCGGTGGCCTAGAGGTAGGGTGCGCGCGTCGGGATCGAGAGGTCCCGGGTTCGATCCCCCTGGACCACTGGTTAATTTCTCTTAGTAAGGCCCACATTCTCCACTCAACCATGGTGTAAAATGGTACCTGCGAGGGCAGTGTCTATTCCTGGACGCCGCAGATCGATGTTGGCTGCCACACCCACAGGCCAGGAACAGTCTCCCCAGGGAGACACGAGTGTAGGTTTCCATATTTAACCCAATGACCAGGGGAGTTAAAAATGTCAAAGGGTGCTTGAGAGGCCTAACAGCTGAAAAGAGCCCTAGAAAATTGGTAACTTAGCTTAACAGTAATACTCATCACGAGGCTGCCTCTTTGTTACCAACCCAGTCATCTCATGTTGGATTTGAAACACTGAAAACCGTTTCTGAAATTTCTAGTGCACCGGTCGAGCGTCCAACCAGGATCGTCCGGATTGGTCGTCGAGACCGTTAACCACGCAAACACCCTGTCACAATTTCAACATTCAGATCACCTCGGTCTTTTTGCAAGACAATTACCGGAAATGGCCGTGCTTTCACGATTGACAATTTCAAATGTAGACTGATCATACCCGTTTGAAAATTATATTAATTAGCGAAAGTCGATTTGGACAAAG
Organism: Spisula subtruncata; assembly: GCA_963678985.1. NCBI lineage: Eukaryota > Metazoa > Mollusca > Bivalvia > Venerida > Mactridae > Spisula > Spisula subtruncata. Next base: position 43,440,723 of record OY787671.1, read on the forward strand.
TAACGTTATCAATCTATTATAAAACACGAATGAATAAATAGCCGAGGTGGTCGCCAAGAAATGAACACGTGTTGTTATCAAAAGACGAACACCTCTTCCATTCTATTCTATTCACTCAAAGCGACGTTCCATCCGTTATTCTCGGCAATTCGGGTTCCAAATTGTTCCTACTACTTTCTGGTAATCGCTGTTGATACGTGTTAAGTTGCAATTAAAGTAAAAATGATTGATACGTATGAGATTAATATCTGCAATGGGTTGATTAATCAACTGTAGAATAACGCTCTCAACTTTCTAGGAACTAATCTTCGATTGTTTATCTTACAATTTCATGTTATTATGACGTTCCGACTTGTAAATCCGAAATGATCTATTAAGTATAATATCATCCAATATAGCAGAGGAATGAGCAATCGAGTCGTCTGCGACAGGCGACCAATAACAAACGCAGAGAGCGTCATTGCGCCATTGCGCTATAATTAGTAACACCCACCGAATACGTCACAGCCAATCAGAGCGCTGCTTTCTTAGAACCGTCTGATATTGATTGTTAAACGTTTGAATAAATTGCTTAAGTGGACGATAGTTATACCCCTGTATTGAATTAATAAATGAATGAATGATTATAATGCTTGAAGATTAAGTAGGAAGCCACGTACAGCGATTGTTTACAGACAGTTCGACAAATTGAAATGATGAAAAGATATGGTAGCATTTGGCACATTTCGTCACCAAAAATGTTGCTGAGAAAATAGTCAGTCGTTGGTGAAGCGTTTGTGTTTTCATGCACTTGAGAAGAAAAAAATAATATGTTGTGAAATGATACTTAGATCAGAATATACTTAAAATTTAAAATATTTTTATTTATTTATTAATTTAAAAAAAAAATAAAGTGATTAAATAAAGATCATTACATGTATATGTAGGACATGAGATAATCAGCGTCCGCAATAAGAAATAACGAAAAATTACGCAAAATAAAACGGATTTGTCTGAGTTTTAGTGAATTTGTGCCGCGGCTGTGAATTTCGAGGAAAATATAAAATAAAGAAATTAATAAACTAACCATGGAAGGTTTAACTGAATTTGTTTCAAAAAGTTTTGAAGAAAAGGCTAAAGAGACTATGGAGAATGTGGACAAAGCGATGCGTCATGGTGATACATGTTCGGACACTCGTGCGAGCACACCTGTAGACGTTGACGTCGAAGTGGACAAGGATTGTGACGAACCAGCGGATTTGTCGTTTGTCAAAATTGACGTCTGCTCGAGTCGAACAAATTCCCCAACAGACGACCGACCCGAGTTCGATTCTGGTTAGTTAATATTTTGTTGTTTTGTGTTTCCGTAGCTCAGTGGTTAGAGCGCCTTTGTCGCCTAATCTGGCGACTCGGGTTCAAATACCGGTGTTCGCTTGCCATATTTAAGAAGAAAGCTGACTTGTAAATAAAGACTTTACTCGACATTAAGCAGTAATTGCGTTGTAATCGGGTAACAAATGGCCAGAGAAACACAGGGTGTAACATTTAACTTGAAACTTGGGTCACAAATCCATGTCGATCGCCGTACAATCATCTATTACTTATAACTAGTATCGCCCACTAGGTCGGACTGGAGGGCGGACGAACATTGGTCGGCCACCGGGTGGCGGCGGTTTGAGTAAATTTAAGTCTCTTTTGAAAATATGATTATGTATTATCGGCCGGTGTTCGCACTATGTCAACACATCGTCGGGGTAGGTCGCACATACACGGACATCACCCGGCGTTCGAGTGATTTGTGATTCAGGGTTTAATCAGGGAAATGGATATTTAATATTTTGGCGAACGTCTGGAAATATGAATTTGCAATGAGAATTCAATGGTCAAGTGAAATGCTTTCTAAGAGGAATAGAAAAGAAACACATACATGCATAAAAACGTCTGCGGTAGTTTCTTTATTGTCATGATCATCCAAAACACATTTATCTGTCGTTTTTATTTGACAAAATCATCATATTAGCATACACGTTTTAGTATTTTATATAATATTTATATGGTCTTATAGTTATCATATTATTATGTAGTGCCGATAGTTTTTGTCACGGTGTTTTTAGTAATTAATTTTAATGCATCGCTTTGGTGTAATTTCTGGATTTATTAAAACTGTCATCTCCTTTTGATGTATTCAAACTTCAAAACACACCGAAGGAGTCGCGGTGGCAGCGCCTAGCGACGTATGCGGTAGGCGGACACAGAACGTACCCCCCCCTCGGTCAAAACTGGGTCTACGTAAGTCACCAGCTATTTAAGACCGACTTTATTTCAAAATTTACATGTACAAAGAACTGCAATTTGTTAATTGTACCCCAAAAGGAAATAAACTTCTCATCTTCATATTTCTAAATATGAATTTTATGAATTATTTCTCTAATAATTTATATCTCATACAATATCTAATATTCTAGCATTTAATTTTATAAGAGTATTATATTAAAGTAATAATCATCCCAATTTATTTCTTCTTGTCGAATAGCACTTTAATTGATCCATTTTTGCCGCCATATTATTTTAGATTCTGTAATTGTGTTCATTAGGTGATTTACCCATTTTATTTGACATAATAATAACGTTAATTTTATAATTGTGTGAATATTTAATTTTATTCATTTTGGTTTCATGTAATTTACCAATGCACATCAACATATTGTTTTACGTTTCATTTATATAATTATGAACAGAACATAAAGTTTATTTAAGACAAAGAATACATACACATGTAGCTTATACTCTTACATATATATATAAATATAAACATTGTATTATCTTATTTGAAACATGTTCAAAGAAAGAATTTCGAGTATCTATTTTTTTAAATATTTTCACACCCAGCACGGTTACGTCAACTGAAGTTTGTTTTCTGCTGACACAATCGTACCTCAAAATGTAGGTACCCGGCCGGTATAATACCTGAACACCATGATGGAATTCAAAATATCCAACCGGTAATAATTTATTTTGTCCATAAATTAGACACCAGACATGCTATGTTCTGCTCACATACACAAATATTGTCATTTCGACATTGAACAAAACATGGACTGTCATTTATAAATCAATTATGCATTGAATTATTGAGAGGAACAATTTGGAACGGTCTAAAATATTATTTTTCTTGGACCGTACTGTATCTCGAAGACAATTTTTAAAAACCGCATAGTGACAGCAATTATTTAAGTCTTGTGCGTCGCGTTATAAATTATGCCATACCAAATCGTTTCTTCGTTAAGCGTCCGCCCTAAGTTCGAAAACCTATCTAGCTATCCTGAGACAAAAAACAAAACACTCGAAAAAAAAAGTCATAATGACTTCTATCATCATCATTATACATGTAGGCATATGGCTAGTACATATAGCTATCGAGCATTGTCAATCATAATAACTTAATGAAATAACTTAAAACGTCTTTTTGTAGAAGTTACTGCTGTGAAGGGGTTGGGGTCATGATGGTGAATAAGTATGATGAGTATGAAAGCAATATCTCAATGGATTTTGAAGATATAAGAGGTTACAAATTTTGTTGTTTTTTTCCTTCCAAAGATGCCCATACCTATCCGTCCTCGGACGCTAAACGAAGAACGATTTGGTATGGCCTTATGTTTGATTTTGAAAAGTCCACATATGAATAATAATGCCTCATTCAAATATTTATTAGCATAATATTATATACAGTGGTGGGGTTATATTTTCCTTGGCATAATTAATGGTATAATTATAGTCCAGTTAGGATATGGTGACAGTGACGTCATCATTTATGTGTGTCAAAAAGATTAAAACCATTAAATAGGCAGAGTTTAGTTTGGTATTGAACTGCTAGTATAAGCCTATAATAATACTTGTTTTTTACACCGTACTAGTGGATTGTTCCACTGCGTCACAGGATTTTTATCCTAACTGGACTGTACAAGTCACCTTCATTGAGAAATAAGTTAACAGAAAAAATAACATATTACTCCAAACACCCAAAAGAACCATTCAGTTACATATACATTTGTACCGTATCCCAGTTATGTCTAAATTAAAAAAAGTCTGGTTATGTTTTGACTTGGAAAATCGAAGGTTTAAAATGTTAAGTTACCAGTTACGGTCGTGCAGGCGTTTATCCGTTCAACTATTTAGCCGTTCAGTCACCATTATACATTTTAACTGTCCCTGGTCAGTAATTTAATTAAGTATTCTTGTGTCCAAGTACCGTTTGGGAGACAATTTCTCTCCTGGTGGGTAAAGCCGACGTCGAGTTACGGTGCCCAGGGATCTCGAACATGGACAGACACGGCCCTACATGTACCAATTAACAACTTGGTCGAGTGTAGCATGTTATTTTTTTGCTCAGAGAAATTAATCTATGGTCAGGGCGGGGGTTGATTCTGGAAAATCTCCTGGTCCCGAAAGCACGCATACCCCTCTAAGCCATCGTTCCAAACTGGTAATATCTCTATATTGGTGTAAATTGTTTAAAATTCACCGCTGATTGGGCAGTAGTAGCGGGAGTCGGACTCAACGAAGATTTAGATAAGACTTAGTATTGTTTTTCCTTACAATACGATTCAGAGATAACATAACTGTCAAAGCCCTAGATCTGGCTAAAGTGAGATTGGGGTTCAAAGGGGCGGTTGCCCATCTGCCATAAACAAATTCTGTGGTTTTCAGTAAGAGCTAACGGTATATCAGTGTTCTCCACGGGATTTTTTCAGTCAAGAATCACACAGCGCGAAACACAATTAAAAAATCATCCGTCTTGGTAAACGGGTGGTCGAAAGTTCAAATCAAGACAGTGGTGAATCTCAAGCTACATGGTAAACAATTGATACCGAACACCTCTGGAGCTATGACTTAAGACTATGGACCGGGAAGCACTTGTGAGAATTTAGAAGCCTCATAAGCCAAACTGGCTGTATATCTGTAGTATACAAAAACTATGTAAATAATAAAGCAAATACACTATGTATATCAAAGTAAGAATTGGCGTTAGTGATAAAAACAAAACAGTGAACAATAATTAAAAGTTCAATGTGGTTCACAAATGAAGCTTTTTAGACCCCTCAGATGGTTTAATGAGTTTAGGCTTACTGACCGTAGCGAATGAGAACAGCACAAAATTAATCTGTTTTGTCCTGTAAAATATTTTACACAGAAATAAATTATTTCTAAAGAGCAAAAAACGGCTCAACTACTGAATTGCTGAAGACAAACCTCGAACAATTGGAACTTCAATTAGGTGATGTACAGTTCTTGTGACTTATGGAACATAAAATAAAACATTCCCACATTCTACTTTATTGACTAATTATATTGCATGTATGGTAAAGTAAGTTATTCAATTAAATTTCACTTAAACTTCACACACATCACGTGTTAGTCGAGTCCCTAGTGGGGACCCTAGGTCTCACAAGTCTCTCAATATACCACCTTGGTACAACGAGTACATGACAAATCATACCATTTGTAAAGTAATAAATAATCACAAAAAATCTCTAGGCTCGGAGTTGAAAATTCACTTAAATTATATGAGAATATTCGTTATGTGTCACCATGCCGTTTGTTATGAGCCAACAAATTACAACCAACCCCATCGGTAAGCTGTGGGTTAGTTTGGTTGTCTTCACGGTTGATATGCGTTGTTGAACCGCATAAGGCACTGAACCATATTCGGAAATGAGGCACCCTCTACGAATATGCCTCGCGGTGCAATAGGATTTACTCTCAACGAATGTAGCTCACGAACCATTTTTTCACTCTACGAAAAAAGTTCAAAAGCACCAAAAACTAGTTTATTCCACATTTGTCATTCTGGTCGTTGCAAGGCCGAAGCTAAACAGTTAACGCTAGTTTATATATGTATTGTCCAATATTAACATTTAGAAGAATACGGAAAAACACCTTGCGATTTCTCGTCGTTCCTCGTTCGCTGCTCATTCCAGTGGTTGTCGTTCACTTGTATTCGTTGTCGTTGTTTCTTGCACATTAATGCCATGGACGTACAACAAAAGAATGCTTAGAACTATTGTTTAAAAATTATATGCGCATGGTTTCTGCTGGGTGCTTTTTTAGTTGTCTTTATCAAAATATTACAATAGTTTGGGTCTGGTGTCAACTGATTAATGGGCGCCAGTGGTCAAACAAGATGGCGGACAATGTAAGTTTATATCTGAAGACAATATAAGATGATCTCACTAAAGCATGTGTTCATTTGCTGTCGTTTCGAACTTACTGGTGAAGTTTACAAAGAAAAAGTTTAACTCTCAAAAGTAACACAGTCATGTAAAAGGTGTTTCTTAAAGTGCACAGAGCTATATCGGGAGATATTTTTTTAAAGTTTCAAAAACTGAAAAACAATTATGCTTTCATATCCATTAGATCATTTTTCACTTCAGTTTTAACAGAAACTCACTCTGTGATTTATTGTACATACGAATTGTCCATTTTCATACGAAAGTGTTCTAGAACACACTATGAAACTATAAGAATCGTCTATTTTTCGACGATTAAATCAAACTACACGGAACTCAGCCAAAGTTTTAATTTGCAATTAAGGTAGTCTAGTATCATACTTAAAACGATGCAAGTAATTATTTTGACATTGAATGACTTCTAGAATATAGCTATATACACTTTAAGTCTGAGAATTCTGGGGAAAGACTATATGTTTTGCAAAGTTTTGTAATCATAAATGGAAAAAAAGAGTTAAAATAGAACATCTTCTTTTAAACGCAAACGATAATTATTAATGATAAATAAATGTTGCAATACATTATTTATATTCAATTACGTGTATGTGATAAACATATTCAGGCATGTAATGCTGAACATTGCTAATATATCAATGAATTGGGAATCGTTTTTACTTCGTCTTTACAAGTTCTCCCATGAATAAATAAATACTCCGAATTATTACGAAATGCAACTTAACTTTATTGCGTTTTAGACTGTTGGCGCTAGGCGTATCATAAACAAAAAAGTATATTACATAAGCCTACATTATTGCTCTATTTATGATGTATTCAGAGGTGTTTGTGATGACAACGATTCGTCTTTTTGTGCACTCGTAGAATATCATATCGAACCTCATTTCTCATAATATTCCTATAAATATTTGATCCAATTTTATTAATCAAAACGATAAAATTTTATGTATTGTCAGACAATGTTATGAATTATTTTGCTATGCATTCAATATGAGCTATTATGATTACTTATAGCGATACTAAATATCAGAAAGTGCCATCGCAAAATATCTTAACGGGTTATAACGACTGCTCCCTGATTTGTAGGAAATTACGAATATCTTGACGGAATATAAAGACTGCTCCCTGATTTGTAAGAAATTACGAATATCTTGACGGATATTCTTCAACTGATCCCTGTTGATTACCCGCATTTTGCGATCTCCCCCAAAGATGATTTAGGGGTCAGGGGACAAATGGCCCCATTAAACGAGTTCTATTGTCGGCTTCACTGTTTACACAATGCAGAAACGATGACAGTTTTTATTGATCGTTTTGAGTTAATTAGGACTTCTAGCCGACGGTTTTTCTTTTTTCCAGGGATCAGTCAGTGTGTTCATCGATAAAAGGGAGAAGTTGATAATTGTGATCTCTTTTCGTTGTCATTATCTGATCATTTGATACTTGACTGAATTCACTGAAATATTAGCTATTTGTTGTTTACGCCCAAGAGAATTTTGTATGAAAAGTTGCAAAAATTCGGTAGTATTTCTGCCAAACTTTTTAGATATAGATCTAATAAGTTTATATTGTTTTATTTATCCTCCACACTAAAAGACCCATATGAGCAACATTGCCGCAACAACCATGGTGAAAGGGAAGTCATTTTGGTACTGTGTGTGGTTCAAGGCAAACAGATGCCCCGGTTCCATCTTTTTTTCTATTTTCTTTTCGGATGCACCCTTAAATAATTCATTTTCTCACGTTGTAACAAGAATTCACGACCATTTGTTAATAATAATAATAATAATAATAATAATAATAATAATAATAATAATAATAATAATAATAATAATAATAATAATAATAATAATAAAAGTCGGTGAATTCTTAGCAAGTTTTAACTGACGAATCTTGATATTAATGCCTAAATATCAGAAAAGAGCAGGGCAGAACAGAATAGAAAAGAACTGAAAATCAGCAAATAACAGAACAAGCTCTTTATAATTTATATTTGTAAGCCTAGTTAAATTTCTCGGCAAGTTTAACTGACGAATCTTATAACGTCTAAGTTGATGCAGTTCATCTCTTTATACACTTAAGGAGAATAATTCCTTAAAATTCGCTTCTCATTACATATAAATGATCACTAGTAATTGGAGCATTTTTCTCAAATTGTGCCCTATTAGGGTCTAGAATTGGTTAAATATAGGGGATAAAATACCATTTTCTCTTATCAACTCGACTTAGAAAAAAGATTCTATCAATTCATTTGAAATTTCTCCATTCATGTGTTCCCAATTAGACGCGAGTTGTAACCGTCTGAGAGTTGAAACACAGCAGCCCATTATCCGCCATATTTCCTGACTTATTATGTTAAAATAATAGTTCTTAGAAATTAGTCTTTCACATCATATAAAGCGACAAGAAGTGAAAATTACAGGGTAGACCGTAATAGAATGAAAATTACTCCATATTTGATTCATCCACGTGTAATGAATAAAGTTTCGATAATTGGGAGGATTTTCTAGAATTTCTAGACAATTTCTTAAGCCCTGGCTGCTCAGAACTGTTCATATTAAAGGATAATATTCACTTGAATTAACCGCCATTTTTTACACGAATTATCCGCCATTTTTTCACTCCGGTCATGGCCTCTCCGAATCAATAGGTTCTTGAAGCATCGTGGTTTTTAGTTGATCATTAAGATCAGTTTAAAATTAGTCGCGTTTTTTGTAACTTTGCTTTAGGTTTTTATTTAGCAATTGTGCAAATCGTACAGCTCGTGCAAATTATACTTGCACGGTAAGCAATACTCTTGTCAGTGCACAGGTCACGTTGAAGCTAGTGTTGTGCCATAAACTTGTGATTTTTTTCTTAGAATGGATATTAATCAAATATGAGTAATTCCATAGATCACATATATTTACATAAAGCCATTTCGATCGTTGGCGTTGAATGAGAAGGCCGTAAGTAAGTACAAAAACGCTATTTTGAGAAAACAAGAAAAAAAACCTTTCTGAAAACTACTTTTTACTAATGGTAAAATCAAGCCTTTTTTCAACTTTAGTCAGGTCAACACGACCTATTCCGAGTTTCATGAAATATTTCAAGTACATGACGCGTATACATGACGCGGTTCAGCGTAAATTGCAGGCGTTCAAATTTGTCACAGACATATTTTAAAAGAAGAAATCAAATCCTAAAACAATGTGCACGTCACTAGATATATTTTAGTTACTTAAAACTCTCGTTCGAAACACAATACCCGAATAGGTACAATTTGTTATCGCCGTGAGGATTCGAGATCCATCGGCTTGATTACGGAAATACCCGAATAGGTACAATTGGTTATCGCCGTGAGGATTCGAGATCCATCGGCTTGATTACGGAAAGACCCGAGTGGTTACGATTGGTTATCGCCGTGAGGATTCGAGATCCATCAGCTTGAATACGGAAAGACCCGAGTGGTTACGATTGGTTATCGCCGTGAGTATTTGAGATCCATCGGCTTGATTACGGAAAGACCCGAGTGGTTACGATTGGTTATTGCCACTAGGACTTGTTTAAGTCTTGAATTTTGACGTTAGTCTAACAAACTGGTATTAACAGTTTACTGTTTTAGCGCGGATAATTTTGACTTCAATTCAGTTCCATTTACTATTACGATAAGAATATACAAAGACACGTGCTCTCCTGGGTATTTATGCTTGTAAAGAAACGTGTCAGGATTATTCTACCAAATGATGATGCTGCTTATCTAATGTATTGTCTTATTTGAAAGACATATTCTATAAATTCATGTCAATACCAATTGGTCGATTATGATTATATAATATTTTGTGCAGTTTATTGTTTTATCTATTTTATGTCGACTGGTATGATACTCATTGGGTTTGCATGACATATTCTTGGCGGCACTAGTTGTTTTTTATTGTGCGTTTCATCGTCTTGCACAATGTTAAGTCATTATCGAACGAACGAACGAACGAACGAACGAACGAACGAACGAACGAACGAACGAACAAACTTATTTACTCAACGAACGAACGAACGAACGAACGAACGAACGAACTAGCTAGTAAATTGAACTTCTGGGTCCGGAATTATAACCAATATTTACACTCTGCACTCAGCAGTACTCAGCACTCAAGTATTGAATTTAATCATTTTGAGGTTCATAGCAACCATTTTTGAGAGCAAGAAGTTGTAAAAATGTTAAATACTAGGTACATTTACAAAATATTATTTTTAGCCTACTTCATAGTGTCATTTAGTGTATTTGTAAGTCATACGTGTTATTCATCAGTCTGCTTTTGATGTGGCACCCAGATTCAATGATTATGTTTTCCCTCATAAATAATACAAAATGGCAAAGAAAATGTATCAAATAGCAATTCTATACATTTCCCCACTTATATATAAGTTTAGCAATAAAGAACAAGTAATAGCTAATTATGTGACAAATTCAATATATTATGAGTGTTGAGTACTGAGTGTAAGTATTGGTTATAATCACGGACCCTGATCTCATTTGGGCTGTGAATGTGTGTTTATTTACATTTTTGTATTTCAGTCGACGATTTGAAAGAACGGTCTACTTCCTCTGATTATGAAAACGACGATCAACCAAAACTGAAACAGCGCCGCAGTCGAACAAACTTCACATTGGAACAATTAAATGAACTTGAAAGATTATTTGATGAAACCCACTATCCGGATGCTTTCATGAGAGAAGAATTAAGTCAAAGACTTGGATTGTCAGAAGCGAGGGTGCAGGTGAGTAAAACTTATTTATATACATGTATACGTGTACGAGGGCTGACTCAGAAGCTCGTAGACTTTTTCAGCATCTTCCATATAATAATAAAGACTTTACTTAACGAGGAAACTTATTTGACAATATTAATATCAATAATTCATTATATCCTCAACAATAAACAATAAGTACTTTAAAAACAACTATTCAAAGTAAAGAATGGTATTTGATATTTGTTAGAGTCAACAAAGACCGAGGTTGGTTTCATGTCCATATAAGACAATGTTCTTTAATAACACATGGGCAATAGTAAATGTCAAAGCAATTCCGAGACAACCCTAGCATTTCTTTTTGTTACTAGTCAATCGTAAAACTGTCATATTTGTTGAACAATTCTTAATGATAGAAGTACATTCTTCACGAACGTTCAATCCAGTTTTCAAACAAAGTCCGATTTGTGGATAATTCTGATAAGACTAGGGCAAGCGGTTACAACAAAACTCTTTCACTCAGCTTTCAGCGCTCAGCCTTATTCACTAACATTGTAAGGCCACTGGTATTGCTGGTATATGTGAAAAATAATAAGCATAAACTAACAAATACCACATAACACATACAATGTACGTAAACGTTTCTGAAGCTCCTTAATATAAGTCTGTTTGCAATACAAGAAGAGGTAACGTTAGAAATTTACAAGTGAGCCTCATAGTTTTAGATTATACACTTGAGATATCCTTCAGTTTCCCCGTTATGTCATTAGTTACCGCCACAGCTTAAACAATCTAATTTTCACCAACAAACTGATTGCACGCGATATGACAACTCGCTAATGTTCTTGGCACATAATCTGTCAATTTATACTTCTACACTATTTCCCGTCCTTACAATCGCTCATATTTAATTCCATCAAACCGCTGTTACTGAAATATGTCCCAAATAATATAATCGTTTCCAATAAATTATTTAGGCACCGTATGTTCGGACGAATGTAAGGCTTGTCAATACGCAATATTTTCACAATTGTTTTTATGAAGACGAATAATTCGGATTTCTGATACAATAAATATAACGTGAGGGAATATTTGATTGTTCTTCATTGTTTTTGGGAAACTTTGTTTAATGCATACACGCGCAGCAACCATGTACCAGTAATTTAAGGGATATATCTAGTAGAGGGTTAAACTAACGATTGAGAAGGGGCCAAGCTTTATGTTTGATAATGAGCCCACAAGGAATTATAATGACAAAGGATCCACAAAGATATCACAAGGAGCACAATGGGTCCATAAAGTATGCAATGGACCCACACATATCCCAATGGGTCCATAAAGAATGCAATGGACCCACACATATACCAATGGGTCCACAAGGAATGCAATGGACCCACACATATACCAATGAGTCCACAAGGAATGCAATGGACCCACACATATACCAATGGGTCCATAAAGAATGCAATGGACCCACACATATACCAATGGGTCCATAAAGAATGCAATGGACCCACACATATCCCAATGGGTCCATAAAGAATGCAATGGACCCACACATATACCAATGGGTCCATAAAGAATGCAATGGACCAACACATATACCAATGGGTCCACAAGGAATGCAATGGACCCACACATATACCAATGGGTCCACAAGGAATGCAATGGACCCACACATATACCAATGGGTCCATAAAGAATGCAATGGACTCACACATATACCAATTGGTCCACAAAGAATGCAATGGACACACACATATACCAATGGGTCCACAAAGAATACAATGTACCCGCACATATACCAATGTGTCCATAAAGAATGCAATGGGCACACACATATACCAATGGGTCCACAAGGAATGCAATGGACACACACATATACCAATGGGTCCACAAGGAATGCAATGGACACACACATATACCAATGGGTCCACAAAGAATGCAATGGACACACACATATACCAATGGGTCCACAAGGAATGCAATGGACTCACACATATACCAATGGGTCCACAAGGAATGCAATGGACTCACACATATACCAATGGGTCCACAAAGAATACAATGTACCCGCACATATACCAATGGGTCCATAAAGAATGCAATGGACACACACATATACCAATGGGTCCACAAGGAATGCAATGGACTCACACATATACCAATGGGTCCACAAAGAATGCAATGGACACACACATATACCAATGGGTCCACAAGGAATGCAATGGACTCACACATATACCAATGGGTCCACAAGGAATGCAATGGACCCACACATATACCAATGGGTCCATAAAGAATTCGTTGTCAATTGATATATTTATATCGAACTCGTTCAGGAAATATTATTAAGCTCGCATGAGGCTCGCTTAATAAATTTCCAAAACTCGTTTAATATAAATTTATATCTATTGACAACTCATGATAGATCTTCTATATATTTTTATTGGTGTCAGCATTATTTTCACCTCATTGAGTCTTGTCAGAAATGTATGCCTGGCTATATTAATTGAATATCTTTAAAATTGAAGTTGCTATTACCACAGGTAACTGTATCGTTGAAAAAAAAATAAAGAATGTTTTTTGAAAATTTATATTTTTCTATAAAGGTTTATTTGTTCTAAATGAACCAGAATTTCAAACAATCAAAAACAAAAAATTGACTATCAATATCTCCATAAACTAATAATATTCATATACGGCAAAGCCAGATCTCTTCAAAATTGATCCAATAGTTAAAAAGTTATATTTCATTTTTTTTTTCGTTTTCAACGATACCGTTACCTGTGGCTATAACATTTCAACATGTTTACATGAAGCGATGCAGGGTTTAGTAATTAAATAAAACCAACTGCTTACAATATCTACATTAATTTGGTTTTGATGAAAATGTATTTTCCTTTTTTGACTTATAAACAAAGAATTAAATGTATTTACTTGGCGCTAATGTGATTGTTTTTAGAAATTTGCTGCAGTAACATTTTAAAATATATTTGCTATACTTTGTCACCGAAAATTATGTTTATTGACAATTTCTTATCATCGTTTACGCTTCTAGTCAAAGATTAAGCTTCCGCAACAGCGATTTATCCTCGTTCGCTTTCTCACGCTTAATTTCTTTACTGGGAAGACTTATGACGCTCGTTTTCTCAGCTTTTAATATATCGATATTTGCTTGCCGAATTGTCAATTTCCAGTACGCACTAGCGACTTACGAGCCGAAATTCAATTTTAAGCTCAGGAGTATATCATGTTTAGAATTAAATTGAGATAGCTTTTATTACTTTAAACTAATTTGATTTTGTTTGTAACGGAGTAGGATAATGATTTGCCTTGTTCTGACAGTTTTGTAGATTAATATGGCCGTATTTTCCTATTTAATATCAATTAGTATCCGATTGAACGTTCTGTCCGACAACTATGTATATTGTTTCCCAATAATTGTAATCTATAACACCGATTTGTTTTTAATAATTTCACGATGGGCTGCGAATCGGATACGAAGAGGGAGTTTATATCTAATTAGTTTTATTAAATCATATTGCTATGAAACAATGATGCTAACTAACTATATCATTGTATCCGAAATTGGTACATCCGAAACATCGCTTTAGTGAGAGCTCTTCATCGGGAAGATTAATTTAATCATATAGTCAGTTTTCAATGCGTTATGTCAGATTCTATCGGATAGTTTAAGGACTTTATTTGATTACTTATTAAATGCTTGGAGATTATGATCGTCAATTAGTTCATTTTCCCATTGCGTAATATTTTTTTATTTTGTGAGAGATTTTTGTTCCGAACATGGGCGTTTTGGGGAAAAACAAAACAATGGATGTCTCTTGTTTTTGAGTGATATGAGCCTCGCTGTATCGTCATATGATATGACAAATTATATCACATTCTGTCCATTATGTATCGGTGCTTGTAGTGGAGATTTGTACAAGTGCGTTGACAATCAAAGGCAAGCTCGCCAGATGCGATGTTTTAAATTTGTTTTTGCTTGTCCGAATCGGTTTATGAATATTAAATTCACTCAGAAGCACCTTGCAAGCAGTACGAGACAGTACCGAATTCTTCAGTATGAAGCCATCTGTCTGAGGTTAGACATACGTAGTGCGTACAGTTAAGGCTCTTGAATATAAAGAACACCAAAGGGACAACTCATAAGCCCTGGGCATGATCCTGAAGCCTCATGTTATTTTTTCATATCAAACTGAAGATATGCTTGAAATAGCTAGTAGTGTCTGAATTGAAGACAATTCTGACATTGGAGCTCATAATTGTATGTATCATTCGTGACATTGTCGACATTCCGTGGGTGACCTTTAGTGAATAAAGAAAATACCATCTATTCTTACTTTATCATATATCCTCGTCACATCCATTGGTTTATAATACATAAAATGCACCACCTCCATTAGGTTTGAGTATTTTGCGACAGTCCAAACTGTTGTCAAATTGTTCTATACAGACTCTTTTTTTCATTTTTGCAGTATGTCACGTGTGCATGGGTTTCGACCGTCCATCTTTCAGTTTTCATTTAAGCCACCATGTTACAAGTCACTACTGCGCTTCTGATGGTGTTGAAATATCTCCTTAATATATGGCCATTCCACTTTCATTTCCTGATTGTGATTTTTCATTTAAAATAAATAGAGTATTATCATATTATTGGTTACGGTCATGTCCCACATATGTAGAGAGGTTTAATGCTACATTTGGAAAGAATAACATTGAAACGAACGAAGCACCGCACCACCATCAACGAACCACATTCCAAATCAATAAGAGCAAACAATAAGCTTCAAGAAATTATTATTAAGTTTCCATTAACTGATATATTCAAAGGAGGAAAATTAAATACATGTACAACATGTACTAGTAGTAGCACATTGGGTCTTGATCTATGTACTTGCGCACGTTTGCGTCATTTGACAAGACTTTGGTACTAGAAAAGACTGGAATCAAACCCGATAACTCTCACGCTCGTAAGTGGTTGACGCTATATCACTAGTGTATGTAGTCTAGTCTTGTACAAAAAACAACTAAGAAATGTTTACAATGATTAAATCATTGAAACAAACATAATTACATGTACCTTAACGGAGTAGTTCAAAATCCGTGTCTAAACCCCATTGACTTGTCACATTGGTACTACTTTTACCTCAGCAACATTGACTTACAATTGTAATTCTCCTCGGCGTCTGTTGCTGGCAAGAATGACTTTAATTGATAATAGACGACATGTTCACTCCGTAATTTCTTATTCTATTATGTTGAAATATAAACAGGATTGCGTTAATCTTATCCAACTCAATTACTGTCGCCACTTGAAATCCCTTCTGCGTTTGAGCCTCGTTCTAGTAGAAAAAGTAGTTCCACGTATTCTTACATAAAATAGTTTTGTTCGAAAGGGGAAATAACATTAAGATGCGGCTGTTGATGAATAGAATACGACGTGCGGCCACAAGAGTAATTAAACCTCGGGAAACTGCCTAGATTTCCTTTAACGATCCCTCCTATTATTCTAAATTAGTCCCGAATTTGACGTCGCGAATTAATTCAATTACGCGGTGACATCGTGAAAGACCCGATTGCCACTCAAGTGACTCGCAGGTTAAATATATAAGACCGTCTCTTAGCCAAATATTATCCAATTAAGACATTCCGTCGACACCGGTCTCCGAGGACGAGCTACAATTTTCTCAAACTGCGCATTTATATGCCGTAAAGCGGTTATCTTCCTAGACAAGGTTAAAAGCAATCCGCGCACGGCACCGGTATCGGAGCAACTGACTGGAGACACTAATTTGCCACTCCGTCGTATGGGAACGTTAAGACACAATTTGATGCTATTTTGCGACACATTCGTTGACTATCGATGAAAGTCTAGCAGTGATTAATGACAGCTTTATTTATTTTCCTGTCGCGAGTCGCCGGCGCAGTTTACTGAAAGTCATTGGACTTTAATTGTCTGGGTCAGAGGACACTAAATGTTTAATCTTATAGCGGCTCTCTGGAGAAGGTTTGACGGGCTAATTTGTATTCTAAATTTTGTATACTAGGCAGAAATTAGAAAACGTCTTCAATGTACTGATCTGTCTTGGTGGAACTTGATAGTTACATTTAAGGATCTGTTTGTGGCTGATATTTGGACACATGCATTTTGGATTTATTTTATTCCCTTTTCACGTTGCATGCATGACTAAAACATCTGCAATAATATCGATTGAGAGTGTCACCCAAATCATTAAAACAGGGATGGGAAGGGTTGTACCCACATTCATTGAAAATCAAAGTCTACATATACGCGACTAGGGCATTCTGCATTCGAAAGGTCCCGTTGGAAGCTAGATAAGAACTTAAGTGACCGGTTGGTGAGACACCAGCTAGTTTAATGGTTATCGAGGACCAATCTCTACCAGGCTCCCGGAAATACGAGAAGGGATTCGGGGGGTAATATGTGCAAGAAAAGTAGGTGTCTCACAGGTCAAAACGGACTGGCCTTTTAATAGGGGCGACACTATAATATTCAAACTTTAGATTACATATCAAAATCTAAATATGCATTGCATCAGCGAATTCCGTACACATAATAGACAGGACACCGCCTTCATCGTCCTGTACTCTTCGACGAACATTGTTTGCTCAAAAGGGGTGATTTTCGATCCTAATATTAAATATGGTACTGTGTCATTTTAATACCGTCTGTCAAAGTGGACGAATTATGTAATTGCCACCCATGGTACACAAGGGAGCAATTCAATGTCCCAACATGCTCGATCGTTTCAAAGCCTCATTTTGATTTCAGAAATTGAAACATATTAAATCATTTGAGCGTTCGTGTCACTTCAGATTTCTAAAACAAATGTATGCCTGTCTAGTGTAATTATTCCTGTGATGTTTTAAATGTTCAGTT
Organism: Spisula subtruncata; assembly: GCA_963678985.1. Classification (NCBI taxonomy): domain Eukaryota; kingdom Metazoa; phylum Mollusca; class Bivalvia; order Venerida; family Mactridae; genus Spisula; species Spisula subtruncata. The sequence continues at coordinate 43,458,597 of OY787671.1, forward strand.
TTCATGGGTTGGAGCCAAGATACGGATTTCACAGAAGTGTTGAATCCATTCAGAATTATGACAAACCGATTGGTTTGACGTTGATTGTATGTAATGGTGCGAGTGTAGCTCATATTGGATTCATATCATATTCTGCTATTCAAACTTTAAATACAAAACCATTTCGTAGTTGCCATATCTCCATTTTGCTTAGTTTTTGCGCATGTGAAATTTATACGACATTGAACCATCCATTCAGTTGTGTCGGATGTTCAAACCGTACTGATACATAAAGAAACGCACATGCTACATTTTCAAGTGATATATTTTATGTGCTATTCTAATAAATTTTCCAAAACTAAAAAAAAAAAACATTTTCAAGTGATACAATTTGTTTTAAAAGTTTGAACTTGAACCTAAAGCCCAATAATAACAATATACAATCATAACAAACTTAAACACAAAACCAAAACAAATATCCAGGCAGTAGAGCTTTTTGTTAAAAAATATTAAGTTTCGTGGATAGTACTAATTATTGGCCAGTATGCTGAGAATGTTTTGTTAAAATCGATTGCAAAATAGATACGTGGGGCCCAAAAAGAAAGTATACATATATGTAAAAAACATACATCTTTCGTCTATTCATGTGTAAATTTTTCTTTTTTATAGTAGAACGTCAAGATTTGATTAATAGACTGTATAGTTTCTTTTTGGATACCCTGTGCTAACGATTGGTTTTTTTGTCGACATATTTCTACTTACGTTCTTTGCCAAAAACTACGTCACGCGTCACGTGGTTTTGTCTACACTGTTACACAGAAGCAAGACTATATTTCGTTTATTACCATGACGATTTTGCATTCTTTTTCAGGTCTGGTTTCAGAATAGACGAGCGAAATGTCGCAAACAGGAAAGTCAAATGCAGAAAGGTTAGTAGAAAGAGAATTATTATACAGAAAGTGTCCGAAATTACAAACGTACTCAGTAGCGTGCTTTACTGTAAAATCATTTAATTTCGCTGGGACAAAATTTCGTGGTTTTGGTAAAAAAGACAATTTCGTTGGCACTTGAAATCGTGGATTTTGCATCTCAGATAACAAAACAAGGGTCAAAATCAATGTTCGTTGGGATTAAAGTTCGTAGTTGAAATGAACCACGAAATCCACGAAATTTAACCCCCCACGAAAATTAATGATTTTACAGTATGTCAGTTTATACTACTCCAAATTTGATAAGGAGCTACAATTTATTGACAATCGTCAAAGCTCGCCCTTTTTACCGTTTTTCTATTCTATTGCATTGCATAAAGACCGAGGTGATCAGAATAAAGAGATGGCCTGATGGAATTCACAGAAAAACTTAAAATGTTACATCTACACTATTGTAAAACAAAATAAATAAAAGAACAAAGACTGCTTTAAAAGTTTATGCCTATATGCTTATAAGCCCTACCCCCTTAAATATTCGTGGTGCGTTCAAGCCCATGTGGTTAAAGAACGCGATAGGTTTTTGGCATTTTTGGCCTGAAACAATAATTTTTTATGAGAATAGAAAAGAGAATACAGTTTCATGTAATTCTTGCAACATTGGTTCCTGAAAATTGGGCTTATTTGTTACGCGAAAAAGACTAAAATAATTATTTACATGTAGATGCATCTCAAATGTATGACATTATTTTTTCAACATTCAGCGGTCGATTAGATGACTGTTCAATATGTTGCAAAAATTTCGTTTCGTTTTCTCATAATGAGTTTTGTTCGTTTAAAATATGAAGGATATGACTATTAATTTCTTGACCAATATCAAAATTTGAACCGTATGGTTGATAGTGCTCTAACCAAACAATATTGTAGTTCGGATGACCCTACTTACATATGCCTTATGCACCACATATTATTTTGGCATTTTCCGAGGAATAATATATTTGTATTTACGTAGTCGCACTCGTTAAACATTATTAGTAGAGTTGCGTAACCTCCCTAATAATAATATACGACAGGGTTTTCACAACATCTCTAAAGACACTACAGTCTCGCGTCGCTCGTTATTTCGATATTTCAGACATATGAAGAATGTCCGCGCGCGAAAGTCGACCTCAGTTCGTCACGACAGGCGTTGTAGAAATACTAAGCTTTTGTCAAATTACATTCATTTCCGTCAATGGGGTGATTGAATTAAGGGACCGATTCCTTTGTATGATTTCTAGGGGGCACACAATTCAGTTAATCAATGGAGAGTGTTAAACACTAAGCCAAGAACCTCTAATGTAATATAAGGGGTCCCGATCTTTATAGTTTATACCTAATAGAATTAATTTGTCGAATTTTCATCAGACGTACTATTAAATTATCTCATATGATCAAATTAGGTGTTCGTTGTGAGTATTGAAGAAAGTTAACGCATTGGAATATTGACAGACATACGGTCTTGTAATCCTGACAGTTACACCGTCCGCTTATTTAATATAGTTTTCCAAATTTTCAGTATTTTGAGCATTTTCCGTATTTTCATTCTCAAGACCCCAATAAAAACAATCAGAGTCTCTGAGAGGCTTACAAAATTTGAGGTTTTATGTGGTTTATTGGTAAAATTCACGAAACTTGGGTAATAAAATTGGGGTGAAATAATACGTTATTTTCTGACAATTTTCAAAATGAATCATGACTCGTGAACAGAATAGTAGATACATCATTAGGTTTCTTATTAGATATATTATTGAATTTATTATCAAACTTTTATTAAATTCATTGGTAAATTTATCACTAGATATTTTGAATTTATAATTAGTGTTTGTAGAAAAATCACTCTTTATATTCAATATTTCGACATATTAAAGGTTAGGAACCACCAAATAAATTTGCTCTATAGCTCAATGTAAAGTGCCCATAGTAGTCCCCCATTTCCAACTTTTTTTAGTCTATGGCCACCTGGACCACATATATCATTGTAAAGAGGGGCATTTAAGCTTCAAAATAATGCAATAAAAAGGGGGGTCATGTAGCTTCTAAGAAAGTTCTGGGTTTTACCCTAGTCTACTTTCACTTTGGTATCAAGAAAAAAATAGCGGAATAATACAAATATTACAGTTTTACTACACAACATGCATATTTACCAACCATTCAAACTCAATTTCATCATTCAACTCCATATTTGTCAAGAAATATCACCATTAACAGGCAAACCAAAGTTTTTTTAAAGACAACTTGAGACTAAATATTAAGAGTGATTGTTTTCTACAAACATTATTATGATCCTCATTTTAGGGATTTGATATATTATTGCTAGATTTTATAATTAATTTTATTATTACAAGTTTTAAAATTATAAGACTTATAATTTTCTAAAGTATCTTGAATTAATAGAGTTTTCAATAGCATTATGCTTACCCCGGATGTTGATAAAATGTTAGGTTCGAATGTGAATTAAGAAGACTGACTGTGTACGGGTACAGGGTGGTCTAGATTTTACTGAATTAAAACACTGGGGGTAATGTTTACTAAACTTTACTTGTACCAGGAACACCCTTTTTTCGAAATGACCCATACAAGTTAAAGGTGAACTGGGTAGTTCTATGAAACAAGTCGCAATTCAGTTCCAAGTGCCATAAGCGAAAACCCTACACCATAACTTGGTTTCAAACACTGTTTTTCTATTAAAATTCAGATTATGCCTCTTCAAATGAATATAACTTGGTCAATTCTTTGAATAATCACATCAAATCACCTTTATTTTGTACAGACAACATAATTCTTCCTAATGAAGATTCTGGTTATTCCGGAATTGTAGGACCCTGCATATTAAAGGTGTACTGGGTAGTTCTCGGATTGGCGGGTCCACTGTCATGATAATATTGCTAGGTAGTATCCATGGTAACTGTTTTATCAAAGCATTTACGGAAATCGTAAACGTGCGCTCAAACTTACATTATTATTTAGATTTAAATTATTAATAATTGTTTAAACAACTGCATATGGGGGACAGATAATGTTTGTATGAGTTTATTAACTGTGTCTGTAATAATACAATATTGTAGCTCGATTTACCACATTTCATAATTGTAAAAATCTCTATTAAGGTTCACATTTGATCGTAATTTTAAGATTAACGTTAGTGCTTTGATCAAATCGTATTCATATGATTGAAGTACTGTCAATTGCAATTGCCAACCCTATTTAAATCTTACACAATATTTAATTTACACGCAGTCGCGCATTATCCTAAAAGTATACAAAATGTATTACACTTGTATACGCTAAAGTTACAAGTCTCTGTCAATTTGAAGAAATTCTGATTTGAAAAGCAAATTAGTCTTTTCCAAAATTGAAGTTAATTTGATTTTATCGATGTAAATGCTTTACTCTAACATATTTATGATAAAAATGATGCCACTGAATGACGTTATACACCACAATTGATGAAGATGGTTGTTAGGAATTTATTTTGTGCGTAACATTATGGAATTATATAGACTCATCTATATTCCATGGAAACACTTAAAATTATTGAATTAAAACTCTCATTAAAATTACGTGGCTAATTAAATGCTGTACTGTGTATAATTGGATCTGTATGATTGTTGTAGGGCGTACATCGTAACTTTTCAACTTTACAACTTTTTTTACGAATTATGTTTGTAACTAACATATTGTTCAATTATTTTCTATTGCGTATTTTGCACATTTAATCGGTTTTGGTGTAATGTAATTGGATTTACGTTTTGATTATCGAGTGTACAAACTTTCAGAAAATGTATTTTGTTTTGTTGATTAAATATTGTCTTTTATTAATTGTTTAAGTGTTTCGCTCAAAGGTATGACGTTTAAATTTTGGATAATAATTGCGACAATTTTCTAGGAAACTATTTGAATTAAACTTTGAATGAAATTTATAAGATGAATTTAGAAACTTTTACCTGGGAAGCCAAATCGTTCCCATAAGAATGTTGTTAATAAAGCATGGGGTGTGTAGATCAAGAATCGGGACATAATATGAAACATTGAACGGGACAAAATGTGACACACTAAACGGGACAAAATGTGACACACTAAACGGGACAAAATATGAAACACTGAACGGGACAAAATATGACACACTGAACGGGCAAAATATGAAACACCGAACAAGACAAAATATGAAACACCGAACGGAACAAAATATGACATGCTTAATGGGACAAAACTTGCATGCAGGGTGTCGTGGGTTCGAGTCCTACACTGGGTAGAAACGTTTCTCCTCAAATTACAATAATGGCGACGAGGATAAGTTGGACAGTTGCAGACCTAGTCTGTGGACCAAGGTTATGACAGTTGCAGGCTTTGGAACAATGTTAAAGAGCATGCGAATACAAGGGTTATACTCTGTTGGAAGCTGAACAGTTGATGTCATGGGGCCTTATTCACCAACGTTGTAAGTCTACAACCTAGACTAAGACTTTACATCGTCAAATGTTCTATTTGCTCTCATGTTGTTATAAATGTACCGATTTTAATATAAATTGGCAAACATGTTCAGTGGGTAACAAACAATAGTCCAATAAAATTTCACATGGTTAAACATAATTTCAAGGAAATGCCAGGGATTATGAATAATGACAATTTTAAGTCTAAGTCTTAGTTTTAGACTTACAACGTTGGTGAATAAGGCCCCTGCTCTCAGGTTCCACTGACGGATAAAGCCTTCAACAATAAAGTATGGAGGAGTATGTTGTGATTCATCTGTCATTAGCCCGGTTATCTCAGCTGGAAGCGTACCTGACTTGCAAGCAATGGGTCGTGGGTCCTAGACTCGAGTCATGCACTGCGTAGATACTTTTTCTACTTAAATTACCAAAACTACAAACACCAGTTTGTTTGTAGATCATTAGCTTGGCAGGCAACATAAGAAATGTTCAGCAGCGATAGTTAGAGTGGTACACTAAACATATAAAGTATAATTGCAATTAGATATACTCACAGAGCTGGAATATGTAAAGTCAATTTAATTCGCAGTGACGATAGCTATTATCGAATGAATGATCGAAGTCTCAAGAGTGATAAAAAGGGTTTGAACAGTATGTGGAAGAAAATTGTTTCATAATCTACCTCAAATAATTAGTAGTTGACTGAATTAGATAATGTTTATAAATGGCGTATTCATGCGATTCACGATAAACGGACAATAATTTAAAGGGGGGGGGGGGACAAAGTCCCTCTATAGTGCTGAAATAGTTGCTCTTGTTGTGCACAAGCCTGTCACACTACTTGGAACTGTTATGTTGTCGTATGGATTTCCTATTCTATCTATCAATACAAGGGTGATTTATCGAATTAAGATTCAGACGTCTTTTTAACTCCTCTGCTTGGCTAAACAAGCTACATTTTACTTGTTACACTCCAGTATAAAGACTATTTGATCAAGTATCTCATATTTTATGTCTCTCGGAGTAATTAATTGCTAGAAATAAATATTTACCAATAGTGCCGGGACAAGTACGGGTCAAAATTGAAATTATCGCTTCCTTTCACGGTGATCATTAGATCTCCACGCCGTATTATTTGCTTTATAATAACTCAAAATGATATATTCCAATTTTCCTACGAATTCCGCCGGAGACTAAATTAACTAAACACAAATATTGTTTGGCTGAAAGATTAAACTATTTTATTTAGTCGCATCGCCCCTTTAAAAATAGCGGAAAGTTCAGATTGTCGAAATTACGCCATAGAATGTTTGGCTATTTGATCAAACAAATCTCTATGTATCTAATATCTTGTAATAGGAATGTCAGGAGAGTGATTAATTGAGGAAAAAGATCGCCAATTGGCTACATTAATTCTCTTGTGATCTCTAACCCCAAGCGCCTTATTAACTATGATTTCTATTGAGTAAAGAAAACGTATCCATATTAGCTTGTCAAACTGGTCGAGTATCGTGTAAGGGAAGACGGATAAATGAACCTTACAGACATGCCGGCGCAATGTGACGAAATCCCAGAGCTCTGGTGTTTTTTCATTTTTCACCAGAAATATGATTTTTTAGATTCTACTTGCAAGATCTACGTACATTTCGATTCTTCGATGGTTTAATATGACAAATCTAAATGTTCACAAACGCAAAATCTTTTTACAGAATGTGATTAAGGGTCCCTGATAAAATACATTGTTTATATTTAATTTTGGCAGAATAATAAATGAATAAAATAATATACTAGCAGATACCCATCTATAATATGGGATGTCAAGTAAAATACTTTTGATAAATTATGGTCAAGTTAAAGTAGGAATAGTTCATTCTCGTTCAACCAGCTCAATTCAACTTCTTCCAGTCCCCTACTTATCTTGCTCCATACTGGTACTATAATATAACCGGAATTAATAGAGACTTGACTTAACACTGATTCATGAGAATGGAATATATATGGGCCATATTCAGATACGAAAATTAATCGGCATAAAATTAATACTTTCTGTAGGCTAGTGTAAATATTTGAGATGCGTTTTTCTTCAAAAGACAAGCATATTTTTTGGTATTTCTCAAATTTTCACAGAGGCAATCAAAGGACCGCGATGTGCCATTATTTTACAGGCCAGGGTGGCACGGTGGTCGAGTGGTAAGACGCTTGACTCCTGATCGAGAGGTCCCGGATTCGATTCTCGGCCTGGACACCTGGTCATTTCAGAAATGCTTTTTAGTGTTTCCCACCCAACTAGAGATGATCCTGGTTGTTAACCCAGGTGTAGTCTCGCGTGTGTCGGTGCTTTACACCGGGCACGTTAAAGAACCAAGGAATCTATTCGAAACGAGCTAGGGTATCGCACCCGGATTCCTAGCATCTCACCTCTAAACATTTGCGATAATGCACCAGAGTGGGCACTGCAAATTACATGGAAGAAAGTGTACTGTTTAATCAAAGCACTTACGGAAATCTAAGATTTACGTTGCAATTAAATTTTCTTTAAATCATTTGCAAATACGAAAATCGTAAAATCAATTGGCCCTACTATAACGATTTGTTATTGAATTCCTTCAACCCATGCAAGTCCACAATCAGGTGTTGTAAAAAAAAATTAACTTTGAACGTGGTGTATTTTAGATTGTCCCTAGTGCTTTTATAAGGTACACTGGACCTTATTCGGTGTTCCATTTCAAATCGTGTTTAACATTAAAGCGACTCAACGTCAGTTAGTAAATTACAAAATATATCAAAAAGTTCTCTTAAAAGCGCATTTTTGGCTTGACAAACCCAATACATTTATTTACGAATCTGGACCTCTTTCATCTAGAAGAAAATAATCGCTTAACGTCGGATTATTAGATTTAAAAACCAAAAAATCTATTGCGTGACTAACTCATTAAAATATATTTTCAACGTTGTGTAGCAATTGTGGTGTTTAAATGCCGAAAAAAGCCGTTACGGAGGTAAAACATGTTCGGTAGCGTCTTTGATCGTAATGTGAATAGTAAGAATACTTCATGTATTCGTTAAACATAGTTTTGTGATTAAAACGTCTAAAACGTGTTTTTTCATCGAAATGGAATTGTGTCCCTATAAAATTAACTATAGTATACTATTTTTATTTTCAGCGGGAATAATGTTGACGTCACCAGGATCAGTAGCACCGTTAGACGCTTGCAGAGTGAATCCATTTATAAACGTACCAAGCGTCCGCGAGCCACTAGATCGTCTACATTTGCCGCCACTTTTGCCATATTTCCCGTTACCGTCGGCGTCGGGACTAGCGCCCCCTATACACCCTATTCTCCTTTACCATCACCACTACGCCGCCGCTTTGAACTATGCCGCGTTACCGGACAGTGGGTTCAAGGCAACAAAAAGCACGAGCATTGCGGACTTAAGGCTCAAAGCCCGGCAACACCTTGCTTCACTTGGACTTCAAAATGTGTGAATCAGCAAAAATAAACTTTTTTATATTTTTTTCATTATTTTGTTTTCCGTGTTCGTCGGATTTTTTCCGATTGAAGACAATCGCTATATATATATTTCAACGGGTGTGTTTTAAACAGTATTACAGAATTCGTGGTATAACGTGTCGTTCGTGTTCTGCTCTATTCTGTTCTTTGTTACAGGTGAGTGAACATTCCTGAACGGAAATATTTTCCAAAAAAGGTTAACTTACAAACGATAACTGGCAAAGCTTGGCGAATTTGACACGAACCTGACCTTTATGCATGAATATGTCACAACTTTTTACAAGGTTCTTGCACTGAATCTATCAATTTCCTGGAGCAAATCGTGCAATATTTGTCCTTCAGATGTGTGTTTGTATTACACGACGAGTGTCTTTGTGATCTTTCCGCCCATGAAACATACAACCGGGACTACAAGTATAGAAATATATCAGCTGTTAAATTATGCTAATTTAAGGTCGAGAGTCGTGTCAACTTCTGATCAAGTGTAAATCACTCACCGCATCCATACAGTGAATTAAGGGTTACTATCACATTTGGCACGAGAGATAAAATGTTATCTCCTTGCAGGAAGAGTAAACCGCTTCGAACATCAAGGGAAGTAACCTATGTGCGGAGTTTGCTCAATCTGCGCACCTCGGACAATTCTAAGACGATTCATCTTCCGGATTCATCACGGAAAAACCCGAGTAGTAACGATCATGGAGTTACACTGGTGTCGCGGTGCGTTTTGAACTATGGCTTCAAATTAAGGGGCGGACAAAGACGTCCGATATTTTGAGAAAATTCTGACCTGGGACCAGTCTATCGCGGAGTTTGCTCATTCGGGACACTTTGGACGTTTCTAACGTATTTAATAGTTGAGCTTCCGGATTCATCACGGATAGACCCGAGTTAATACGATTGGAGTTTGCCGTCAACTTTCGCCACTTCTTCGAAAAGGCTCTTGTCAATATTGGTTACGAATTAATCATGTTTTAAAATTTTATACTAAAACATTTTGTGATTTGTTTTTTTTGTGGAAATGTAAATTGTTGTAAATAGTGTGACCTGTGGTATACAAATGTACTATACTATACCTTATGATGAATAAACTATGGCTAGTTATGTTGTATGGTCTTTGTAATGAGGTCCCCCCCCCCCCCGATTCAACTTAATAAACCGAACGCAGACAAAAATTAAAGCACCACATAACTTGGATTTTGTCATATGAAGATTGAAAAGGTGCGATACTTTTCAAATTAATATTGCCATTGTTCTGCTGATATGGCTTAGCCTATCTGTAACCTAGAAAAATAACTATATTATGTCAATTTCACCTTAAACTGTATCACATGAAAGTTTCTATTTTATCAGCAGATTAGATGATATTTAAAAAGAAGCATCATAAAATTCAGATATGTCGAGCACCATGCATATCTCGAGCATTTGATTTGTCCTCGATATAACGAAGTTGTACAGTATATCCACAACGTTTTCTTAATAAGTTTGGTTCATTTTATACTCGTATAAGAACGGTCCAAACATAGATTTCTTCACAGGCCTAAAGAATTGTATCACAAACGACAGTTTTTACTTCCCCATTTTTCATCCATTCAATATACAAATGAAGTATATATTTGCAATCCTTTTAACTTTATCCATATCTTTGTTAATACTGTTAATATTGATCACACATGCTTATTATGTAAATGTATATATGTTGGCTATAAATACGCGAAATGCTATTTCATGCCCGAATAAACTTTGTATTGTAACTAACGAATGAGTGACCGTTTTGGGATGTTAAACTCTGTTTTTTATTGTGATTTAATTTCTTAAGCCTGAGATTTCTTGACCTTTCCAACGTTTCAGTAACCAGAGATTCTTCGACGTGTTGCTTGTAGCGACATCTAGCGGAATTCAACACACTACTAACATTATCACATGGATAGCCGAAATTATATCATAAAAATCCGCGATTTTCCATTTAAAGAGCGTAAACAATTTTCTTTGATGCCCCTCTAATATAATCACGCGGCTATTAGGTCGTGTAATTGTTTAGATTGAGACACATTAGAACGCTTTGTATATACGCTTGGCGCAAGTTTCTCTAAAATCGTGGGAACAAATTGGCCAAATTGATCTCAAACCAGTAATTATTTGATGACATCGAGTCCCTATTAAGACAAACGCTGAAAACTAAAGCTTGGAATTAGATTTGTTAATGTGATATCAGAATTATCACACGCTAGTGGTCCAGGGGGAGATGAACAGGTTTTATGCAAAGGGGAGGAAATTTCTTGGGAAGTAGGGAAAAGAGCTCGCATTTCGCGAATGCCATTTGTTTTGTTGGTTAAATTAATTACAAATAGGAAAGGGCAAAATAAGACACGGCGTAATATGAAGTGCTTCAGAAAAATGAAAACGCGATATCATACATGTATGTATTACTAGTATACATCGTAGACAATTCAGTGTCTGGACTTAACCTACGAGAAAATGGATTTATTACTTTACTTCCATCTGGGTTTTTTTCTTCTTCTTCTTCTTCTTCTTCTTCTTCTTCTTCTTCTCCCTATTCTTCCTCTTCTTCTTCGTCTTCCTTTTCTGTTTCTTCCTCTCTTTCCATTCTTCATCTTCTTCATCTTCTTCATCATCTTCTTCGTCTTTTTCTTCGCCCAAATAAAGAGCAGGAGTCCTACCGGACTTAATAAAGCTGAGCGTAAACCATGTACACGCGTAACACTAACAAAAGGTCTTAGGTTTACTGCTTCAAAACTGTCCAAACTACAACAACGCAGACGAGTATGCAAAACATCTGCTCTTAGTAGTGTCAGTTGGAAGCTCTTCAGGATTATCAATGTACATTGTAACTATTAGTTCGTTTTGTTGGAAGCTGGTTATTGTTGTCTCTAACTGGCGACCCTCTAACATCGTTGTGGCGCACCTACTGGCACTACGGATACTTTTTTTCATAAATAGCCGCGGCCTATAATCTATCTTTAGACCTATATGTAGATTATCGGAGTCTTAATGGCTATTAATATTTTTTCCGGTCTAGTGCCAGTGGGCGCACCCAGGGGTTTTCGTTGAGTAGCCTAGGTGAAAAACTTTACAGCATTCAAGAGCTCCGGTCCAGTGATTATAAACATTTGAGTATGTAATCAATGTTCCAACTCATACTCCATACTCCAATTGGAGCATGATCCGAGTTACAAAAACTGTCGTAACTTCTTTATTACTGAACGGAAACATATATAATGGGGCTTATTTTCTTTGTTAGATCATTTGATGTAGGATTTTAAAATTCTAAAAAATATGTTTTTCAAGTTTGAGCATGGAGTAGGAGAATGAGAACGTGTTTACAATCACTGGGCCTGGGCCCGTATTCATAAAGCTCCGAAGGGGAAAATATTCCTTAGGTTGATATATTTATCTAAGGTTTTATAGGAATTCCCGCAGTTTTATATGATTTCACCTTAGATATCTGAAACCTTCTTAATGATGGTTCAGATATCTAAAGTGAAATCATATATATAACAGGTAAATACTAGTATATCCGCCTAAGGAATATTTTCCCCTTAGGAGCTTTATGAATACGGGCCCTGGTGTTGTTCTGTGTAGTGGAGTTCCATACTGCAGCACCGAGCTTACTCCATCGTGGGTCCGGCTATGGTCTTATAAATGTTTTCACTTCTAGAGTGCACTTTTTAAGTGCCGAACCCGTGGTTTCCACCTAAGTATGAACCATTTTAACGACCACTGTATATTTGCACACTGGAAATTCAAAGTGACGGAGACGTACATAAACCGCCCGCAATCACAAGAGACAGCTCCAGAATGTATAGTCCAGTTAGGATATATTGACAGTGACGTCATCGTTTATGTGTACCCAAAATATTAAAACTATTGCTTAAATAGGTAGAGTTTAATTTGGTATTGAATTGTAAGTATAATCCCTTATACTTGTTTTACACCGTGCTAGTGGATTGTTCCACTGCGTCACTGTAGTTTTTACCTAACTACTGTACAGCGTACAATCCCACAAAAGATCTCAAAGTAAGACTTTATATATATACCCTTCATTATAAATGATACACTTCATGGTTTCGTACATATCAGAATTTTCCTATAAAGGTTGTTGCTGCAAATAATGCATTTCATTGGAACAACAAGTAGCCGCGGTCGGGGTAAAATTGAACAGGGCGCATAGTTTGTAACTTGGGTATCCACGTTTAGTTAATTGCAGATGTTTCTTCTTCATCAGCGGTATATCTTGACCACTTTGACTTGAGCCTGACCTTTATGCAAGAATATTTTACAAGGTTCTTGCTTTGCATATATCAATTTCCGCAAGCAAATCGTGCGATATCGGTATTTCAAATTTGTGCTTGTATTACATCTCAAGCATCTTCGTAATACTCCCCGATTATGAAAACATACCATCGGTGTTCTAAACGTAGGCAATATATCGACTGTTAAATTATGCTAATCAAAAGGTCAGGCTCGTGTCAAATTGGCCAAGCTATAAAGAGTAATAATAATGTTATAAAGTTATCACCTAGTAGGTCGGAGAAAAACGGAAATGTCCGAGCTTTCACGATTGGTGAATCTCGGATGAAATAAGGGAGACTACTGTGATCACCTCACATACCATAATCATAAGAATAGTCTCCCTTGTGCAAATATTGTGTGTCGTTTCACTGCTCATGGTGATAGGGTTTGAGGCAGAGTGGGAGCGCGAGTCCAACAACTAAGGTGGGCTCTGGTTTAAACTTTTAAGACGTACAGTCGATTCAATAAGTAATACTAATGAGGGAGCTATCCCATTCGAAAGAATAGCGACCGGGGATTACCGTTAACTCGGGTATACCCAGTATAACCTAGATAAACATAGTTAACCTGGCGGACGAGCTAACAAACCGTTCTCATTTGACGTTGAAAGGACTGCACACCCGGTATCAGAAGCATAATCACATTACATATAAGATAACGGTTTTGTTTATAATATAGTTTCTTCAATTCAAAGGGTCTGTCAATTTTTACTTATTTTATTCCTTCTTTGGGACTCATACTAAAGTGCAAAACATACATCATTCTGCAGATAGGTAACCAAGTTATTGCTTTCTAGAAATGCCACGCCCGGTCTCACGAAACATCTCAATTTTGAATAAATCTCAACTCAAATATTGGCATGACTATTGTGTCGTTTTAATAATTGCCAATGGAGGCCGGATGAATTCAAAATTAGCATCAAAACAGCAAATGACATTCTTTGATTATTCCAGTAATTTTAATAGGTTTTAATCTCAGATTTATTACAAATTCAGACAATTTGAGATGATTCGGAAGATCGGGGCCAAAAATCGACTTTCTGTTATTTACTGTCGGTTTTAAGCTCAAGAGCGAAAAAGTTTGCGAACGCTTTGAAATCATGAATATATCGCTGGCTTAGAATGAAAAGGTCGTTTATAACTACAAAATCTGATTTAATCAATCTTTTGAGAAAGCAAGAAAAACTGTCTGAAATATGCTCTTTACTTTTGTAAAACAAAACCTCAGTTTGGTCAACATGACAAAATTCGATTTTCATGAAAATACGCTCATAAGAAGCGCCTTATGATGTAGATTTCAAATATGCAATAGTATTATAAGGTCGTAAGTGGCACTTACGACCTGCTCATTCTAAGCCAGCGATATAGCTAAAATAAATTTATCGCAAATTTAGGATTTTATGGTAGTATGATTTAATCTCTATAATAATAAAATATTGGTCAAAATAAAGTTTTTAATTTTCTATTGACCATGATTTCGGCCCCCCCGGCTTACAAGTATAGATACAAATGGTCGGTAAACCGTAGCGAGGATATGCGATTTATGATCGCAACACTTAACAAGTATGTATAGTGTGTTTAAACTTGTACTTTTAGGCCATCGGGTAAAACTGTACGGACAGTATCCATGCATTAATATTAATTGTATGTATACTGGTCGAAATAAGCTTTCGTGTATAGGACAATTAACGTGATGTTGATGCAAAGCATGTTATCACAAAACCAGGTGTAAAGCCTAGGGTAGGTCCCACTGAGCGTTTTTGGTGTAAAGCCTAGGGTAGGTCCCACTGAGTGTTTTTGGTGTAAAGCCTCGGGTAGGTCCCACTGAGTGTCTTTGGTGTAAAGCCTAGGGTAGGTCCCACTGAGTGTTTTTGGTGTAAAGCCTAGGGTAGGTCCCACTGAGTGTTTTTGACCTCGGCGATGTACTCCCGATGGTAATTAGAAAGCATCGGGAGGTATCGGGGGGCATCGGGAACGGGGTCTACGGTAAGCTTCGGGGAAATCAAGAAATAGGGATGAATCGAAGGGGGGGGGGGGTCGGGAGTATTCCCAATGTGTTCCCGATCGTATGCGTCGATCAAGCTTCATTAAGAATGAACTACCAGTGAAAATGAGATGGTTCCCCGATGTCTGAGGGTGACGGGCCTCAATTTATGGTTAGGTTTAGGGACTTGTGTAAGGTTTAGGGGTTTTTGTTCAAAAATATTCACAAACAAAAAAGTAATTAATAATTGAAATCTGTACAGTTGTAAGTGCCTTATAAAGTTAGGATAACTTGTCAATATCAATTTCACTGGGTACACCCTCTAATATTAGAACTGGAAAACCCGTTACTTGGAACGGGTGTTCTTGAGGTAAATAGTTGATTTTCTATCAACCAACTTGTGGTCCATAAACTTCAACTTCAGGTTGCCATCAATTCCTTTGAAAATTTTCCCAGATGAAAAATAGCATGTACAAATGTTTAATTTTCAAATAAAAAATGATACTGGCTATTTTGCTTAGTTGGGGAGTCGTTTTAAAGAAAATGATGACAATCTGTACGTGGCAACTCTTAAGGCATACGGTGCGCTAGTTGAGGTTTATGGATCAAAAGTTGTTAGATAGAAAATTAAATATTTACCCCGTCCAAACCGAAAGTCACCCGTCCCTATAAGTAACGGGTTTTCCAGTTCTAAAAATAGAGGGTGTACCCAGTGAATTTGTAAAGTACGTTATATACCCTTATTGGCATTGGCATTCATGTTGATGAGGAGGGTAAACGTTTAATGGGGCTAATCTAAATTTAATAATAATGGAATTATTCTATTCAAAGTGTTATTGGAGTGAACCCTTCTGTGAATGTTCACTGTCAATGACACGAATGCGATGCATTAACCATTGATTGGTATTGTGACATATGTATTGTACTTTTACAAAATTAATGTCTGATATAGTTCATAATTGAACGGCCATATAACATATAATATTGTATTTTATTTGCACCTGTATATAATGTATGCTGTTACTGGATCAGACAATAAACTTCTTTCCCCACCTGTTTATAAACATTTATTAGAATCTACATTACTTTTAACATAAAATGTTGTTGTTTTCTTGAAATATATTCTCTCCTGTTGAAAATCCTTATTACATGTCACGCCGCCATTAACCACGTATATCATTTCTGTATATATTTAATGCACTTGTCATTACTATGTAATCTGTGCTGAAAATAAAGGATATGTTCTGTTCTATAATAAACTACCTGTATATAGAATGCCTTTATTAAACACTCTCGCGTGTGCAAACATCTGTTGAAAGGTCAATTAATAACATATTTGCTATTAATCGACTATAATATAGCAACAATTGTAAACATTCGTTCGAAACACAATGTGTTTAATATTTAAAGCTTATCTGTTTCCCAATACCCAATATCCCCGGAATACTATGCTAGTAGCCTACAGTTATAGCTGGGCTATTTTGACCTGAGCCTGACCTTAATGCAAGAATATATTATAAGGTTCTTGCTTTGACTATATCAGCTTCCGCAAGCAAATCGTGCAATATCGGTTTTTCATATTTGTGTTTGTATTACACCTCGAGCGTCTTCGTGATACTCCCCGATTATGAAAACATACAATCGGTGTTGTAAACGTAGACAATATATCGACTATTAAATTATGCTTATAAAATGGTCAGGCTCATGTCAAATTGGCCAAGCTATATCTTCCTACAAACGGACCATTGTCATTGTGTTAATCAATTTGCAAAATTAATCCGCTTTGACAAAAAAAATGTTTCAATATTTCCATAAACATTCAATTTCTACAAATCCGCGTCAATAAATGTATCGATACATACAAAAGTGTCGCTTACACATTTTTGACAAGTGTATGTCAGAATAATATTATACAGTACGAAAAGGAATTATTACATCGGACTCTATATGTTCTAAATAAATATATAACCCCTAGCGCTCAACCCAATATTTGGAATTTACTCAAAGACCAGGTAATGTTTTGTTAAAATTTATGTATTAGTATTACTTTTAGATTTTTTTGTGTTTAAATTTATTTTAAAGATCTACCCACTATTTTGGAATTAATCAAAAGAGCAATTGGTAATTTTTGTTTAATTGAAGTATTTAATCTTTTTTTACTTATTGACATTTTTTGGGGTCTCATTTTGTTGGGTTCTACTATTTGGAACTACATTTAATTGAAAGAGCAGGAACTATTATTTAGGATGAAGTATTTAACCTTTGTTTACATAGTGGCATTATTTTATGGATTATCCCATAGTTCATTGCGCTCATCCCACTATTTTGGAATTCATTGAAAGAACAGCAGGTACTTTTCTTGTTTAAATTGCAGTACATTTTGTATTTAACTGTTTAAATCAACCTTGATTGACTGAATATTGTCATTGTTTTTGGCCAACTACATTGTTTTTGTTTCGTATTTTCGTATTCGAGTAGATTCTACATTTGTATTTTAATCGCTGGCTTAGCGTGAAAAAGATCGAAAGTACATACCAACTATTTTGAGAAAACAAGAAAAATAAACTGTCGGAATAATTAGTCTTTATCTGTGAAAAAAATTAAGCTTTTTTAACATCGGTATGGTCAATTTGACCTGTCATGATTGTCATCAAAATAGGTTCATACAACATAACATAAGTTTTTTTGGCATAATACGTACATAAAATATACATACATAGCCCGAACAGTACAATAATAGAAATAATGAGAAGAATGCAATTTACAAAGTTTCAAAAAAAACGTGATTGAATAAACGTTTTACAAAATGTATGTGTTTTGGACGAATACTTTCATTTAATTTCTATTTAGAGTAGCATAGTAAATGTATTTAGCAATTTGTAAAATGGTACGAGTTGATGTTGTGAACATGAGACATGTGAATTTTTGTATGGTAGGCCAGCTTAGATAACACGGTTTGAAATATGTGGTTCTA
This sequence comes from Spisula subtruncata, assembly GCA_963678985.1. Taxonomy (NCBI): domain Eukaryota; kingdom Metazoa; phylum Mollusca; class Bivalvia; order Venerida; family Mactridae; genus Spisula; species Spisula subtruncata. The sequence goes on from OY787671.1 coordinate 43,476,757, forward strand.
AGATTCCTATGTTTTGGACAAACTAATAAGAAATTATTTATAAAGCGCCTTGTAGCGAATACTTCTATCTTATCACTCTAAGCCAACGACGATGACTGTCCTCCTCTTTATACATAATAGCTTTGACACATTGCTTATTCTTGTGCACCATCGTCATGACCCAAACCTCGATGCAAGAGTAGGTAACTTTGTCAAACATTTTGTCCCGAGTTAACTGCCCCTTTCGAGTTAGAAATCCATGTTTAAGCATCTACAGGTACAACCTCAACTTTTGAAGTATTTTGTCATATTTCATTGATACTCTGCACTCTACAGAGCAGCTGGTAGCTCTGCCAAGCATTCTGTCCGAATTATGTATACTTTTGCCCGAATTATGTACACTTTTGCCCGAATCATGTACACTTTTGCCCGAATTATGTACACTTTTGCCCGAATCATGTACACTTTTGCCCGAATTATGTACACTTTTGCCCGAATTATGTACACTTTTGCCCGAATTATGTACACTTTTGCCCGAATTATGTACACTTTTGCCCGATTATGTACACTTTTGTCGAAGTATGAGCACTTTTGTAATTAGAAATCTATGTTATAAGTTAGGTGCAATCTCTACTATTTTCAAAGTACATCGAACTACAATTGTATTGTTTTGATAGTTGCACACTTGTTCGACACCAGGGCACTGTTTTATCAAAGCATTTACGGAAATCTTTAAGTTACGATCAAATTCACATTCTTTATAATACTGTTACAACTGTAAAATGTTGAAAGTCGAGCAGTAATACTAATCAAGATTCAGTTAATGAAGTCTTACAAACAATAGCTGTCCCTAATGTTCAGCTGTTAAATAATTATACGGAATTTAAATTTGAACATAGCTTTACGATTTTCGTAAGTACGATGATAAAACGGTGCCCAGGACCCCACTTTCCATACAGAAGTTGGTAAATTTATCAAGCATTTTGACGAAAAAAGAGCATCGCCTGCGAGTGCTGGACGCTAAGAGAAATAAGGACAGATAACTCAATAAATATAGGCCACATGGTTATCAGTCTTGTCAATATGGACTCCACTTCAGAGTGTGAATTAAAATATTGAGTTTCAAGTGGATACCTTTAATAGTATTTGAGAGAATAACTATGGCAACAAACTTAACCAACGCACGCGCACACGATCCTGTTACGACAATATCTTGACTATTTTCTTTAAAAAATATGCCCCCCCCCCCCCCTGGAATTTGGATCCCCGTCTTCTACACATAAGGTGGTAGTGCTGCAGTTACGAAGCATTTTGTTTTGAATATGCATTGTACATATACAGTGGTTATTCTGGCACATAAAGAACAGGTGTAAACAATCATTATATCACAAAATAACGCGTTGTGACTTTCCAAAATCTTCGACCCTTCAATATATCGCTGGCTTAGAACGAAAAGGTCGTAACTACAAAATCAATATTTTGAGAAAACAAGAAAAACTGTCTGACAATCTCTCTTTACTTCTGGTAAAACAAGCTTTTTCGAATTCCGTTTGGTCAACATGCCAAGTTCCGATTTTCATACAAATAGGCTCATAAGAAGCGCCTTATGATGTAGATTTCAAATATGCAATAGTCTTATAAGGTCGAAAGTGGCATTTACAACCTTCTTATTCTGAGCCATTGATAAAGTGAAGGGGCGATAATACTGAGAATAGTATAGCGCGCTGTTCGCAAACGACCACGTTATATAAAGCTTGCTACATATGGACGTGGACAGCACTTGTTTTTTTACCACAAACTACGAAGTTATACAACTTGCTTCTTAATTATAAGTTCATTACTTGATCGGAAATATTCTTCAATAGTCTCAATATCCAAATTCATTTGAAATATCCTCTATATGGGTTAAACAAATATTTCATATAACGTGTCACTACTTTGGACACTGGATACCATTAACTGGATCATTCTGTGTAATTAAATATCGTAAGATAATATTTGCACAGTCGTAATTGCTGAATGGACACTCGCATTCTGATCACCTCGGATATAATGGATTTGTTTACCCTCACCACCGGGAATTCTTATATTAGGGGGAGCTTGTATTTTTGTACCTCGGCTTTTATTACAATACAATATATTTACCGGAGACAAACGGAAATGTCCGAGCTTTCACGATTGTGCAATACAATATATTTACCGGAGACAAACGGAAATGTCCGAGCTTTCATAATTATGTAATATCGGTGTATTTACAGGAGACAAACGGAAATGTCCGATCTTTCACGACTGGGTCACTCGGTGATTGTATTCGTAGCCATTTCAAAATCAGGGTGGACATACCACGTGACTTTTGGCTAAGTCGACAAGTAAAAATATATCTACAAAAAGCTTTCCACGCAGTTTAGTCGTTTTCGGGCATAAACTGTGACATGTTTTACAAAACTATTAAAGTGTGTAGAGCTATAGCTATATATATTGTAATAGTCATTTAATGTCAAAATAATTACTTGCATCGTTTTTAGTATGCTATTAGACTACCTTAATCGCAAATTGAAACTTTGGATGGGTTACGTGTACTTTGATTCAATTGACGAAACAAAGACGATTCTAATAATTTCATAGGGTGTTCTAGAACACTTTTGTATGAAAATGGACAGTTTGCATGTCCAATAAATCGCAGAGAGAGTTTCTTTTAAAACTAGCCTAGTTAAAACTGAAGTGAAAAATGATCTAATGGATATGAAAGCATAATTGTATTTCAGTTTTTGAAACTTTTTTAAAATTTATCGTCCGATATAGCTCTATACACTTTAAAGTTGTGTGGACAGTGCACATTCTCTGCTTGAGAGTCGAACATATCTCAAAGAATAATAGTTATATTTACGGTTGTTTTGAACTTTTTTTACATATTTTTACTTGCCGGTTTAGCCAAAAGGTCACGTGGTTTGTCCACCGGCGGTAAAAGGGCACTGCTATAAGTCGATGGCTTAGAATCAGAAGGTCGACTCGTAACTACAAAATTGATATTTTGAGAAAACGAGAAAATACTGTCTGATAATTAGTCTTTACACATGGTAAAACAAGCGGTTTAAACTTCGTTTTGGTCAACATGACAAGTTTCGATTTTTATAAAATTGGGCTCATTAGAAGTGCCTTGTGATGGATATTTTAAATATGTATTAATCTTTAAAGGTCGTAATTAGTAGTTACGACCTTCTCATTCTAAGCCAGCGAAGTGAATATTGAACTCGAGGAGCTAAATGGGGCGCCTACTGACAAAATGTATTGATTAAAGTACATAACCATATGTGGCATAGATATTTACCTTTAGTATCCACCATTTGTGAAAGGTACCTGTTATTATAAAGGACAAAAAGTGATATGAATTATAGATTAACTTATAAAATCATTAATTTTCGTAGTGGGATAAATTTCGCGGATTTTATGGTTCACCTTAACCACGAAATTTAATCCCATCAATCAATAGTTTTGGCCCTTATATGCATTACCTAACATGACACCAATTAAAGTCCCATGGAAATGTGGTTTTTACCGAACCCACGAAATTTCGTCCCGTCTGAATTAAATGCTTTTATAGTATTGTGTTTTGAAATAGATACAACGTTATAATCATAAATTATTTAAAATACAAGTATTAAGATACTTAAAAAAGTTTTAATAATTGAGAGTCGAACCATTTTTTTTTTGTTGAACTTTCCCTTGTCTGAATATTTAATTATATTTTTTGTTTGAAGAATAGTAAAAACTTTCAATTCTCAATGCTGGACAGTAAATGAGAAATTCATTAACATACCGATACGAAAATCAAAAAATAGAAATTCAATACACTGTAAAATTATTCATTTTCGTCGGGGATTAAATTTAGAGGATGTTTGTGGTACACCTCAACAACGAATTCTTATCCAATCAAACACTTATTTTGACCGTTGTATCCATTACCTAACATGCTTAATCCTTGAATTAACGTGCCATGGAAATGTTTTTTACCGAACCCACGAAATTTCGTCCCGGCGAAATTAAATGCTTTCACAGTATTGTGTTTTCATATAGATATATGATTATATTCAAAGTATAAAGCTTCTAGAATTGAGTTTCGAATCATTTTTTTTTGTTTCCCTTGTTTGCATATTTCATTGTAATTTTAGTTTGGTGAATAGTGAATACTTTCATTTCTCAATGCTGGACGGTAAATGTGGAATTCAATAATACACCGATACGAAAATCAAACCATAGTAATTCAATATATTTGCAGTAATCGAAGAGTATGGCTTTGTGAGCTTGAACCAGTATAAATATTGAAGTAAAAAATCAAATCATAGTTATTCAACAATATTTGTTATAGTTGTCAATATACGACATGTACAATAACATCAATACGCTATGCTAGTGTTGGTATTTATATACTTTTTACAACCAAGCTCATATTGACCATAGATCTAGGTGATCATTTAGGTTAAGAATGTGCATGTCCTTTTATCTACGTATTTGGTAACATTATAAAACATTGGAGGTCAATATTCACCATATGAAAAGCATCGATTTGTTCTATTTGATAATAGACCACTTATATGTGACATTCCATGTAAAATACTATAATTATGTTCAATTATTTAAAGTACTAGTATATAAAAAAGGTAAACTACGTTTATTATAGTTCCACCCCTATTGAAAGCGCTAGTCATAATTTGACTTATGTGACACTGCTCTTTAACGGGTACAATTACCCCCGAGTCCCAGAAAGAAATGACCCTACGCTAACTATAATAATTTTTTTAACAATCTATTTAACTTGCTGGCGGCTCACACACGGATTATTTCAGTCCAAACCCGGCCTCCGATATCGCTGGCTTAGAATGAGAAGGTCGTAACTACTACTTACGACCTTATAAGACTATTTCATATTCAAAAATCTGCTTCACAAGGCACTTCTTATGAGTCTATTTTCATGATAATCGGAAATTGTCATGTTGACCAAAATGAAGTTTAAAAAACTTGTTTTTCCATAGGTAAAGAGTAAATTACAGTTTTCTCTTGTTTTCTAAGTATGTTGATTTTGTAGTTACGACCTTCTCATTCTAAGCCATCGATATGTATATTAATGTATGGCTTTACAATTCAAGTAATCGAAGAGTATGGTTTTAATATCTTAAACCAAAATGAATATAAACATTGAAGTAAGAACTCTTGTATATTTATACAGCCATATCCAATATCACTGGCTTAGAATGAGAATGTCGTGAAGTCCTACAAAATCGATATTTTGAGAAAACAAGAATAACTGTCTGACAACCACTCTTTACTTGTGGTAAAACAACCTTTTTTCAACTTCATTTTGGTTAGCGTGACAAGTTCCGATTTTCATGAAAATAGGCTCATAAGTAGCGCATTCTGATGCCGATTTTAAATATGAATTGGTCTTATAAGGTCGTAAGTAGTAGTTATTACCTTCACATTCTAAGCTAGCGATATGTACACATAATTGGATACGGGGTACGGGGTACGGGAATCGTGACAGAACATTATTCAAGTAGTTCGATTTGGGATTATAATTAAACTATATTCTATATTTAATTTTTATAAAAACATGTCCTAGTTAAATAAGTGGCGGCTTAGTACATCTGAATTCATTTTGACTTTCATTTACAAAAACCTAGTACTTGAGATAGAATGTAATTCGACACTTGCTAAGACTTCTTATTTTTCAACCGATCCCATAAATACATTCATGACTGAACGTCGTAATATTGCAATGATAAAGACACCCGCCATGACTTCAGAACGTCTTTATAGTGCAATGAAAATGACATCAATTATCTAATTCAAGCTGGATGCACCACAAAAGGTTCATTGCACTCGTGTAACGTTACAGTAGTCTGAATAGAATGAAGCATGTGTTGTATATATTTACCAACACGAGAAGATTTAAGTTGAACATCTAATCAGGTAAATCAAAATGCCCGGTACTTAAACAGAAATAGAAAACTTACGTTCAAAGTTAAATTCTTTTATTATAATAGTATGTTTAGTTAAGTTAATTTTATTGTAACAAAACCAAAAAAAAAACCACAAACGAGTTATAGTCATCACTTGATCGTCGTTGACTTCGGTGTCAGCATGTCTTGGTTAAGTTTGTTATTTTATGGTCGTGACGGGGATCTTGTACGTGGGCGTCTGCGTTAGTTAAGTTTATTGCCAGGCTCATTTTCTCAAACCCTATCAAAGGTACCCACTTGACACTAAGCACAGTAATTCACCATTTCGTTGTACATGAGGAATGTCAGTGTAACCGGTTGATATTTTATGTTATATAAGTATTTAACTTTAAGTGGTGTTTGACCTATTTGATAATTGTGGTTTTTAACCTAAGTAAGTCGGTATAAGTTCCATATTGAAAAGGCCGATAACACTGTGATCTACCTTGTATAGTTATTGGGTTATCTACCTTTGTTACTATCAAAAAACAAGAAAGTCCAGCGTCCAGCACTCATAGGTTCAAAGGGTAAATACAAAATAAATTGCAAGATGGACGAATTCTTCAAATTGACATACTAGTATCTATACTTATACGTTTTGTTATGTAAACTTTATTTATTCTTGGTTTTCCTTCGTGTTTCAGATTTCAAAAATGTTGAATGAAGTGTTACCCAAGGGACAGCTACAAAGCATATTGCTAAATGGACTTATTCAACACATTCAGTGATACGTCTTGTTATGTTAATTTATTCTTGTTTTTTTCTACATGTATTAGATTGAAAAAATGTCGAATTAATGGCTACCCAAAAGACAAAATTTTGTTATTGCTAATTTGACTTTAAATTCATCACAATAAGAGATATGTCCGATTTCCGCTTACCTTTTATAGTGGTATTGCTATACTAGATTTAATCTTGGTATTCCTTCGTGTTTCAGATTTCAAAAATGTTGAATGAAGTGTTACCCAAGGGACAACTACAAAACATATTGCTTGGAGGACTATTCAACACATTCAGTGATACGTCTTGTCAGAGATCTAATATTAATATTTTGTTATGTTAATTTATTCTTTTTTTCTACTTGTTTCAGATCTCAACAATGACGAACCAATGGTTACCCAAGGGACAGCTACAGAACATATTGCTTGGAGGACTATTCACTGCATGTTTAATCATATTTAGCTGGGCATCTATAGCAACATATACAGTCTCGTCTACTGACTTGTCTCCAACTTTTTACCAAGAGTGTGACTGTACAAGAAATACTGAAGGTATGATAAACAGCTTTCTATTTACAAAATTTGCTGCTATAAGTTGTAAACGTCTCTGCAGAACGATGCAATTTGAGCACTTTAGGTGATTCCCAAATGTAGAAAACACCAAAGAAGTCTGTTTGGACTTCTTTGAAAACATCATGCAGGCCCGGATCCACCGGGGGGGGGCACAGGGGCCCGTGCCCCCCCCCCAGTTGGCCTCGGAGTGACCATTTGTTACATCACCTAAATGTTAAAATCCTTAAAATATTACCAATCGATATGGCTGTGAATCGATATTTTGTTACAATAACCCTGTATATTACATATTCCGGAAGCGAGGGCAATAAAATGTGCCCCCTGTTGTGTAATCTCCAGGTCCAGATTACACTTGATCTTATCATCCAGATGTATGTTTTACAGCGTCTGAATGATGCGGATCAAGGTGTCTGTGCCCCTTGATCAATGTCACTACAGCGCTTGAATTAACAGATTAAAAATTTGACATGAATTTGAAGAAAGTAAATTTTCTTATTGATATGTTTATTTGTTATAACTGATTATGTAACACTACGATTTTGATAATATCAAGCCTGTCTGGTTTCAAAGAAAAACGTTGAAAAAAGGATTTTCATTCAAAATTGAAAAAAAATCTTCACAAGGGGCACATTTAAATTGTCTATTTTTGCAAGTTCAAAAATTAAATACATTTTCTAAAACGTAAGGGCACAATAATTTGCAAGATTTTTGTTATTAAAAAAATGATCTGAACCTGTGAACACTGCTGTCTAAGATAAAACCATGCATGGCCTATGTAGTCCAGACGAGAGTCACCTATACCTTGCTATATAGTATTAAGTTTTTTTTATTGTTGTTCTGAGTTGTCCAGATATTGAAGGTCTCAAAACCGTTTGATGACACTCTGTCATCATTGGGGAACTTTTTTTATTTAGGGTTAGAGATGGCCTTCGAAATGGCGATTTTAACGATTAAATACGGACAATAATTTCATATAACATTTGTACTACCGTCAAAATATCAGCACATGCGTGTTTATATTTAAAGGGTTTAAACATGATTATTAAGGGAACTATATACATTAGCTGGGTTTCAATGAAATACACATTTTCAACTGTTTATGTGTAATTTACGTGACCAAAATGATAAAATACAAGAACAATCGGTACTTATAACTGTTAAATGTGATATCAAAGATGAACTTTACAATGAAGTAGGTTTTAAGGAATTTTAAGTTATATTGAACCTAAAACAATGTGCAAGACATCATTGCATGTAGAACAGTATGTGTAATATACGTTACCATTAAATGATTTTTATGCAAAGTATGAACTATTATTTTTCCTGTCTGTTCTGGGTTATCAAACTGATAAGATTGATGTTTTCTCTTGGAACACATCTTTTTGAATAAGACAATCATGTAATTTAACTTCTTAATCAAACTGTGCTTTACGTGACCATATGTTAACGAATAGAAAAATGCATAATATAATGTAATATATGTTACCACCAAACTATTTAAGCAATTTAAGTATGGAATGTTATACTCTTACTCATTCTGTGTTATAAGTTTTCTTTCGCTAAATCTGTTTTAAACTATCACAAAGCATTATGGTAAATTGCTTTCTGATTGAATAGTGATTTACGTGACATAATGCAAAACTCCACAGTTCACTGTATAATGAAGATGTATCCATCCAGTTTGTCAATATTTTAAAATTTCCAAAGACATCATGTTAATCTAGATGTATGTCTGAACTTATTATTACAGTAAGTAATATTTGTAATCAATTACCAGATGTTTCTATTCCCCATACCGGTACATGTTTACATATAGACTTGACACAAATCACCACGGTTTGATGATCGACGAGCTATTTAAATCAATACCTGTCAAGATTGTTTAAAATTATAATTATGCTTTCAAGAAATAATCACATTAACATCTCCACAGTTTGACTAGATACTAGTAATTTTCAAGCATGTAGCCGTTTACATACATCTTCGTATCAGGATTAAAATAAGTAATAAAAGACTAGTACATGCATGCACAAACAAAGGTACACTAAATTCGAGTTAAATATTATTACCACAACCACATTTTTGAAAAAGTTTTCTAACTTACATCAATCATTCTCAACACCTAATTACTGGTGTTATTCATCGCCACGAGGGTATGATAATATAGAAGCCAGCTTTCCTTTAATGCTTTGCGTCAAGCAAGGGCATTACAATAGGTACCATTTTTGTTTCGTCTTAGGTATATAGGCGAACGCCCTACGACATGGCTTTCAAGGAGGCAGTTCAAGTGTTTTATATTGATGCCATAGTAACATTTCAGCTATCATGACTAGACAGAATGACCTTGCTGATTCTACCTTTACGCATTTCTAGATCCTTTGGGACTTGGTCCTAATTAGCTTTTCCACATTCCTGTCTGTATGTGTGCCCGCTTTACATTCTATTCAAATGCCTCATATGTGGGGTTATTTTGAAATTCTTGCGTGATAGCAAACGACTTCGCTACCTTTGTTCCCAAAACACGCTGGTGGACGATTGAAGTATCACCACCATTTCCATATTTCTTATCATGGTATCAAAATCGACACACAGTACGGTTGCCAAGCGTGGTTTCAGAATGTAACGGAGCAGACAGGACCGTAATACTTTAGAGAAGTAGCTTTATCTACCATAAATAGGAAGCGGTGGTGTCCCAACTTAACAAAGCACGTGACGCTAGAATATCTGGAGTTTCAAAAATATGACTTCATTTTGTAATGCTGTTTCTCTCATGTCGACTGAAGCACTATATTTGACTTGGAAGCGACGCGTGGTTATAGGTCGAAACAAATACATAGGTAAATTCATCTGTTGTCAATTACCATGCTACTACCAAACAAAAAGCCACCATGACTGTAGATGGCAACAAGAAGCAATTGTTGAAGAGTTAGAAGTACAAACACTGTCAAATGAAGCACTACATCATGATTTGGTGTAACTGCACTAAACGATAGACCCATTACTGTAAATTGGACAAGAACATCAGGATACTACACCAAGATCGCAAAACATCTATCGACGAGGTACTCGTTTTTAACAATATAATGGCTTCTGACGCACATGAGGGGAAAACTGACTAAAATATGATAACACATATTACATTGCCTCTTAAGTATTATAATTATACACGAATAACTAACTCCATAGTCAGACATCGCGCTTCAGTTGACATTAGAGAAACAGCATTACAGAATGCAGTCGTAATTAGAAATCTTCTAGCACCAATTCAGAGATAGGTAAACCTATAGTAAGTATTACTGCGCTCAATGTATTACAGTCTGGTTAACCACATTAGGCTACCCTACAGTCAATATTGATGCAATTATGAAGGAAAGCACTAAAGATGACAACAGACAATGTGACTATGTTACTACCAGACTCGAGCTGATCAAGAATGGCTGTGACAGTACAGTCATGTCTATCTCTCATGTCATTGTAGATGTTACCGTGCTCAAATGTACTGCACATTATTTTGGGGCATGTACGGGTCTATCACTTGCAATAATCCCGAACCAAAGGTGTAGTAACAGCTAGATGCTTGAAAATTATCTTGTCAAGCTGCAGTGATGTTCCTGTGAGTTTCGCTCGAAATTATTATTATAAAAAACGTTTAGTTCAAATATATATTGACTCAAATAACTAGTCAAACTGTGGTGATTTTTTTCAAGTATATATAGTCAAACATGTATATGGAACTGAAACATGTGGTTTCGTTTTACAAATATTACTTACTATAATTATAAGAAGTTCCGATATACATCAAGTTTGCTATTGATATTATGTCGTTGATAATCTTGATTGATTCTTCTTCATTATACAGTGAACATCGGAGTTTTGCATGATGTCACGTAAATCACTATATTTGTATTTGAAAAAGAAATCAAGTAACAGTTTTGCTATGCGATAGTTTAAAACAGATCTATCGAAATAAAGCATCGATCATCTCCCTCAAATTCAGAATGAGTAAAAGTATAATAGTCCAGACTTAAATTACTAATTATATATATTAATTAACACTTGGAAGGAAACATATATTACATTATACTATGTATTTTCAATGTATTTTCTATGTGGTAACTTGTGGTCACGTAAATCACATTTTGTGTAAGAATTTCAATTACATGTCAAATTATTTTTAAAAGATGTCTACCAAGAGAAAACATTGATCATATCAGATTGATAAACCAAAATGAATAAAATAATCAATATTACATAGTAGAACATACTTTGCATATAAACAACTTAATGGTAACGTATATTACACATACTGTTCTACATGCAACGATGCTGTGTACATTGTTTATCACTTGCCGTTCCTTTAAACCTACTTCATTGTAATGTTCATGTTTCATATTACAGTAAACAGTTATTAGAACCGATTATTCTTGTATTTTATCATTTTGGTCACGTAAATTACACGTAAACTGTTGAAAAATTTGTTTTCATTTGAAACCCAGCTAATGTATACAGTTCCTTTATTAATCATGTTTATTCCATTTCAACTAAACATAGATGTGCTGGTATTTTGACGGTAGTACAAATGTTATGTGGAATTATAGTCTGTGTTTAATTGTTAAAATCGCCATTTTAGAGGCCATCTTTAACCCCAAATAAAAAAAGTTCCCCAATGATGACAGAGTGTCATCAAACGGTTTTGAGACCTTCAATATCTAGACAACTCAGAACAACAATAAAAAAAACTTAATACTATATAGCAAGGTTAAGCGAAAAATCCCCAATCCTCGTCCGGACTAATGTAATACACCAACCAGTTGCATTCACGCCCCACCCCGGGGATGGGCGATGGGCGAACAACCGTACTTGTTTTTACCTTCCAGCTTTTCCCCACTACCGGGGAAAGGTTGGGAATTTTTTCTCCGAACCAATTCCTCGGGGACATTATTTAGTTGTTAGGGGACGGGAAATACTGGAGATTTTACTATCAGCTGTTCCCACAGGGCTGTGGAAGGGTGGGGATTGTGACAACTCAAACGTAAAAATACCGGCCCATCCCCGGGGTGGGGTGGATGCAACTGACTGGTGCATAATTATTTCACTACTGGTCTTCAAAGTTCAAGTATTATTTATGGCCGTAGTCTGGAAGATTTCTTTTAAGAATATTGTGTAATTCATGTTAGTTTTTGATGATGTAGCAGTTCAAATTTATATTTTTACTTTTGATTTTAAAAGCTTAAAGTGCAGAAAATTGCATGATTTTAATTCAAAAAGTGAAAATTTCGTCGCCGGGAGGGGATACCCCTCCCGCACCCACCCCAACTTAGCCTTCCAAAAATGTCTTGTGCCCCCCCAGTCCGAAATTTCTGGATCCGGGCCTGTCATGAGCTTGAAGAAAATGTAACACAAAATGCGGATTGTTTGTTGACAAAGTGTCAATTTGTAAATAATAAATGCATGGTTTAAAGTCTAAGGGAAGCAACTCTTACAATTTGCTACATTTATTTCAACAGATATAGTTAACATTCTATCGTCGAGTATTGGCCATTTGTTAAGAAACATAATTCATTGTATGTAATGGATAATAGGAAAAAAGTTGTGGGGGCTATAATGTGACTTTAAATTAATTACAGACACACATAACTATCATATCGTTGCAGGTAATTCAGATGTCCATCGAGTAATAAAAGCGGAAGTTCCACGAAAGGTGTCTATAGTTACGCATGCGCCGGATGAAGTGTGTAAGAAGAGACTTCCGGGAGCCATTATTGCCGGCATACAGAAAAGTGGTACCACCACTTTGCTCAAGTTCCTTAACGATCATCCACAAATCGCGGCGTGTAAATCGGTTGGTGAGCCACAATATTTCTCTGGCCATTATGAGGAACCATTGAGTTGGTACAAAGACTTAATGCCTTGTAGCTACTCAAACCAGATAACAATGGAGAAGTCTCCACCTTACTTCTACCGATCCTTTGTTCCCAAAAGAATCAAGAAGATGGACCCTAATATCAAACTCATTATCACGGTAAAGGAACCCGTAGAAAGGGCCATTTCGATGTACGCCATGTTGGAAGAAGCGGGTACTGTTGGGGGTAAAGAGTTCGAGGATTTCATCTTGAGCAATAATCGAAGTAAAATCAACAAAACTTCAAAAATTGTAGAATTTTCCAATTATCAACAACATATGAAATATTGGTTGGACACTTTTGATGTGAGGCAGCTTTTAATAATAGACGGGCATAACTTGATAGCTGATCCGTCTGCTGAACTGACGAAAGTCGAACATTTTTTGAAAATCGGGAGTTACTTTACCGCAGAACGATTTGTGTTTAATGAGACTAAGGGAATGTATTGTATACTTAAATCAGGGGTTCCCTCGTGCATGGGGTCAGGTAAGGGCCGGCCACATCCGGTTATAAGTACGGATGTGCGTACGAAATTACAGAAATTCTTTAAACCTTTAAATGAAGCATTTTTTAAAATGATCGGGAAGCGTTTCGAATGGGGATACTAACTGCATGTTTTATATAATGTGCCATTATGTTTTATTTTTAGCTCATCAGTCATAAAATGACAAGGTGAGCTTTTGTGAACATTCTTCGTCCGTCGTCCGTTCGTCTGCAATTACTTCTAGGTCACTAATATACCTGTCTAGCGGTCACAATTCTGGCATGAGGTAAAAATGTTGATAAATCGCTGGCTTAGAATTAGAAGGTCGTAACTACTACTTACGACCTTATTAGACTAATGCATCTTTGAAATATACATCATAAGGGGCTTCTTTTGAGCCTATTTTCATGGAAATCGGAAACTGTCATGTTGATCAAAGCTTGTTTAACCATAAGTAAAGAGCAATTTTCAGACAGTTTTTGCTTGTTTTCTCAAAATATTGATTTGTAGTTACGACTTTCTCATTCTAAGCCAGCGATATAGTCCGGTCTTGTTCTACATTGGATCATCTAGGGTAAAAAACAGGTGCGCTATTTATGGCCATATTGGCGCTCTTGTTTATACATTTGAGCTAGAGTTTAACAAAGGAATAAAGTTCAAGATTGTTTGTGCTAAATTAATGTTGTACTGTAATTTATTGTTCCATTACTTAGCTATCTGTCCGTTCGTCCGTCCGTTACAAAAGGTTGAAACTCAAATATAACTTGGCTATTTTCAATCAAAATGGCTTGCATTGTTATTTATATTGTGTTATTTTTATCTGTTTATCGTATTGTTGATATTCAACTTAGTTTAACATGTTGTTTATGAACACGTAGACTTGTCACAATTGTAAGTTAAAATAAACGCGCTCATAAAAGCAGTTTTAGTGTTTATAATATTTAGTGACCTTAGATATAATAAATTTTCGGCATTTTCCCCATCCTAGATATTTCTAGACTTCTGATAAGTTATTAACAGATATTTTCTGAGGACAAAACAGTCAAAATTATTTATTTTTTAATTTGTTTGAGGTTAAGCCATTTTTACTCTAGAATGACTGGACTAATATGTCTAAGTCCAGCAAATCATTGCTTTCAAACTTGGCATACCTGTTTGCCATCATCAAGATAAACACATTATATTGTCAAAGTCATGTAGCACTATCAAACGGTTCAAGAGAATGATGATGGTCCCTGAATAATCTAGCTATTTGTTATAGACAATGCTTCTATCGGAGCATAAGCTTTGCTGAACGCAGTCCTGTTTATTTTAAAATTTAAATATGTGTGTATCATTCTAATTTCGATTGTCGATGATTTTAGTGTCTTTTGTTCGACACTGTCTGTTGAAAAGTATATGTTTTATAGATCTAAAATACTTCATATTTAATTATGCATAATAAATGATGTTGACACGGTGTGTTTATTTTACATTTATTCGGGTTCAATGACGATTCCACTACAATAAATCTATATTCCTTTACCGCTCCACAAAACCAGGTGTCCGCTGCCTAAGCAAAGCGCTACGCAGCGCTTTTCACGGGAGATGAACCATGCTTTCTATATTTAATTGAACGGGAGGTTACTGAATGAAGGCGCTCTGTAGCGCTTTGCTTAGGCAACGGAAACCAGTTTGCATGGACTGTGTTAAATAGAGCAACTGTTCACAAGGATGTTTCTCCATTTAAAGAGGGAAATCGACATTGTTGTCATTTGCAGGCAAATTGTATCCGGTGGCTAGTGTGTGGGATACCCGATCATTATGACCTGGTGTGATTCTCGGTCGCGGCTGGCTATATCTTTCCATGGTTACCAAAATTATTATGTACTAGCGGATAACGCTCTTGACTTCTTACCGAGAGGTCCCTGATTCGCCGGGGCACTTTGACAGTTCTTAAACATGCTTTTGTGTATCCTACCCAACTAAAGATGAACTGTTTGGAAACCCAGAAGTAATCCCGCGTGTATCGGTGCTTCGCATTCTCGGTATTCACGTGCTCACGTGCGCGAGTTGTTCATATTAAGGAATACCTCAAACTCGGTCAATAACCATAGTACATACTTAAAGGTCCAATCAAATTTGTCAAGCTATATACCAGGGTCCTTAGGAACGGCACTTCAGAACATCACACAGTGCGTCTAGCTCTAAGATGGATGCATCGAGAAAGGAGGAAAATACAACAAGTCAATATTAATAGGCATACCCAACTATTTGTCCTAGTTTGTTATCGGCCATAGCACAACTTTTTACCATTAATTATAATGGATGGGATCAACACCACGTAATTATAGTGTCCATATACAGTATCCACCAAAAACAAGTATACCTTCGCTTTTTTTACCTGAGCCTGACCTTTATACAAGAATATTTTACAAGGTTCTTTCTTTGAATATATCAATGTCCGCAAGCAAATCGTGCAATATCGGTATTTCAGATTTGTGTTTGTATTAGATCTCGAGCATCATCGTGATAGACCTACTCCCCGATTATGAAAACATACAATCGGTGTTGTAAACGTAGACAATATATCGACTGTTAAATTATGGTAATCAATAGGTCAGGCTCATGTCAATGTGGCAAAGCCATACCCACCAAAAAACAAGTATGCAGAGGTTATTTCCCCGGATACTTGTCTGTATAACACTATTTGCAGAACCAAGAAGCAACAATGTTTTTGGAGACCAGGAAAGGTTTGTTCTAGATGTAAAACATTGTGTTCTTTGTCTGGCTTGAAAGGTAACTTGGTCATAATAAGACGGAAAATTCACCCCTAGGATCCTACGGTTATTTGCATTCAGACAATCTTCATCTGTATTTCTAGCACATCTTTGACACGTTTAGTAACTGCAGTTTCAGAAATTACTTTTATTGTGACCGTATGGTAAACAAATATTGAATAATTTTAACAATTATACTTCTGCATCTGTCAAAAAGTAATTAAAAAAAAGAACGGTTATGAACCAGTCAGTTGCATCCACGCTCCCTCCCCGGGGTAGACGGGAATTGGTCGTGTTTTTACCTACCAGCTTCCACGCACTGCCGGGAAATGTTTGAAACCCCCTCCCACTAACCAATACCCAGCGGTCAATATTTAGTTGTCAGGGGCCGAGTAAATAGAGATTTTACCATCAGCTATACCCCATATGACCAAAAATAAAAAATCCCTTCACATCCCCAGGTTGGGGGGGGGGGCGAAGGCAACT
This sequence comes from Spisula subtruncata, assembly GCA_963678985.1. NCBI lineage: Eukaryota > Metazoa > Mollusca > Bivalvia > Venerida > Mactridae > Spisula > Spisula subtruncata. The sequence continues at coordinate 43,493,656 of OY787671.1, forward strand.
GACTGCTGCGTAATACACGTGTAACGAAGGACAGGCTGAGGAAGAATTGACTAACAAGGAGTACAACTGTAACCATGGAACAGCAGCTAGCAAGGAACTGAGTATGTGGTTGTGGAATATTTGCATGCGCGGATCCAGAGGGATTCACCAGAAATCATTACAAAATGTTATGTTTCATTTTCTAATCAGGACAGTCCTCTAGCGTGAAACAATTTCTCATATGGTTTTACACACTTTCAATGCTTGAGGGTGGTGATGTGGGCGTTAATTATCTACTGTGTGCCTTCATAAAAAGTGTTGAGCATTGGATCGTGCAAATAATTATATGGTAGATTCTATAAAATTATATAATTATTATAATAAAATGATGCTGTACATAGCATGAAGATTTCTTTTTGATTTCTTTGCTCGACCGACAAGCTGAGTGCTGCATTCTCTGTACGAGTTTCTAAAGTCTTTTTAGGGATACAGTATTATAGTAGCCGATATTAGTTTTCAACGAATAGCCACGGGCGTACATGTGGTCTTCTTCTTCAAATATTGTGCAGCGCTCCTCTGGAGCATTGTCGCACATGGTGACTATATACAAATGCGCAAGGGAAAAACGCAGTGAAAGCTGGTTAAAAACGGATAAAAACATGCTGCTCCAGAGTTACGGCATTGGCGCGCCCATCCTAGCCTTGAAGACTTCTAGTGATGGGGCGGTGATGATACATCTGGTAGGTTGTTCCAGATGCGTATGCCAGAAGGAAAGAAGGAATATCTGTAGGCGTTGACGCTGGCAAATGGTACCAAGAATCTAAGGGAAGAAACTCTGTATATAGTTAGTTTACCATTTAGTAGGAGTTGCTCTCCTTAGATTAAAAAGTCTTCATGAAATTCCATAACCCAAAACTCGTTACTGAATGATATATCATCATATAACTTTATAATTCAAATAAAAAAAAAATTTGGTGAATATTTAAAAAAAGAAATGAATTTGACAAAATTGGTAATTATTGAAATAATTCGCGCAAACAAACTGTACACGGAGTTTTCTACTTCAACACCGTTATGGCACTTCTCGATCAAAATCTCGTGTCAAACGTGGTTACAAGATTGTTTACCTTGGATGCTAAAATACCGCAATATTTATCAATGTTTGGACGCTGAATTTTCGATTCCTGGTGAAAATAAAAGGTACTTTTGTGCTTTAAATTACAGTTTTATTATCTTACGCATATTTGACTGTCAAATAATAACGTTATACCTGGCACAGTGGCAGTTTAGGTCTTATTTCGACAGTGAACATGTTTTTTGTCGATTCGGCCTCGACACAATTCGTACTTGCCTTAAATTGCAAAAAAATGACGAGCTTTTTGTTATACAATATTTTATAAATGGTTTGCTATATGTATAATTGACAAATGGTCTAGATAAATACATTAAAAAAACATGATAATGTCACTCAAGGCATCGGTCCCCCACACCCGGGGATGGGTGGTGGATTCACAGCGGGGAAAAGAGCCATGATTATCTTTCAGCTTATCCCACACTGCCAGACGACTGCGAATTTTTTTATTCTTGCCCTAGCAGCGGGGACGTAAAACCAGGAAATGGCAGGGATTTTACCTAGTCAAGCAATCTCGACTAAGAGGCTCCTCTTAGTCGAGACCCATTGTGCGCATTCCTGATCAGTTTTCGAGTTTCATGAATTCTGTCTTTTACGCCAATTTAGAGCCATTTTCAGCATTGAACATGTAAAATATATTAATAAAAATAAACGAATGGCGCAGAATACCTGTTAATATTGGTCCTTATAATCAATGAAATAAATAAATAAATCGGCACGTGTAATTTCCGAAAATCCAATGTAAACATAACTGTAAGTATCCGGTACGCGTATACCGCCCGTATAGATGAGCGCAACAACTGTGTAACTTCATAGGCTAACGTTGTGCGAATCGCTAAGCGAGCAGTAAAATTCATAACTTATCGTATTCTGTTCGTAAGTCATCAACTATCAGTTTACAAGAAAAATCAGCTCGATTTGTCAACAAATCTTCGTTAATTTTTTGTTTTTAGTTTCACCTGAGCGAGCTCAGTGTAATTGGTTTCACGCGTACCAGTGTACATCACTGTGTAAACCAAGTAGTGCCGAAGATCTCCCAGCATCCTCCATTGTTCTAGAAACTCATTCCATCGAGTATTTTGATTGGTCGATAGGGGAATGCGATTTGCATATCAACAACAAATAGCTGTGTAGTGGAATTTAAAAGTGCGACATCGTTGTGTTAAAATTGTCGGACAAACGAACCGCTGAGTGTTTTATGGATGTTTTTGGTGCAGATAACGAGAAAAAGGGTTGATCTTCGTGGACATGCTATATATTTCATGGTATTTACAACTTTTCATTCACCTTTTCAAGTGCCGATAAAAATTTGATCGGCGCTACTTCCACATATATGACAACTAAGTCCACATCTGCGATGGAGATAAAGGTCAGAAATTAAAAAATCTCCTAGCAGATTGCCCCACATCTAGGATTTTACCATTGAAAACATTCAATATGGAGTTATAAAGAATTTCATAACATACAAGTTGTTACACAATGTCATGTGTGATGGCAACAAATAATACCCAAATCATGACGCAAGGGACACCATTTTTAACTTAAATTTGCATTTATGTTATGAATCTGAATAACTAAGTGTAACATGCCTGAGTGTAAGTTATTTTTTTTCATATATATAAATCCTAATCCTAAATAAACACAGACTGGAATTCCACAGCAGGGCGGTAGTATACCCTTCTAACGTCTGTGCAGGGGGGTTATATACCAGGAATATTACCATCAGAATATGCATTGGGGTGGTTTTGACAACCCAATTTTTAGTAAAAATTCCTGCTCATCCCTGGTGGTAGGGGGGGGGGGCGTGGATGCAACTGACTAATGCTTAAAGTGTAATTTGCTTGGCTGTTTTCTAACCAATACTGTAAAATCATTTAATTTGATTGAGACGAAATTTCGTGGTTTTGGTAAAAAAGACAATTTTGTTGGAACTTGAATTCATGGATTTTGCATTTCAAGTAATAAAACAAGGGTCAAAATGAATGTTCTATGGGATTAAAGTTATTGGTTGAGGCGAACCACAAAATCCACGAAATTTAATCCCCCACGCAAATTAATGATTTTACAGTACTAATTTATATGGATGAATATCATTTGCTACACTTTGAAGTTTCAAAGAAGTCTGTATGATAAATTGATAATGAGTCTAATTTCTAAATGAGATGAGATAAGGGCTCCTGTAACTGACCAAAAATCTAAGTATCTAAGTTGAATGTTGAACTTAACTTTCAATTTTTATGCACTAATATTTAATTCTCATCAATTTCAGCATAGCAAAATGTCTGCAGGGTTTAACCTTTCAACGAAAAAGGAGGATGTGTCTACACGCCTGAAGACGCAGTAAGTTTGAATTCGAACAATTTTTCTTGATAAATAATTTGTGTACTAGTCAAATTACTTTCTTGCTGCCAAAGGGGCTTATATATCTTAACACTTCTTCTTGTTGGACATTGATTTAGCCACTGTTATAATGAGTGAAAGTATTGTGAATTAAATGTTGTTGTTTAACTTGTGTGCTATCAACTGTCACTGTGACAGTTGTGTGTGGTGACCATTGGTTATTTGGCTTTTGGCTTTTCCCAGTGTAATCAGCCAATGATACCCATATTGTAATTTCTCACTGTATAACAAAAGTAAAGATGTGATATTCAATCCATTTTATTTAGTTTCAATGATTTTGATGCATACAGGAAGTTTTGTATGTAAGTAGAGGTCTTACATTTTAACACAGTAATCAATGATTCAATGAATATAGTCATGTGATCACATCATATCAAACTATACATGTATATATTATGAAATATATGGTATATATGTTTATACAATTTATTTTTACTTTGTCACTGTGCATGCCAACTCAGTGTTCTACGAGATAGCTCAGTTCTTCCACTTGAAATTTTGCAATCATTTTGATCAAATTTTATTTCTCCAACAATATGAATGATTGTCATATTTCTGTGTGCATGCCAACTCAGTGTCTTTTTCTATTGCTCAGTTCTTCCTGTTGAAATTTTGAAATCATTTTTATTTCTCTGACAATATGCATGATTATCATATTTCTATACGTCATCACACACAGTACCAGACATAACAGTTACTGTAAGATGTAACGTGCATGCTATTTTACACCTGTTATAAGTTAAAACTACCATATTGTATATTTTGTTGAACTCATATAAGTGATCTCTACAATTCGCTGGCTTATGAGAAGGTCGTAAGTACAAAATCGATATATTGAGAAAACAAGAAAAAACTGTCTGCAATTTACTCTTTACTTATGGTAAAACAAGCTTTTATAGTTTCATTTTGGTCAACATGATAAGTTTCGATTTTCATTAAAATAGGCTCATTAGAAGCGCCTGGTACTAGAGATTTCAAATATGTGTGAGTCTTATAAGGTCGTAAGTAGTAGTTACGACCTTTTCATTCTAAGCCATCAATTTATTTATGACTCTGCATGACTTTGTGTACACAGTTATATTCATCAGACACAATTTAACAATTAAATCAACTAGGCTAGATGAAGAAACTTGTGTATCAGTTCTGTGTACTAAACTTTTAGACTACAGAATCATTCAATCGTACACTTCTTCATAAAATGTCTCTTGATTTTTGAAACTGCATTTTGACTCCTGACTGTGACAAAGGCTCAAGCTGAAGAGTCAAATTTTAGACTCATTGCTACAGAAACATTAAATTTTGTAATTCAACCTAATGACCTTCACTGATTATTATCCAGCAATGAGTATGCAGGGAAATAGACTTTTATCCGGACAGGTCGTTTCTTGAAATTTGTCACCAAATCTAAGACAACTTTTCTTGCAATATTTTGATGACTCTTGAAAATTGTGAGTCAAGATTTATTTTGACTCTTCACGTTTGGAGGCAAGTGAAACTGAAAGCCCTGGTATATTGAATAAAGGGTTTAAGTTAATGTGGTTGTATTTCTAGGAATCTGAAACGAGCGAAACATGAGACACGAAAGTTAGAAGAGGAAGGAAAGAAGATGGAGGAACGACTGATGGAACTAAAGTTTGCTATGAATCGTGAAAAAGAAGAAAGAGAGTAAGTTCTTTGTTTTCATTCCTAAAGAAAGAGAGGCAAGTACATTCCACTGAAAAAAAAATTTACCAATTTTCTTGGGCTGTTTTCAGCAGTTCAACTGTTCAGTTGTTCAACTGTTTAACCACCCTTTGACATTTTTATTTTCCCTTGTCATTTGGCCACCTGAGGAAACCTGTGTTTGAGTTTCCCTGGGAAGACTATTTTCATTTTCTGTGGTGTGGCAGCCAACGTCCATCTGCAGCATCCAGGAATAGACACTGTCCTCGCAGGTACCAATTTACACCTTTTCGAGTGGAGCATGTGTGTTATTCTTTCTCAGATAAATTAACCAGTGGCCCAGGCGGGGGTTGAACCTGGGACCTCTCGATCCCAAAGCGCACACCCTACCTCTAGGCCACTGCTCCCACTCGATTTCATGACTTCATTTAAAATGCACAGAAAGGGAATAGCATGATGGATATCTGAATCTTACATGATATTGAACCATTCAAGCATTTGTAGTCAACATTACAAAGACATGACTTTGGAGTAAATAAGGGCCCATTTTGGCCCCTATTCACTACAGTAGTCAGTACTCTGAATTTCAGGAGACTCAGTCAAACAGTTTTTGGCCCTCCTTCCCCTATTTGCTAAAATAAAATGTTGGCCCTTTTTGGCCCCTTTTCAATATGGTATGTTACTGTTACATTACAGAAGACAAGGAGGGGGTTTCTGGAAGACCGGTCAAACTGGTGGAACATTGAACAATTATGCTGAAGAAGTTTTAGCTAAGAAGAAATCTAAAAGCGTAAGTGATTAGATTATTTTGTCGTCTAATTACAAATCCAGTGTAGACTAGAGTGCATCTTCTCCTGAATGTTACTCTGTAGAACAACCTATCTTAAAATTAAGCAAAATGATCATCTTGTTCCAATCTCCCTTAAACCTTTAAATCTGAACTAAATCTAATCTCAAATTTTATCACTAAGATAATTTCCTTGGGAGACTGGACTCAAAAGGTGCTTCACAAAACAAAAGCACTATTCTAGGTTTATTACATTAAAATTTGCAGAGCTTGAACATCTCATTTATTTAAAATTCAAACACTGGTTTGAGCAAAATCTCAATTAGAGTCTGAGATGAGATTTCGGGATTTCTATTTGAAATGCTTCAGGAGTTCGGGACCTGATCTAATCCTTTACTGCATATTTTGTCTCTTCAGAGCAACAACCTCTAAATAACAACCAAATTTTGTATAACCCAAAGGGTGCTGCTCTAGGGGGGGGGGTTGTACTGTATCAAGTTGCTGATATAGCACTGTATCACAGTTTGGCTGTTTAATGTAGGCATTGTTTATAATGCACATGCATTTGATATAATAAGAGCTAGGCTTTTCATTTTTTTACTGTAATTTATATTTTACAGGGTTCATCCAAAGGCAAAGTGAGGATACTGAAAGACAAACCTCTAGGTATGATTTTGCAACTTTATATTATAGAGTACTATTCCTTGAACTTTTGGAACACCCTATGTAAATAGTACAATTATCTTCTCTTCGGCAGGGGATATGACTGTCTATGACAGTCACAGCTTCTTGTAGAATTTATTATGACTTTTTGTTTAAGACCTGCCAGAGAGAAATAACCAGCCAGGGACTGTGGCATATATAGCACAGAGGGGCGCACTTACACCCAGAGATAAACCTAAAGTATAAATAATTTGTTGTTTGTTTAAGACCTGCCAGAGAGAAATAACCAGCCAGGGACTGTGGCATATATAGCACAGAGGGGCGCACTTACACCCAGAGATAAACCTAAAGTATAAATAATTTGTTGTTTGTTTTAGACTTACCAGAGAGGAATAACCAGCCAGGGATTGTGGCATATATAGCACAGAGGGGCGCACTGACACCCAGAGATAAACCTAAAGTATAAATAATTTGTTGTTTGTTTTAGACTTACCAGAGAGAAATAACCAACCAGGGACTGTGGCATATATAGCACAGAGGGGCGCACTTACACCCAGAGATAAACCTAAAGTATAAATAATTTGTTGTTTGTTTTAGACTTACCAGAGAGGAATAACCAGCCAGGGACTGTGGCATATATAGCACAGAGGGGCGCACTTACACCCAGAGATAAACCTAAAGTATAAATAATTTGTTGTTTGTTTTAGACTTACCAGAGAGGAATAACCAGCCAGGGACTGTGGCATATATAGCACAGAGGGGCGCACTTACACCCAGAGATAAACCTAAAGTATAAATAATTTGTTGTTTGTTTTAGACTTACCAGAGAGGAATAACCAGCCAGGGACTGTGGCATATATAGCCCAGAGGGGCGCACTTACACCCAGAGATAAACCTAAAGTATAAATAATTTGTTGTTGTTTTAGACTTACCAGAGAGGAATAACCAGCCAGGGACTGTGGCATATATAGCACAGAGGGGCGCACTGACACCCAGAGATAAACCTAAAGTATAAATAATTTGTTGTTTGTTTTAGAATTACCAGAGAGAAATAACCAACCAGGGACTGTGGCATATATAGCACAGCGGGGCGCACTGACACCCAGAGATAAACCTAAAGTATAAATAATTTGTTGTTTGTTTTAGAATTACCAGAGAGAAATAACCAGCCAGGGACTGTGGCATATATAGCACAGAGGGGCGCACTGACACCCAGAGATAAACCTAAAGTATAAATAATTTGTTGTTTGTTTTAGAATTACCAGAGAGAAATAACCAACCAGGGACTGTGGCATATATAGCACAGCGGGGCGCACTGACACCCAGGGATAAACCTAAAGGTCCAAAATGTGGACAATGTGAAGAAAGGACTGCAGCTGTGGTGAGAATATTTGACAAATGTTTGTAAAAATTTAAAAGAATGTTAGAAAAGAATGTTGGAAAATGTTTGAAGAATATTATTAAAATAATAATGGAAGAATATTTGAAAAATATTTGAAAAATGTTGGAGGAATGTTTGAAGAATACTTGAACAAAGGTTTGAAAAATCCTTGAAAAAGGTTTGAAAAAATATTTGAAGAATCCTTGAAAAAGGTTTGAAAAAGATATTTGAAGAATCCTTGAAAAAATATTTGAAGAATCCTTGAAAAAGGTTTTAAGAATCCTTGAAAAAGGTTTGAAAATATTTGAAGAATCCTTGTAGCATATTTTAAAAAATAATTGAAGAACATTATTTTCTTCTGCTTCATTGTGCATTTGGCTGAGACAGTTATCATGCATCGGGTCTTTCAGTTTTATCCCCGCCTTATTGGTCAATGACCTCTGTTTAATGGGAAGAGATAGAAAGTTTGTGTGATACAAGGAATCTGAATGATGTCTACAATTTTATATCAGAACGTTATTGCCAAATTAATGGCCTATTGTTAGAGACATAGGCATTAGGTATGGTGTTATTTAAAAATAATATTTAATACTCAATATTTGATATTTACAGTCATGTGTTCAGTGTTCAGAAGATTATTGTCCAGGATGTTTTGCTGCGTTCCATCTGAAAGGCAACTTGAAGAAACATAGATCCATACCACTAACTGTAAGTTATAATTACAATTAGGCTCATTTACTTAAACAACAGCAGTAAACCTTAGTAGAACTTATCTGTGTGAAATTGAAAAAAATGTCAACATTTAAATTCATGTACTATTTTTAGTGGGAAGCAGTGGCCTAGAGGGAGGGTACGCACTTAGGAATCAAGAGGTCCCAGGTGCAACCCTTGTCTGGACCTCTGGTTAATTTCTCTGAACAAGAATAACTCACATGCTCCACTCCACCAAGGTATAAATTGGTTCCGCTGATGATAGTGTCTATTCCTGGGCACCACAGATCGATGTTTGCTGCTACACCCATAGGAGAGAAATAGTCTCATCCAGGGAGACTCCAACGCAGGGTTTCATTAAGTAGCCCAATAAGCAGGGGAAGTTAAAGGGTGGTTGAACGACTGAACAGCTAAAACAGCTTTCAACAATTGCTCACTTAATTTTTTTTTAAATTACACTATTTTGACATTTTAAAAATACATGATTTTATAGACTTATGGCCATTTCATGTTATTATTATGGGTATGAGAAAGGGATTTAATTTGCTTATGGAGTAATGGGTTGATTTACTTATATGTGTATATTGTCCTTATTAAAGAATATTGTAACATTTCAGGCTACACCAAGACAATGTTTTGCTTCTCCTAGACCTTCACAATCACATGGGTAAGTTTATCTTTTATTCTCATCTGTTACATTTGCGCTAAACATCTAGAAAGATAACTGGATTGAAGTCACAAAGGTTGTTCATGTTTATATGAATGCTTGTTACCAAGACTAGTTTAGCGTAATGTCAGGAATTACAATGCTATCGATACAAGTAATACATGTATTTATGTCAATCAAATTCTCGAATTTTACATTATAGAATCAATTGAGTTATCAGCATTTTACTATTCATTGTTTCAGATCCTATGACTTTATGTCTGGCGATGGAGCTGTTGAATTAAGTGTTCCAGAGAGTGCTAGAAAGGTTAGTGAAAACCCCTTTATCTAGGCGCTGATGAATATATTATATAACGCCTAGGTCCCAATAAGCCATTTTTGGCTTCGTTTATGTACTCCTTATGTAAATAATTAAGCTTCAGGATGCATCGCAGACAGGGACATAACAAATTTTCTAATGAAGGTACCCTGAAGCTTCCCCTAGACCGCAAGGACCTTTTTGCCGATGGCTTCCAATACCCATTTAATAAATTAAATTGGGAATACATCCCTGAGGCAAAAAGATCTCGGTGGGACAAAATCATTAAATAGCAACAATGCACAAGTTGGAATTGAGTCGGATTTATTCATACAGTAGATAAGTAAAGATCAAATCACAGAAAAAGGCTTGTGAACAAATTAAGGACTACACGTTTTGCTTCGATTTCTTAATTAAATTTGATAAATGATCTTTGCTTTCATGAGTGAATCAGTGAATTGATAAGGGCCAGCCCTCTATTTACAAAAGGTCCTTTGAATTATTCCATATAACTGTAAACCAATTGAATTTCACGAATACTTACTTTCCCGTTTTGCTGATTGTTGGCATATTGGCGACTACAAATTTAAATCTCCCACAATTTCCATGTTAATGTTTTGTATACAATAGCTGCTACTTAATTTCCCAAAATTTCTTCCACTCACATACACTGTGAACTTAAATCATTGGTATAATTTCTTGGTTTACAATTAATTTATTTTTGGCAGCTGAAAATACAGTTGACAATTACTCCAGAGCAAAGATTGTTCCATCTGATAGTTTGTCGAAAACTGCTGGGCGAAGGTTTTCAAGTTAATCCATTGGACCATGTGATTTTGATTTACAGTTAAAATTGATTTAAAGGGTATTGATTGACAACTGGCATAATATGAATTGACCCTAAAACAGTGCCAACACTATTTACTTTCAGAAGGACAGGAATAGTCCAGAGGGTGCCAGTGGAACATATGAGAATAATCTCCTACAGGGCTCATACAACGAAGCTGAGCAAGCGGCCTCGTTCCAAGATGCCTTACAAGCCTGGAGGACTGGTGGGAAACCTGAGGGTCCGCCATCCGACCACTCCGGTGATCATTCTAGAAGTCGACCATCTACTGATAGGTCGTATAAACGTGGCGGTGTACCATACTCCCCGGTACAAACACCTAGTAAGTTGATGTAGCATTATTTATGTATAGTTCTGTAAAATCATTAGTATTTGTAGGGGATTTAATTTCATTGATTTCTTAGGTGACATCAACCACGAAATTAAATCTTCCATGAATATTCATAATTCTATAGTGTCTGCCTTAAAGTGGATAGCGTATCATTGAAATTACATACCCACAAAATTGTCCTTTTAACACATGCCTTGAAATGTTGTCATGTCACGTTTGTCTCACTTTGCCAAGTCTGCCAATAGACTTAGTGGTTATTTAAGACTTTAAAATGTCTAGAATACAACACGGATAATATACCAACTTATTTTATTAAAGTAATTAAAGTATGGTGCTCTGACTTTATGTGAGTATTGGTCGCAGTACTGCAGTACAAAATGAAAAATCAAGAAAACAGAATGTGTCAGTCTCATTTCATAAAGGCATTGCTTACTTAGTACTTACTTTCCAAAAAAATCATGGTAAATGTATGAAGCACTACCACAATATTTAATATTTGTAACATTATAAATTTAAGATGATATATTTTTGTATTCCAGCTGTCAATGTGGATACCTCAACGGGCACAGCTGAACCGGACCAGGAAATTGAGATCAAATTTAACAGCAACTTGAGTTACGCTGAACGACTTTTACTGAAGAAACACAGACGTACGGATGTTGATGCTTTATTTACGCCGAGAGACAGCGGTGAAACTAGTGCTAGACCTACGCCGAGACATAACGCAAGGGGAGTAACTCCGAGATCACATCGCGGTCGACCACAGTCTAACACTTCCATGAAGATTGAAGAGTTTCAGGATGGAGATTTCGGTATATTATTTTTTTCGTCTATAGATTTCCATTAACTGTATACCCCCGAATAAATGCCCCTGGGGGCCTTGCATTTTGCAAAAGAGGGGCTTTTTTTGGCATCTCAATTAAAAAAAAAAAATTATATTTTCACAGAAAATAGTGAAAAAATCATAATACATGTAAATGTCTATTTTATTGATGAAGCAACAACAAAATATTGATAACCATCATGTAAAACATCAATAAGTATATGATTTTTCAAAAAGAGGGGAAGAGGCTACTATTAGAAGGGGTGGGGGGGGTTATTATTCGGGGGAATACGGTATATTATGCTTTCCAATGAAGTGCTTTAAAATTTGAGTTTTCTTAATTTTACAAATTTCAGTAAGTAAATTATTTTGCAGGTTCACAGCTTTGCTGGACTGCAGGCTAAATGGTAAAATATTTTCCTATAATAAAACTTGTATCATAAATTATGTTCTGCCAGTTTTGTAAATTTATTTTAATTTTGCAGATATAGATGAACGTGTAGATTTTGGTTCCTTGCTTGATGTTGTTAGATTAACCGACGGGGAACCAACCAAACATATAGATCCAGATACTATATCTATTGTTGAAGTAGATGACCTCGGAGTAAGTTGTCATTAATTTGTTTTGCATTAATTTGTAGCAAGTACAGAACATTATTAAATGTTCAGGTAGAGAGGGGTTGACTCATGTGTGTTACAACAATTTTGTTATAAGATGAGTTACCAATTTCAAGGGCTGATTTCAGCTCTTCAGCCTTTTGACCACCCTTTGACATTTTAACTTCCACTGGTCATTGGAATGAAAGCTACATTTTAGTCTCCCTGGGGATACAGGACCTCTTGATCCTGAAGCACTCGCTCTAACTCTAGGCCATAGCTCCATTTTGTTATTCCTTAATAGTGAGTAACACAAACTCAGGGTTCCCTTGGTTAGGGTCAAGTATTGGGATAAATAGAATATATTTCTATGTCATTGAAAAAGTCAGGGGGGTTGGGAATTGATATGTGAGAAATATGTGGGGAATCTTAATTTGAGAAAACGTCAGGGTATAGGTATGGAAGTCTTATTCATCAGAACTGTCAGTTAGTGTCAGTTTCTCTGAAGGAAACCCTAACTACAGAAAAAATGATTTCTCACTCTGGACAGGTCTAAATTATTATTAGTGTCAATGCTCATTACTTAATAACATTGTATGATTTACCCTGATTTCTTTTGATCTTGAAGTCAGTTTGTTGCAGGTCACTGTGACCTTGATCGTAAATGATTGGCTGTGAGGGGATGATGCATGTTTTATTATAAAACTATATACGTCTGTTTGTTATATAGGGTGTGCGTGGAGTGGAACAATCGGGTAAATATAAAGTACAGGAAGAAGGGGAACAGGAGGCGTGGTCTACAGACCTACAGTAAGTCTATGAAATCATTTTGTAAACACAGTTTACTAAAATTTTCTTGATCAAAAAAATGATCACTTACAGACAAAGAAGGAAAATAACTTTTAAAAAAGTTACTGGTTACAATTTATCCAATGTAATAAAAAAGATGGGACTAAGTTTTTTTTCAAAGCTGAAGTACATGCACAGAAAAGAGCATGTACCTGTTGCGCAAACTTAGGCCCTACTGAGCCCCTGCATTCAGTTACCTCGCGTTCATTTTAAAACATAAAGCATGGAATAATTTCCCATGAAAAGCGCTATGTAGAGCTTTGCTTAGGCAACGTACAAAAAAAACCCAAAGTATTCGGCATTTAATTTTTAAATATTTAATTTTGATTAAAAAAGTTGTTGGTTTTCCCAGTATTCAACTATTCGGTCCCATCTGTAGTAATTATGCAAAGCAGCTTATGATTTTTGATACAAACATTATGACATAATATTGCAGAAATGGTCAGTCTGCGAATTTGAAATTTGATGTTAAACCACCGAGTACTGGAAAGTCGTCTCGTCGTAAGTCGGGCAGGAAGAGTGCGAGGACTAGTATAGACTCCACGTTGAAGAGTTCTCAAGACAAAGTAACCATGGAGAGTAACCAATCTTTTGATTCCGCAAGAAAAGACCCACTGGTGCTTGGTGCTAAACTGAATGATATTGAAAATGAAGTGCTAAGGGAACAAGTCAGTCGAAACTCAAACAAGCCACCAGTGAGCGAAAAATCTAAGTTATTCCGCGAAAAGTCGAATATTTCTCAAAAAAACAAAAGCATTTCAAACGACAAAAGTGGCAATAAGACAGACCGGGAAAATTCTGCAAAATCACGGCAAGAATCGGTAACCGTTCAATCTCGACCAAGATCTGTGAAAGCGGGAACAAGGGCACAAAGTAGTCAAGGGAACCAATCAAGGGCTGGAAGTAGACAGGGATCCAGGCCAACATCACGGACTGGCAGCAGAATGAGTTCCAGAGCTGCTTCAAGACTTGAAAAGTAAGTTGTTTTTTATGCCCCAGCATCTACTGATGGAAAGGCATATAGCCATGCTGTTTGTTCGTCCGTCCATCCATCCGTTACAAAATGTTGAAACTCAAATATCTTCGAAGTCCATCAATGCATTGCTTTCAAAGATGGCATACTTGTTTATCATCATAAACAAATTACTCTGTAAAAGCCATGTAACACTATCAAACATTTCAAAAGAATAATGGCCCCTGAATGATTTAGCTATTTGTTACGGACAATGCTTCTACTGGGATGTAAGTGTTTTCTGAACTCTGTCTTGTGACATATAAAAAAATTGAACATGGATTTCAGTTTAATCGTTTTCATTTTGGTTAACCCTTAAAGTTAGTTCAATGGAAATATAGACGCAATTTGGAATTTACAATATTTGCTAATTTTATCCTTTGAGTTAAACTTCTACCTGCTAAGACATCTACAAAGATATTTTAAAAAATTGCCAATATTCCGAAATGCATAGACATAAGCCATCTTAAGTTGGCGAAATGCCGTGTGAAAATAAATGACCACTATTTAAAGTTTTATTCCATGCTAGGTGGTTTGTTTATCATTATTCACATCCATAGACCACAGAACTGCATGGTGTTGATGTAAGTGAGGTCCATTTGGTTGAAATGTTTAGGTATAAACTTTAAATTTTCATAAATTGAATCGTCTCCCCTGTCTCAGTTGTGATGATAAATTGTGGTTATAGGATATAAACGTTATTGGGGTTATGTTCATATTCATGCTTTAAAAAAATGAGAAAAAAAACTTCAATATTTACATAGAAGGCGTGTATAAGTTAAGCCAATCATGCGCAATTGGTAAACAGTGTAAAACAAGCACTTGTTATTATAAGTTTACAATTTGCCACAATGAATACGCTATATATACAACTTAGATAAGTGACTAGTATATATACATAGTGTATGCAGTAACTGTTCATTGTTATTGGATTTTTCTACCCTACTAAACTGGTAAGGTCATTTAGAAAAAAATAATTTTAGCATATAAAGGTTTAAAACATTGTTGACAGGTGGCCTCTTTTAACAGGATAAATACCATTGAAAATGCAATACAGCATAATAGAAGATTAATTACTGTCAATTCAATAAAATTTAGTAGTAACTATTGAGGGAACTATCTCATTATAAAGAATAGCAGGGACTACCATTAACTCAGGTATACCCATTTAAACCTAGATCAACATAGTTTACCTGTTGGACTATCTTATCTTTACAATCTTTATCAATTAACTTTAAACATACTATAAAAAAAGTTGTATTTGCAAACATGTTTTTAATAGGGGGCTTATATCTCAATTGGGTTTAAACACTAGTTTGACTTTACTAAAATTTAAAAGTTCAAAAATATATGTCATACATTCGAGATTTTACACTTTATTTGATAGCTTATACTTCTTCTATTTAGTAATATGGAGTGAAGTATTGACTTTTTTTATTGTGAAAAGAATAATTTATAAATAGTATGAATAACTGCATGTTTAAAGTACAAATAGTGTGTTTTCAATACGGTGTCTAGATACCATGGGACGTAAACATCGAACAATGCTTTATTTAGCCGTCAAATCACTGAATATCGTCATGCAATTATCAATATTATAATTGTTAGACAGTGTGATTTATTTAGGTATTGCCTTTCGCAATGTTTTGTTCTGTTAGACTGTGCCCGTTATGCACTTAATGTAAAACTTGAAATTTGATACTTGTCTGCATATTTACATTGTAATATAGTTTAATACATTTGAACTTCGTATTTTGTACTTTGGGTGTGATATTTTTCAATAAAAATTGGATTATAAAAGACAAGTGTGGAGTTGTGGCTATATTTTGGATTTTTAGGCCCGTATGTATACATTATATGTATAGGTTACTTTATGTGTAGTTTACTTTACTTTTGTAAGTATAATATTAACTATTAATGTTTATTTTAAGGGGTTTCATGTGAGTCTTATAACTTCATTTTGAGTTTAAGTGCCCATTTTGATGACTCAGTTCATGCTCAAGAGTTAACTTTGCTAAACTTTTTAGCTTGACATTTCAAATAAAAGTAGTTGAGCTATTGTTGTGACGGTCTGCGTTGGTAAAGGTTATTGCTGATAACCCTGTGAGATATATTTATTGAGTTATCTACCTATGTTGCTATCAAAAGTGAAAAAGTCGAGCGGCCAGCACTCAAAGATGATGCTCTAGTTTTAGTTATGTGGTTTTTTTGTGCCTTTAATGCGTCGTTGTTTCTTTCTGAATGCTGCTATAATTCTTTGTCTGATTCAATATTATTTTTATCATCTTTTGTGTTTGTCACTGTTTCAGTCCTGGAATTATTTTAGCCTTAGTTCTTAGTCAATTTTATTTTTATCATCTTTTTGTGTTTTTTTTTCAGTCCTGGAATATTAACTAAAGCACCGAGCGATGCACTGAGGGAGATAGCTAGAATGACTCCGACCCAGGATATATATAATGGTAACGATAGTTTCTTCATGGTTGGTGTACAACCCGAGGCGACGGAAGAGAGAACACAAACACCGACACAAAACAGGAATAATAAAGACACTAAGGATGATAAGATTAAAGTCAGCTATAATCGTAAGTACAGTACAACCTCCTTACAACGACCCTTTGTAGAGTAACCACTTCTCAACTACAACTCCTTCCAAATTTCCCTTAGGTGGTATTAGTTTGAACATCATTTTCCGTGTGTTTGTATTATTGAGACTCATGTTGACCAATACTAGGTAGTACTGGCCTTAAAAAGGCCTTGAATATGGTTTATCTGTATGTTATTATTTATTTAAACCTTTCGGTCAAGGATAACCCATGAAAGTGCAAGCACTTATTTCCAATGGGGTCATGTGTTTTTGCTGAAGGGACAGCAGATGAAAGAGACAGTAATGTGATACAAGGTATCCGGGCGCGATGCCCTTTAAGCTCGTTCCGAAGAGACACCTTGGTTCTTTAATGTGCCCGGTGTACAGCACTGATACTCGCGAGACTACCTCTGGGTTGCCAACCAGCTTATCTCTAGTTGGGTGGGACACAACGAAAAGCGTTTCAGAAATGACCAAGTGCCCCTGCTGATGATCGAACCTTGGACCTCTCAATTAGGAGTCGTGTGGGCTATCTGCTCGACTATCGTGCCAGCCATTCAACCTCTTCACAATGGTCCTTTCTAGAGCAACCACCTCTATAACACCACATTCAAAACTTCCCTAGCAACCACCTTTCCACTTCCCCTTAGGTGATTTTAATTCTAAATTTAACCTCTGTAGAGTACCAACCTCTACAAAATGGTCGATATTTACAGCTCTTAAAGGGTGTTGCTTTACAGAGGTTATACTGTAAACAAATATTATTTTTCCTAATTTCTGTGGGTTTGCATAACAGAAATTTTAGTTGTGAATCCTGACTAATGATTGGTTCACACTGGCCTTAGTAAGTCAACCTTGAAAAATACTTAAATTTAGCGTTTCCTTGAAAAAAATGCCAAAATTGTGCTTGAATTTAATTGAAAATCTTTGAATTTAGGGCACCTTCTTGAATATCTATAAGTTGAAAGTGATTAACTTGAGTTGAAAACACTTATATCACAACTAACTTGAAATAAATCAGTATAATAAATTTGTATTTTACAGTATATAACATGGCACCACGTTCATGGAAGCCTGACTTTAGTGTAACAGATGCTGTAGATATAGAAGATGTTGATCATGAAGACGCAGAAGATGATAGAGCTAGTTCCGTGATGGCTTATCATGCTTACAGGTATTGTCTGGTCACCTCTCTGAGAGTGCTTTCTTACTACACTTCAGTTCTGCCTCGACTGTTCGCCTCCACATGATCTTTGGTCTTACACGTTTCTTCTTTCCTTCTTGCGTCCAATGTAAAGCTACTCTTGGGATGACGTTGATTTCTTTTCTGATGTCATGTCTTAGCCCTTTTCATCTTCCCCTCAACAATGTCATGGCCATATCTTCCTGGTGGCACTGATGTTGTAGGCTTCTAATATAATGAGGTCTGGAGTTGCCATCTTATTCTTCTTGTTTTGCCTTTCTTTATTAGGCAACTTATTACTTGTAACTTCTGTTTATAACTTCTGCCCCCCTCCCCATCTTTGATGAGGGGGTATATTTTATATTATTGTCTGTGGGTCTGTCGATAGAAAAAAATTGAAAAGGTTTCTACCATTGTTCTATTCTTTTGAGTACTAAATTAAGCTATTAGTGTAATAAATAAAGTGTGCACTGTGTACATAGCTCAGATAAAATTTGATATGAACTCAAATTGTAAAAACAGATTTTTTAATGACATGTAGATAAATTTGATATTTTCAGTGAACAAGTGATGACGGATATAACTGAAAGATTGATCAGTCGTTTTGGCGAGCTTCCGTATGATGAAGAGTCACTATCTGATCAGAGTAGCGGAGGAGCTTACAGGAGTCTCGGTGAAGAGTACCGAACATTTACACCTAGGTACGGAGAAAAATTACGTCGCTTTTTGGATTGGCATTCAACCTAGAATTATGCCCTCAAATTTTTAACTTCATTTTTGCCTGTCTGGCTTGAGGTCACAATTTTCCGAGTGCTATTTCTCTGTAATCACTCTTTGGATTGTAATGAAACTGTATTACTGCATTATTGATCAGTTCCAGATCTTGGTGTGCATATTGTAAACCAACATCTGTCAAATGAAATTTAAGGGAGTTAGGACCCTTTGTTTTTAAACACTTATAAATTTCTCTGTAACCATTTTTCCTATTTCATGGAAAATTTGCATGACTGGTAAGGACCAACTCCTATGTCAAGCAGTATCTGGGGGTATTCATTACATTAAGAGATATTTCTTGTTTCAATTGTTAAGTGTTTTATTTGTAGTCAAAGTGTGCACAACTCGCCGAGTATATCAGGTCGTGGTACCCCAGTACAACATAATAGATCCCAGATACGAGATTCAGCTCCGACCCCTAGAAACCCCGCACCTCCCTCATCACAAACACCTCGACCCCCATCATCTAGATCCCGAGCTAATACACCAAGATTATCTAAGTCCAGAATGGGCGGTGCTTATACAGCAAAAAGATCTAATACATTCCAAGGACAACCAGAGAGACCAGAGTCACGAGCGATAGGTATGATATGAAATTGAGTTATAGTTCAGAAATTATAGAAAAAATAGACGAAAGAAAAAAGTCTTGAACAACATTTTTGTAGCAAGACTTTTCAAATTAAACGAGTCTATTGGCGTGACGGGATCATTTCCGTGGGCATCTATAGGCGTGTGTGTTGGTTAATTTAATTTGTAAATAGGAGTCATTAGCTCACCTGACCACAAAGTGGTCATGGTTAGGTTTTGTCATACTGAGATGTCCGTCGTCCGTCGTGCGTCGTGCGTCCGTCAACAATTTCTTCAAACGACTTCTCCTCCTAAACCGCTTGGCCAAATTTGATAAAACTTAACAGGAATGTTCCTTGGGTGGACCTCTACCAAAGTTGTTAAAAACATTCCGGTCTGTTGCATAACTAGGTCACACAGGCTAAAAATAGATTTTCAAAAAGGAAACTTTAAAAATCTTCTTCTCTGAAACCATAAGGCCTATAGCTTTCATATTTGGTATGTAGACTCAGCTAGAGGTCCTCTACAAAGATTCTTCAAATTATGTCCCTGGGGTCAAAATTGGCCCCGCCCCGGGGGCCCTTAGTTTTACATAGAGTTATATAGGGGAAACCTTAAAAAATCTTCTTCTCCGAAACCGCTTGGCCCATGGCTTTCATATTTGGTATGTAGACTCAGCTAGAGGTCCTCTACAAAGATCGTTCAAATTATGTCCCTGGGGTCAAAATTGGCCCTGCCCCGGGGCCCTTAGTTTTACATAGAGTTATATAGGGGAAACCTTAAAAAATCTTCTTCTCCGAAACCACTTGGCCCAGGGCTTTCATATTTGGTATGTAGACTCAGCTAGAGGTCCTCTACAAAGATTGTTCAAATTATGTCCCTGGGGTCAAAATTGGCCCCGCCCCGGGGGCCCTTAGTTTTACATAGAGTTATATTGGGGAAACCTTAAAAAATCTTCTTCTCCGAAACCGCTTGGTCCAGGGCTTTCATATTTGGTATGTAGACTCAGCTAGAGGTCCTCTACAAAGATTGTTCAAATTATGCCCCTCAGGTCAAAATTAGCCTCACCCTGGGGGTCACCATTTTACTTAGACTTAATTATATAGGGAAAACATAAAAAAATTTTTGTCTAAAACTACAATGCCTAAGATCTTTGATATTTGGTATGTAGCATCATCTAGTGGTCCCCTACCAAGATTGTGCAAATTATGCCCCTGGGGTCAAAATTGGCCCAGCCCCGGGGGTCACCCTTTTACATAGACTTATATAGGGAAAACATATAAAAATCTTCTTGTCTAAAACAACACTGCATAGAGCTTTGATATTTGGTATGTAGCATCATCTAGTGATCCTCTACCAAGATCTTTCAAATTATGCCCCTGGGGTCAAAATTGGCCCAGCCCCGGGGGTCACCGTTTTACATAGACTTATATAGGGAAAACATATAAAAATCTTCTTGTCTAAAACTACACAGCATAGAGCTTTGATATTTGGTATGTAGCATCATCTAGTGGTCCTCTACCAAGATTTTTCAAATTATGCCCCTGCGGTCAAAATTGGCCCAGCCCCGGGGGTCACCGTTTTACATAGACTTATATAGGGTAACATATAAAAATCTTCTTGTCTAAAACTACACTGCATAGAGCTTTGATATTTGGTATGTCTAAGCATCATCTAGTGGTCCTCTACCAAGATTTTTCAAATTATGCCCCTAGGGTCAAAATTGGCCCCACTAGGGGGTCACCGTTTTACATAGACTTAGGGAAAACATATTAATATCTTCTTGCCTAAAACTACACTGCCTAGAGTTTTGATAATTGGTATGTAGCATCATTTTGTGGTTTTCTAACAAGATGTTCAAATTATTCCTTTGGGTGAAAATTGTGCAGGGTTTATAATCAGGTGAGCGATATTGGGCCATCATGGCCCTCTTCTTTTCTTTAATACTGTCTTTTACCATTCCTTGACCATTGTATCTGTTATAGTTATGGAAGGTACAGATCTGAGTATATTTGATAACGTGGGAATGAAGGACAATAGAGATGAGGATGATGAAGAAGCCTTAGATCAACTTGAATGGGAACTGGCATCGCAGTCAGGGCGATTAACAGGTACCGTACACTTTCATGCCCCCTATCTTTGATGAGGGGTAATATTGCATAGCACATGTCCCTCGGTCAGTCAGTCAGCCTGTCTGTTGGCCTGTCTGTAAACACCAGACAAAAATGGTTTCTCTTCAATAACTCGAGAAAACTTTGCTGTAGGATATTTAAACTTGACATGTAGGTTCGTCAGCAACAGAAGATGTTTCCTCTTGATTTCGTGGTCAGTAGGTCGCTGTGACCTTTACAATTTACATCAATAAGGCTGCCATGTGTGCATACAAACATCTTTTTTCATATTTATGATGTCATGAGCAACACAAAAGCAAAATATCAATCAGTTGAATGCCCACAACTCTGCTAATTCATTTGAATTAAAATATGTATTCAGCTACACTGTAACACATGTTGGATATTTTCCTACAAAATTTGTAGACTGCGGCTTAAACACTTTTAGGGTCCTGAATGACCCAATTAATACATGTCATCATTCAAAGTAGTCCAGCTTGCTAACCATTCGACCACTGTTACATCATAGTAAATTGGTAAATAAGTAAGTAAGTAAGTAAAGACTTTATTTAACAAGTCTACACATTTGGTTTCACAATCTTCCATGTGGGCCTCAACAATTATCAATTTATTTATTTTCCTTACAGCTGATGGTAAAGTATCGCGGATGGATATGCCCCAGGATTTATCTGATGACTCTCTCAATAACAGTATGGAGAGTATACGATCAATGAGTCGACTTGGTCAGGACCAAGGATATGATATCAACTGTAAACTCAGGTAAATTCTGAATTATGGCTTTGTTTTGTCTCCCACATATATATAAACAATTTTGGGTTATACAGTAGTTTTCCCTTTTATTTTGATGTGCTTTCCTTCAAAGTATTGAGGTTAAATAGCTGGCTTAGAATGAGAAGGTTATTATTATTATTATTATACCATATTTATATAGCCCTTTTTTCATGTATACACACGTTCAAAAGTGCTGTACAATCATGACTAATACATGGTTAAAACAGTATATAATGTACATATAATATAGAAGTAGGACCTACTAAACCCAGTAGGCGGGGGCTCTACTTAACCCAGTAGACGGGGCTCTAGACGGGCTTCTACTTAACCCAATAGACGGGGCCCTACTAAACCAAGTAGTAGGGATCTATTGAAGACAGTTGACAGAGTTCTACTTAACCCAGTAGGTGGGGCTCTACTTAACCCAGTAGACAGGGCCCTACTAAACTTAATAGTAGGGATCTACCAATAGGTGGATGGGGCTTATAGTCCTGGGAACATGTGGGTCGTTGGGCCCAATGCTAGGGCGCCAAGTTAATGGGAACATACACACAGTCAGCATGAATAAGCTCTATTAAAATAGTGCGTTATCAGCGCTTTCTTGAAGGACGGTAGTGTTTTACTGTCTCTGAGCGCTGTAGGCAGTGCATTCCAGAGTTTGGGTGCAGTAGCTGTGAAACATCGGTCACCGTAAGTCACAGTCCTCGTCCTTGGCACAACTAGAAGCACAGAATCATTTTGAGACCTTAGCTGTCTTTGTGGAGTGTATACTTCCAACATACTTCTGATGTAGCCAGGCGATTTTCCATGTAGTGCTTTGAAAACATGAGTCAAGACCTTGTACTCTACCCTGTACTGTACAGGTAGCCAGTGAAGATCCTTCAGCACAGGAGTGATGTGACTGTAACGCGGTGTCCGTGTGATGAGGCGGGCAGCTGTATTTGAATAATTTGTAGTTTATTTAGAATGATTTTCGGGGTGCCACATAGTAATGAATTGCAGTAATCCAGTCTTGATGGTACTAAAGAATTGATCAGGGATTTGGTTGCTCGTACCAAATCAATATTTTGAGAAAACAAGAAAAAAACTGTCCGAAAATTACTCTTTACCTATGGTAAAACAAGATGTTTCAACTTCAGTTTGGTGAGCATGACAAGTTCCGATTTTCATGAAAATATGCTTAAAAGAAGCCCCTTGTGATGTTGATTTTAAATATTAAAAGGTTGCAAGTAGTTTTTACGACCTTCTCATTCTAAGTCAGTGACATGTATAACAGTTAAATGAAATTGACCATGCACAGTTTTCAAAATGGCCTAATTATGTCTCCATGATATAGTAAGGAAGACATATTGAATTTGTCCTGGATGTAAGTCTGTCTGGACAAATATATGTTATAAGTCCTGTACTGGTTTGGAGCTACTGTATTGCTTGTAATTCTTAATGACTTGTTATCCAAAAATTTCAGGAAAGATGAATTAGAAGATGAAGAAGATGTTACTGATGATGAAAATGATGTTAGAAATTTGATGTAAACAACCCGTACATATTATGAAAGTGATGTTAAAAAAATTTGATTTATACAACTTAGACAGGCTATGAAAGTGATTTTAGAAATTTGAATTAAACAAACAACCCAGAAAATGAAAGTGATGTTAGAAATTTGATTTAAACAACTCGGACATACTATAAAAGTTATGTTAGAAACTTGATGTAAACAAAGTACCAAGGAAATGAAAGTGATGTAAGAAATTTGACAGAAAATGAAAGTGATGTTAGAAATTTAATTTAAACAACACAGACATACTATAAAAGTGATGTTAGAAATTAGTTGTGATAAATCTACACAAACCTTGCCCATCCTTCTTGTTAGCCAGATTGAAATATTGCATTTACTAATAGATAGTTAAAGGACATTGGACAAAGCATACCATTTACCATCAAGCAATTATCATTATATCAGAGCCCAAAGTGATTCAAGAAAATTTGTTGTCAATTCATCATTTGAATAAGTCAACCTTTTACTCCAGTAACTTTACGCAGATGCATTTTGATTTATCTATTTCCAATTTCATTATATTTTGCATGACCCCTATCTTCAAGAATATTTGAGGGAATATTTATTCAAATTGTGCACTTGTCAAATTGAGCCAGAATGAAGATTTTAGCAGAGTGATGTCCCTTGTATTAAAAACCTGATTTTTTGGTATTTCAGCATTTATAGAAATCCAAAATTTCTGCACACATTCTAAATATTTCATACTTTGATGGTCATAATATTTATGGAGTTCAGCCTCTTCTAGTTAATATATTCCTTGCCTTTTTCATATCATGACATATGTTGAAGTATTATTTATGTAGTGAATGTTTAGTATTGTGCTGTTTTGTATTTCTGTATTGTTTTGCAAGGGGTGTTCGGAAAGTATCGGGACAAGGACTGTTACATTTATTTGTTGTTATGCCCCAGTATCTACTTATGCTGGATGCATATACCGTGATGCACCTGTCTGCCTGTCCATTATTTTGCCTGTTAGTTTGTCTCACCATTACAAAATGTTGAAATTCAAATAGTTTTAAAGTCCACCAATGCATTGCTTTCAAATGTGGCATGCTTGTTCACCATCATAAACACATTACACTGTTAAAGCCATGTAACACTATCCCACAGAATGAAAGCAACTGAATGACTTAGCTACTTGTTATGGACAAGGCTTCCACTGGGGCATATTAAGGGTTTCTGAATGTAGTCTTGCTTCTTGATGTTTTTCCATGATATACATGTATTCTGCATTAGTAGCTACATGTATCATCATTAGATATAATTACAGCACAAATGTCCTGAAACTTTTCCAACACCCCTCGTTTATAGGCTCAGTGAATCACTGAAACTTGCAAATATTTTTATATGTATGTGATGTATTGTAATGTGCTTTGTTGCTTAGAATTTATTAAATTATTGAAAGATTTAGTTATTGTGTTATTTTTTCAACTGCCTTTTAATAATTTTTCTTCATTTATATATGCGCTATGAATGTTCACTTTAGAAAATGACTTGCCATGAAAACTTTGCAACAATTGATGCTGATTTTTTCATCCACATATGTGGAGAAGCTGCTGATTCCTTTATACTGGTTAGGATTCAGTACAGGAAACCTGTTTAGGAAAATCCGCCATCATATATATTACAGCCTAATTTATGGCTTTGAGATAAATCTGATGTTCAAGCTGTTGAACGTTTACTATAATAAACTCAGAACAACAGTTAGTATTACAAAATCATTTCAACAAAATCGTAAAACATAAGCTCTAAGTTTTACTCAGCAATTGCCTTAGTGGTATTTTAACTTAGATTGCCGGGAAGGATTTAAAATGTAGAGAATAGAGGACTTAACACTATCCGCTCTCAACTGGAATCCTAAATGCAAACGAAGGCGAGTTCCACTATAAATGTCCTGGAGAAGAAATCTGAATACTGAGCTGCAATCTGTCAGGCTATCATGGGGCAAGGAAAGCGGAAAGCAAAGGACGCAGACGACTGGCGGATAATGCTGACGGTCCTAGCCTATACCAACCCGTGGAGAATAGGACTAAGTACGTACCCGAATAAAGCACTACAACGAGTTACATTTTATTCGTTTATTTTTGTTTCTTTACATCATAAAATTATAGAAAAAATATGCAATGTAATAAATAAAAATATATGCTAATGTCCTAACAAACGTCCATATGATTCCATCTTGGATTTCACCCAGATTCTATGCAGCTGTGATACGTTGGGAGAATGCACCCAACCAGTATTCGCTAGGCAAATACTTTTGTACAACAGTGGCTCTGAAAGAAATGTTTTTACATACACTACAGGCCCGGATCCAGAAATTTCTGAGTGGGGGGGGCACGAGGTATGTACGGATTCCAGGGGGGGGGGGGGGCATTTGATTAATATGTGTGTGAAAATGCACAGGAAGGGGTACATTTGTAGAGGTGGGGGAATCCATAGTACTTTTTATGTTATAAGCGTCAACATGTACATTGTGTATGTTCGTGCATATTAGTAAGTGTTCACATACACCAGCTTTCATCCTTTTGGCCATTGGAATATTATAACATAAGTAGGGGGGTCCGGGGGCACACTCCCCCGGGAAAATTTTCAAAGCAATGGATGAATCTAGTGCAGTCTAAGCCTATCTGGGAGCCCTGAAATACCTTTTTTTCTTTATTCTGAGAGTTAACCTTAATGGTTCAGTTATGATTATTTAACAGCCAAAAGGTAATATAATGAGCTAGGGAAAAAATCTCTTGTAATTGCTTTCTGTGATGCAACAGCTACGTATAAATATATACATGTATATTAAAAATATTCTGCGAGCGAAGCGAGCACGAAAAATGGCCATCTTACAAATACTTTTTCATATAGAACATAAGAAAAAATACCCATATTATTTAGAGATGTCTGTTCAATACCTGTTTTACTATTTATTCAAAGTTTTTAAAAAGGAAATACTCTGAGATGGATCAAAGGCTTTCTAGATAACAGATCACAGTCAGTAGTTGTCAATGGCTCCACATCCAGCACCATACCAGTCTCCTCAGGTGTTCCCCAGGGTTCGGTCCTAGGACCGCTTCTTTTTCTCATTTACATAAATGACCTCCCTGAGTCAGTTCATTCTTCCAAAGTGCGTCTCTTTGCTGACGACACAGCTATCTATCTTGCTCTTTCTGTTGCCTCTCACTCCAGCGTACTCCAACAAGACTTAAACCGGCTCCAACAATGGGAAACAAAGTGGGACATGAAATTTAACCCATCAAAATGCCAAGTCATCCACATCACCAAAACAGTCATCCCAACAAAATATACACTACATAACACAATCTTAGAATCAGTAACATCAGCAAAATACCTAGGAATTACAATATCAAACGACCTCACTTGGAACACACACACTAACAACATCACAAAGAAAGCAAATCAAACACTAAGATTTCTCAGAAGAAACATAAAAAGCAAAAAAGAAAAACTAAAAGCAACAGCATACAAAACACTTGTTAGGCCCCAACTTGAGTACAGCTCTACTGTCTGGTCCCCACATACAGCTACCCTCATTGAGCAACTTGAGGCCATACAGCGTAGAGCTGCTCGTTGGACCAAGCGAGACTATAGTCGTACGTCCAGTGTCACAGACATGATGACTACCCTAAACTGGAGACGCCTTGACCAACGACGTATCGACCAACGACTGACTATGCTACACAACATCTTACATGACCGGGTTGCTATTCCCACGTCCAAACTGTCTCATCCCTAGCACCCGGTCCTCACGCACATCACACTCTCAGACATTCCAACAGATGCATGCAAAAACAGACTACTATAAATTCTCCTTCCTCCCTAGAACAATTATACACTGGAACTCCCTACCCCCTGACATCATTGACCTTCCCACACCCGAGTTCAGCACGGCTGTTAGCAGTATTGAACATGCCTCTCCCTAAATAATACCTGCCCTGTTTTAACCTATTTTTAACCTTTCTTCTTTCTCACATCTTTTATACTTTTATTTCTTATCCTTATTAACATTCTTTGTCAGTTTGACGCGTGTTAAAGCCTAAGTCCCCAGCAGGGGTTTGGCTATCAGGAAGATAGATAGATAGAAAAAAAATCTCAGCCAACTGGGGGGGCACGGGCCCTCGTGCCCACTGCCTGGATCCGTGCCTGCACTATAATAATACAGACGTAACGTCAAAAGTTGGGATCCCGTGAACCATAGATCAACTATGTGTTCAGAATATTTCCAGCTGACGAGCACAAATTCTAGATAAATAAATTGAACTCTACATACATTACAATGACTACGTCGTATATTACAATGACTACGTCGTATATTACAATGACTACGTACATGTACTAGTATTATGTTTAGGAGAGAAAATGTAAATAATGTTTGTAGAAAAAATACTGAAATATCGGGAGGTAATTTGCAACAAAACTGTCAGTTAACGTAAACTAAAGGCATTTCTTGTATTGTCAACTCTAGGAACCTATAGTTACCTCACAGATAGATCACCGGCTGACGTCATAGGAGCCTTCCATGTGAATGATACTCGTTGTTTATCCTTGTTGTTAACATGAGTTACAGCAGCCTGCGAAAAAGAACAACGGAGCTATATTTATAAATACCAACGTCAAAACCTATCGCACGTAAACCCCTTTACCTATCATATTCCTAAAACAACGGCCGATAATATATTCGTGACTTCCAATGTGAATAGCAACGACATGTACCTTTATCAACGTGGATGCGCTGCGGTGGGACATAATTAAAGTTACGTTATCTCATCACTTATCCAATAGGGTGTGTAAGACTACGACGACAACAACAACAACAACAACAACAACAAAAATGCATTGGAACGTCATTTACAAAAAAGTGAAATATGAAATTGAAAAGGATACTACAGTTTTATAAACTATATTTCGACTCTACCTTGCCACACGTGTTTCTCTGTATTGCATCAAGATTGATGAATTCTCCGATCCCATCTTCTTCTTCAGATACGGACGTTGCTGTTCCCACTTCAATTAGGAATCCACGGAATGTTAGATTATTGGGGGCATACAACTCACCTAGAATTTATATAACATTAAAGGATTAAACGGGAGCGTTAGCGAGTCGTTCAGTGCAGGCGATAAAAATTCACGTTTAAGACTGCGAGCTAAAAATAGATGTATTTGCGTATTCCGCGGGATGACTTCGGACTTTATCACCTAATCTTTAGCCGAGACAGTGTTTATAATGTTGCGTGAAGCACTTTATCGCAGGAAGCTTGATAAATATACGCAAAATACGCATTGATTTATTGGGAAAACTTTTAATACCTTACATATATTAGAATTGTCCGAGTTGCGCCGATTGAAAAGAACCGTGTACTAAAATATTCAGGCATGAAGATCGCGGAGACAGACGGAAATGACCGAGCTTTCACGATTTGATAATTACCTGTTATAACATCTCCTGGTTTGTAGCTTGTAGCGCTGATTGTCAGCATGAACGGGTTATCACCGGAAGTTGTTGTCGGCAGATGGAATGGTACCATACCCTTACATGCTAGATCCGGAGCACCATTAGGGAACGCCGTAATCACCGAGCAGAGACACGTCACCAGTATAATAATCAACATTGTGCTATACGTGTTGTTTCTATAATGTAGAATACATGTACATTATGTGAGCACGGATTAGGTTTTATTGTGTCACCATGTCTGATTTATGTTGAAGACTTTCTAATAAAATATCCCAAAATAAGTGATCACAATAATGTTGAAATCACTGTCTGTAAACATTAAAGATAGCCAGCAATAATAAAATTTTGACTTTATTATTATCACATTGCTAGCACACACATGATAAATTTCGAAAGCTCCTAGTGATAGTTCAGCTGATTATCAAAGAAAGGACCATGCTATGATCAGTCGGCCAAGAAATTGTTCGATTCGATTCCTTTTAAACGTTTTTTAAAACCGGTTTAAGAAACGTCCCGGGTGTATTTTACAATTCGACGAATTGCTTGATTTGGTCATGTATCAAAAATAAATCAGATTTCCAATTAAATTTACACTGATACCTCTAACAAGACTAAGCACGCACTATTACATGTATAAATATTATACTTTTAATGTTTTTGTACATACATTGTACAAACATATAATCTAATCAAGCATAATTAATTCGACAAACATTGGTTATTTTAAACGATCCTTACCTGCCAGTGCTGAATGAAAATTAAAGACAAAATAAACAGTAACTGTTGTTTCTATTTAAAACTTGCGATGTTCTAGTTGTGGCAATGTCATCGCTATTTATTTGCATAACTCAAAGATAACAAAATGATAGAACATGTGCTATCGTAGAGTACTTCTGTAATTTTGTAAAGTCCTATATTAAAGGTGCAGTGCAGCAGTTATTCATAAAGCAACTTAGTTGAAAACTCAAATATCCAACTTATTATAAGTTAAAAATGTGCCGCTCATATTTCCAAAAAGTGAATAGCCCGTGTTTTTCTTACATACTAGTATTTATTGCAGTTTTTACATTATACTTTAAAACGAAGTTAATGTTGAATTTCTAGTTTAGTTGAAACGCTTATTTTTTCTGATTTTAAGAACGAATGAGCTTTTCTTCTAGGCTTTTTGACACATTTTAATACGACATTTGAACGCCACGTCACGTGGGTTGTTCATTCCCATTCTTTGAGTAGTTAGCAAAATTTCACCATATTGTACCAATGCGTTCATTGTGATATGACTAGTTTACAGGTTTCGATTCAATAAAATATCTGTACCGTACCAATGCCATTCAATCGTCATTCAAGGTTTGCTCCTTTAATAAACCACTGTACCATTATGAACCATTATTTAACACCGTATCTGTGTTTCATAATAAAAGTGTTTCTTAAAGTCGCCAAGGTCATACAATCAGTATTATTGATATTCTAGAACATTGGGAAGGGAAACGTTTAAAAAAAGGTGTGAGAAAATCCGACAGGGAAGGCAGCACTCAACCCAACCAGCCGAGCACAGAAATCAGAAACACCACGACACAACCACCCTGAGCAGTGCCCACAGAAACCCATGCCAAAACGGCGACCAAATGAGGCACAACAACCCCGGGGCGTGACCTAGGTTAAAACACCAAGGACAGTGACCTAACGTTATGCAACCTAAAGCGGCACAAATACGACTTGAAATAGTTAAAATATGGACAAGGTAGGAACGCTAACCTGTTACATTTATCGGAGTTAGATTTGTATTTAGATGCAAACTTCTTTTGAATTGACGGTTATCTTTGAAGGCAAGTATCACCAGGCATGATTTGAAAAACACCACAAACGTATTTGTTAAAAACCATATGAATAAAACAAACCGTATGAGCATTGAATTTAAGAGACACTAGTTGTCACATACGAATAGCATGACTATATAAAGAATCAGCGAAGCAAGTTAAATTTGCATTTAAGAATAAGAAAGTAAAGTACAGCAAAGCACTTTGTCAAAGTGTATTAACACGCTTATGGCAACCGACTGCATGTACGGGTCCCTCGTTTACCCCCTCCCCGATCTTTGAAAAGCAAGTCGGCTGTTACAATCGACTTCACAAGCAGTCATATAAAGATGTCGTTCGCCCGTCTCCGGAACCCATTCATACACCTGGGTCAAGTGGGGCGTCTTGTGCCATTCTTGCGCCCCATGGTATGTTTAGGCAGTGTTCCCAAGGAACAAACTTTGATTTTAATTGCAAATGCCTTTTGATATTTACTCATTTTTGTTCTAAAGGCTATGATATAATTTGTAATTATTTGAATTCGTTGACAATGATTGTAGAAACCGACGGTAATAACAACACTTTGCTGCTGAGCAGAATAACCTTCATTTCAGTAATAAGTAATAATACGAATGCACGAGAACTTATATTGAATAAATTTAATAGAATAAAACGAACGACTTTAGTTGTTCATATAATAGGATACAGACATCAGATCTATCACCGTGTATGTGACAATTCATGGTGAATGTCCTACCGGGGGAGTTAAAGCGCTGGTTCTGAGAAGTTTGTCATTTAGACTTTCCCTTCTTCACTATTCCCTCCATCGGAACACCTCGCACACTTCGCACACTTCTCTAGAATCATAATTATGTATTACAAATTGTCAAGGAGTTCCGAATGGAATTCCCAAAATATAAAACCACGTGACCTAGTTTGTCAAATTATCCATCTTAACCAAATTATACGTAGATTCTAATTTATTCGTTTAGGGAGTAGACATTCACAGAAAAGAGACAGCAAATAGTAGAAATCAGTTTCTGACAAGGACTGATGTGTTATGTATGCAATAAATGTCACTTTTCAACTCATGACGTCACCAGGAGCTCTTCAACCTCCACGATTGTTATAAATGGCGCGATGCAGAATGCAGCACGACTTTGTGGGCTGTCATTGTGATGTATGGTCGTGGTTGAGATTTATTCTTGACTGCTGGTTCGGTTTGGCTGACTAAGGTGGCAAACTGTTGGAGAACGGTGTCGTGATAAGTGGTTTTTAATCTTGATGTTTGTCCTTGTGTTAAGGACTGCACTTTCTAGTTTGGTGAAACAGGTCAAAGTTTAGGCCAGAAACCGACTCGACAGCATGGAAAGCATCTGGGCCGGTTTTTTGGGCAAAAACTGTGACCTGATGTTGCAACGAACGAAGTGGCGTGTATAGTTCTTATTCTCAGCTTGAGCGTCGACCACATCTTGTCAAAATAGGTCAAAGAATAATGTGCTTACTGTTGTTTTTAGCTCACCTGTCACAAAGTGACAGAGTGAGCTTTTGTGATCACTCTTCGGCCGTCGTCCGTCCGTCCGTCCGTCCGTCAACAATTGGGTTGTGTCCTCTCTAGCGGTCACAATTTTGGCCTAATCTTTATGAAACTTGGTCACAATGATCATCTTAACAAAATCTAGGTCAAGTTCGATATTGGGTCATCTGGGGTCAAAAACTAGGTCACTAGGTCAAATTAAAGGAAAACCTTGTGAACACATTAGAGGTCACAATTTGAGCCTTATCTTTATGAAACTTGATCACAATGATCATCTCCATAAAATCTAGGTCAAGTTCGATATTTGGTCATCTGGGGTCAAAAACTAGGTCACTAGGTCAAATCAAAGGAAAACCTTGTGAACACATTAGAGGTCACAATTTGAGCCTAATCTTTATGAAACTTAATCACAATGATCATCTCTGTAAAATCTAGGTCAAGTTCGATATTGGGTCATCTGGGGTCAAAAACTAGGTCACTAGGTCAAATCAAAGGAAAACCTTGTGAACACATTAGAGGTCACAATTTGAGCCTAATCTTTATGAAACTTGATCACAATGATCATCTCTGTAAAATCTAGGCCAAGTTCGATATTGGGTCATCTGGGGTCAGAAACTAGGTCACTAGGCCAAATCATTGAAAAACCTTGTGAACACATTAGAGTTCACAATTTGAGCCTAATCTTTATGAAACTTGATCACAATGATCATCTCCATAAAATTTAGGTCAAGTTCGATATTGGGTCATCTGGGGTCAAAAACTAGGTCACAAGCCTTTGAAGGCCAAATCATTGAAAAAGCTTGTGAACACACTAGAGGTCATAATTTGAGCCTAATCTTTATGAAACTTGATCACACTGCTCATCACTTAAAAAATTTGGTCAAGTTCGATATTGGGTCATCCGGAGTCAAAACTAGGTCATGAGGACAAATCATTGAAAAAGCTTGTGAACACACTAGAGGTCACAATTTTGACTTTATCTTTATGAAACTTGATCACAATGATCATCATTATAAAATTTAGGTCAAGTTCGATATTGGGTCATCTGGGGTCAAAAACTAGGTCACGAGGCCAAATCATTGAAAAATCTTGTGAACACACTAGAGGTCACAATTTTGACTCTGTCTTTATGAAACTTGGTCACAATGTTTATCTCTATAAAATCTAGGTCAAGTTAGATACTGTGTCATTTGGGCCAAAATCTAGGTCACTAGGCCAAACAGGTGAGCGACCCAGGGCCCTTTGGACCCTCTTGTTATACTTTTTGTAGTCAAATGTTTACTTGTTTATTTACCCAAAAAGTCACAGGTATGTCAACCCTAAATGAGTTACAATCGAGTGTCGAGTTTTGACGTTTATGGGACTTTATAGATGCCAACTCGTTGGCTTAGAATGAGAAGGTCGTAACTACTACTTACGACCTTATAATACTCATACATATTTTAAATCTGCTTCATATGGCACTTCTTAGGAGCCTATTTTCATGAAAATCGGAAATTGTAATGTTGACCAAAATGAAGTTTTAAAAACTTGTTTTTCTATAGGTAAAGAGTAAATTACAGACAGTTGTCTCTTGTTTTCTCAATATATCGATTTTGTAGTTACGACCTTCTCATTCTAAGCCATCGAAATGTTGAGTACAGTTTATTCGCAATATTGTACAATATAGAGCGAATTAGCCGGGACTTTGTAATTTCCTCGACATTGACCGGGTGCTCGATATATTGATGCTCGTCTTAACAAAGTATGGCGTTTTATAATGTGTTGTTCAGTGTTTACATGTAGTTACAAATGACGCATGTTTTAAAACGACCATGACTTAAACACCAAGCTTGAAAAGTTGATAGTTGTGCAGTCATATAAACTTAATAAAATAAGCATCTGGCATTAACGAAATGAACTTTATTCTTACAATGAAAACACACACATATTGATGGCTTAGAATTAGAAGGCACTTACGAACTTTTAAGATTAATACATATTTAGAATAAACATCACAAGGCGCTTCTTATGAACCCATTTTCATAAAAATCTGAACTTGTCATGTTGACCAAAATGAAGTTGTAAAAGTTTGTTTTACCATAAGTAAAGAGTAAATGTCAGACATTTTTTCCATGTTTTCTCAAAATATCGATTTGGTAGTTACGGCCTTCTCATTCTAAGCCATCGATATATATCTATCAATCTTGGTTACTAGGAGCAACGATTTCTACCACTTCATTACAATTATTATATTGCCAGGCTGATTTTTTTGCAACATACTACTTGTGTATATCCAATAACAAGCCTACGAATAGTATTTGTTGCAGCATAGTGGAATCGAAAAATATGGCAAAACAGAATGTACAAGCCTCCAAATATTGCTTGTTGGAGCAAAGCTGTGTCAAAAAAGACTGACAAAACAGTATAAAACGTTAACCGTGCTGACATTATGACAAAGGAAGTAATAAACTTTAAAAGGTTTCTTGAAAGTCGTCCAATGTTTGAAAGCTTTTTCGGTCATGCAATAAACAGGCTGACACTCAAGAAATCGTTCACGAAGTTGTAGACATAAGGTCTGTGTGACACTGCTAGTCCTCGGAGCTTAGAACTTTAGTTTCACCTATAGCTTGGCCAATTTGACACGAGGCTGACCTTTTGATTAACATAATTTAGCAGTCGTCATATTGCCTACGTTTACAACACCGAATGTATGTTTTCATATTCGGGGAGTATCACGAAGACGCTCGAAATGTAATTTACAAACACAAATTTGAAATACCGATATCGCACGATTTGCTTGCGGAAATTGATATATTCAAAGCAAGAACCTTGTAATATATTCTTACATAAAGGTCAGGCTTAGGTCAAAATAGCCAAGCTATACTAGTAAATACACATGCATAATTATGGCTTTGCTTTTACCATGTAGGTTCTCTATATGTTTGTTTGCATCTGACGCGTACAGTGTATAATGGACAGCTGTCGTCGTATGTCTTTTACACATAATAATCCAATTTGATTTGCTTATTAGTTAGATTCAGAGTCGTTTGTTGCCGAGTATAGTCTTTATTTGCCAATCAGCTTTCTGGTGAAATATGACAGGCATATGCGCGCCGCCATCCGGATTTGAACCCGGGTGTCCAAATTAGGCGACGAGCGCGCTAACCACTGCGCTATGTTGATGGGGTAACTGTTTATAAAATTAATGT
The DNA here is from genome assembly GCA_963678985.1 of Spisula subtruncata. NCBI lineage: Eukaryota > Metazoa > Mollusca > Bivalvia > Venerida > Mactridae > Spisula > Spisula subtruncata. The sequence goes on from OY787671.1 coordinate 43,529,346, forward strand.
TGTTAGGATAAAAATACAGTGACGAAGTGGAGCAATCCACTAGTACGGTGTAAAAACAAGTAAATGCTTTTACTATCAGTTCAATACCACACTAAAATCTACCTATTTAAGCAATGGTTTTAATCTTTTTGGTACACATAAACGATGACGTCACTGTCAATTTATCCTAACTGGACTATAGTACTTCAATTCCATCACCAGGGATCACAGGGAGAGAAAATAGAGAAGAACAAACTGCTTTTCGTGTCTCGTTTATTGTAAATGTGTACATGTGGTAACAGAATCATATAGCATTGCAATAAACTTACACGAGCAAAAGACAAAAACGGATTTCGGGAAAAAAGCTAAAAATGCAGTGACTAGCGCAGAGTTAAATAGCATGGCGGAAACATAGTTAACAGTTACTATAGCAACGAAAAATGCTGAACATGAAAAATGATATATAACTGCATATATTTAATTATGTACTATGGGCATCAGAACAATATACAAGTTGCTACACAAACTCTTCATGGACTCGATAAGCTCATTAAAGAGGCATTCCCTATAACTCTGATCGTTTAAATCGATTCAGGAATATTATACATTAAATGAGAATCATTATTGCTTAAACTCCGCAAATTTTTAACAAAAAGCTCCCACTAATTACTGAGAAAAAAAAGAAAACATATTTCTGTAACGAGCCGAATTGTTTCCCTTTGACCACATAATAATAAAACGCTGGCAGCGATTAATTATTACTTTTGATTTAAATATATTTTTGACATTATAGAGACATATTTGCCCAAACTTTCTTCTGACAAATTATGATAATTGATAGTGCTTTGTACTTTTAGCTCATGTAATGTGATAGTAGAGAAAAATATACTTTTTATAGGGAATGCTTCTTTTAAATCAGACCCCTATTAGGCTCCACTATTTTACGCTGACAGAGGTTCCGAGGATACCTGGTATGGGCTTTATGTCATCCAATCAAATCGCTTCTTTTATAAATCTAAAAGTGTTGCAAATCAGGCTATTTTACTGGAAGCAGCAGTACTCAACAACATACAGTTGAAATATCTCCGTGATACCCGGACTAGAGGTATCAAGTTGAACCGAATATACTAGTAACAGTTTTTCTCTGCACTTAGAGGCACACAATAGATACCATCAAAGCTGTTGATTGAATGATCTGACTTTGGGTCTCAATTTAATCAAATTTAATACTGGAATTAAAAATGCTATGCATATATGACGTAACAAACCAAGCAACGTAATGTCTAGACCACTATGGTTTTACATTAGCAAATAAGTTAATGACAGCAATATTTTTCTACTATATACACGGTGTTTCATAACGTATATCCCCATTAATACTGAATGCCACACGTAAATGCTTGGTCTCTTCTAATAGTTGGATAGTTTTCGTGCAAAATTCTTTACTCATGGGTTGCTTTGATAGTAACAAGGTCATGTTATATGTTTAATGAAACTTTGAACTGTTAGCTTTCCAATAAAAGAGGCTATTTTTAACAGATGACATCAAGCATTGCCTCGTGAGATTTGGTTGTAATTGAGACGGATATTATGAAACACCCTGTATGCATTAAAATGAAACACGAGAAATGAGTACATGTAAGGTGGATAGACAGTGACCTTGTTGGTAGAACAAGAGAGATAAACATTTAATGAAGAACCCAACTCTCTGTTGCCACGACACGTGGTACCTGACGTCATTTAAAGCGATCACATTTTAATTTCTAAAACATAAAACTCATCACGACCCATAATTGACTTCTTTCGCTTGTCAATAATATTCAGTTTAGCGTTTCGCTTTTTTTTGTTGTATCTAAAAAATTACAAATGGCGTCTTAAACCACGTGGTAAGGAAAAATATATGTGCATACCATGTGAAATATCTTGGCTTACGGACATTCTTTATAAATGACACCAAATGTCACATGGTATGGCTACGTCATTAAACTGACGTCATAAAGATTATATACCAAATAATATGGACAAATCGGGTCGTCAGAATGTAATAAATGACACCAAACACCAGATTGTTTGTTCACATAGTCATTGAATAAATGTAATGATATTGTGACGCCTACGTCACTTTATATGGGCCAATTGTTACAAATGACGTCATGTGTCACATGGTATGGTCATGATGCTATAAATGACGTCACAACGTGGTGTGCATGATTATCATCGTGTATCAGCGTACTTTCGAGCGAGTGGATTCTTTACTCCTGAACAATGCACAGAAAGTTTAATGCGCCTCTGCTGACTGCATAATATTTTGCTTCAAGAATATATCAATGCATCACGATCAATGTGCATTCACTGTACTTCATCCTGGCCCAATTCCCAAACTGAGTGTTCCAATATAAAAACATGGTGAAGCTGAGCCGAGCATTGCCTTTAATTACCAATCAGCTTTCTGCTGAAATATGGTAGGCATATCTATATGGGTGTTTTCATCTGAATTTGAACCGGGTCGCCACATAACACGCAAATCACACTGTAAGCCACACATGCACAATTTACATTGCCAAGCAAAAATATCCACATTTGCGCCGCATTGCTCGGGCGTAAAGATTCCAGCCACTCGAAATTACGCTAGTACACAGTGTGTATGATCACATGGATTGAATCGAATTGTAAATGCAGTTACAGATGGGTATCAGGAACAGAACTATCCTGGGATAGTTCGCAATAAAAAGTGATTGTGCTTTTTAAGTAAAATGTGCTGAGACGGTATTATTTGAAATACTGTTTTTTTTATCAATACATAATCATACAGTTTCGCGGTGATATTAAATACTGACATGGCAAAAGAATTTCAGAAACAACAACTATCAACAAATTCACCACAGCGCATGCGCAATATAAACTAGTAACCAAATCTGTATGAGCCATTAATTAAGACCGCGACGTCGCCTTTTGCAGAATTGGACGTATAGTAAATACGTGATTTAGCATGATCACTGTGGTATACCGTACATCCGGGTAGTCCGAGTTTCCTATACTCCGTACACAAACGATATAATTAGCAATACCCGGTACACTTATAATCCGTATACACTGAACATTATTTGTAATGAATCAGTGATTAGTCAAGTTCCCTGACTGTGTGACGAAAAAAACCATACGTTGGTTGAACCTGAATGCTTGTATCCTGCTAAGTAAATTTTTTAATATCATTTTGACTAAAAACACGTTTCATGTGTTTCCTCAATCGCCTATTTTCTGTGCATTTTCTTCGTTATGCTATTGTTGTGAAGGAATACGAAGTTTGGAAAACATCGTGGCTGAATACTTATTCCAAGTTCAATATCGCAAAATGTCATTATTTTAGATATTATTCAACATTAACTAGCAATATCCGACGTATGGTATACCACAGTGATGGGCATACTTTGATAAAATACTAAATTTCCATCTGTAGTCACGATGTTAGTAGATCTATCTACAGCGAGATGGCCCCCTTGTGTTAACATCTACTAACTTTCACATAAAGTTGTAGACATCTTGAAAATTGGCATCCAATGTGTCCAAAACATGTGTTCAAATACCAAACATATGGCGCAATGCATAAAATTCACTGAGTCGCTTCAATGTTGAAAGAACAATTAGTATCTATATACATCAGTTTACTTCAATGGACCCTTCGAACACATCGACGTCCACTTGTCGAACTTTATACTCCGCCAGCACATAAAACATTATAGAAACGACCAACAGGATCATAAGTATGTATAGCTTGAACGATACACACAAAAACGTTCCGCTTAGAAATCCGATTGTCAAACCGAGGCTTTGTAGAAGTCTATAGTTAGCGAAAGCTACCTCCGCATTGTCCGCGCACGTGATGCATATTAGGGCTGAAAAAAGATAAAAAAGACAGGTTTAATCATTTCATTTCGAGAAAAAATAGACTGGTTCACAAACACATTTTATTTTGAAAAAAAGCCCTGTTCACAAACATACATTTCATTGTGAGAAAATAGAAAGGTTCAAAAACACATTTCATTTTGAGAAAATAGAAAGGTTTGTACACATTTCATTTTGAAAAAAGACCTGTTCACAAACATAAATTTCATTCTGAGAAAATAGACTGGTTCACAAACATATTTTATTTTGAGAAAATAGAAAGGCTCACAAACATACATTTTATTTTGAGAAAAAAGACTGGTTAACAATCACACATTTTCATTTTGAGTAATATACTGATTTACACATTCCGGTTTAATGAAAGATTGGTCGATTTTACGAAAATTACGAACATGGTCAAACATTGATTTTGAGATAATTGATCGGCATGCAATCGATGTGGATTTGGCTAACATGGACTGGTCTAATTGTTGACTATGCGACAACAGGCAAGCCTGTTTAAATGTTGAATTAAGGACGATAAAAATGGTTCACAAATTTGAGAAATAAAGTAAAATACTAGTAGACTGTGACCAGCTTACAAATTGATTTGAGAGCCTTGACTGGTTTTGCAATTGTTTTGAGAAAATAGACTGGTCTACGAAGACATATTTATTGTCTTGAAGGTCGAGGACCAAACTCACTTGTTTGCACTGTACTTACTATTACACTGTGTCTGCCAAACTGCATCGCAAATTCCCCAAGATGCTGACATTACAAAGAATATTAACAGTTTCTTGTCCGGTATCCAAATCAACAAGCCAATCATTAGGCCCATATGTAGTATACCTCCAATACCGAACACAACCTCACGTGGTATAACATTGGCACACACTGCCACCAATATAGCGCTTATCACGTTAGCCACGCCCAGTATTATCATACAATAACCTATGTACTCCTCACCTATCTGACACGTCACGTATGCCTGTAAGAAATACAAATAAAAAACATTTAACAAATAACACATGTTTCTAAGCAACATCTACAACATCATTATCGGTGATATGCAAGTCTTTGGACTATACACATTAACATTTGCCTACATTCTGGACCAATGAAAAGACCGATCTGCACTTAGTCTTTGATAGACATGGCATCATTTCTTGTTGCTATATTTTATTAGCCAATTAATTGCAGGATGCTACATTCAAAGTTAGTTAAAACATAAAGAGCATCTACTTAAGATGATCAACTTTCATATAAAACGTCCCCATAAAACCACAGGTGGCAGTATCAGTGTTTGGAAAAGAAAAAGAACAACTCCGTCACTGAGCTAATACACTACATGGACCGTATATATATCGATTGTCTATCTAACTCCCTGTACACTATGAAGGTATAAAGCGTAGTATATGTCTATGTCCAAAGATTGTGGAACATTGCATCTTACAATAGGCTTGGTTCCCAACAATTATTACGATACTGTGAGCGCAGCGGGTAACCAGTGCATAAACAAAATGACCTTGAGCGAAGTTAAATAACGAAAGTAACACTGTTTTGCTGTTTCGCAGTTATAAGATACAATTGAACGAGATTTTCGGTAAGAATTAATATCTTATAGTTTATTTGAATGACTTGTATAGCAATTTTTCTTCAGCACCCGTATTTTATGTTGAAACAACGAGATGAAATGTTCCACAATCTTTGGCATATAGACATATAGTACGCTTTATACCTTGATAATGTTAGTATATTAGTTCAGTACGGACATTTTTATATATTTTTTAAATTATTTTATTTAATCGTTTGCGGACCAAACACTGATACTGCCACCTGTGCATAAAACAGGGAGAGTATGTCCAGTGGAACAGTATAAAATTCCTTTTAACGAGCCTGCAGACATACAACAATTATTACGTTATTGGTCGACCTTGATCTTTGAACAACTAACCTCAATATCAATAGGAAGGGTGAAATATCTCTATAAAATAAGGCCAATTTGTTCTTGAGTTATTTGACTGAAACCATTTGGTCTAGTTGCAAACTGACAGACCGGCTATCAATCCGATCGACCAATATTTGCAATTTTAGTATTTGTATAAAATATAATACGACAACGTTCACTTGAAGTACAAATACATTTCTTAGTAAACTGGACAGGGAAGGCACAAATGATAAACGAAAAAGAAAAAGACAAATTTTACCTGATTGAAATCAGAGAAAACGAATGCTTGCTGAAGTCCACTGAATATCAATAAAGGTATTAGTAGACGGAACGTTTTATGGGTCAACATTAACGTTACATGCTCCACCACAATCTGAAAGTATAGGTAATAAACATGTTATAAACTCGAACAAAAACAAGGATCAAAGGGCCAATGTTTTGCGACAATGCCTCTACATTTGACCAGATATAATGTTCAGTGTATGTTCAACGGCATTATATAAAGATACCACTTGCACAAGTCTTGCTAGAAAATGGCCATTCGGCTGAAAAATCCAGTTTGGCCCACTTTGTCCAGTTTGGGGTCGTGGGTCTACTCTATGGCCATATGGCGTTGGAAAACAAAGACCAGAACATTGCAATGATCAACTCGGTCAATACAATAGGCTTATATTTACCGGAGACAAATGGGAATGACCGAATGTTCACGATTGTAGATTTCCTAGGCATAAAACGTTTGATTTGAGGACTAAGCCTTCTATAATCTGCTACGCTCTGTGGCAAAGTGATGATGTGTCAATGACGATGACGTGCCATGTATAGCGCGAATATAACACATTTAAGAAAAAAATCTACCTCAAATAAATTAGAATAAACACAACAAATGTTTTCTTTCGATTTCGATGTTCATGCTAGTTGAGTTGATTACCATAGCGCTCACACCGTAATATGCCTTGTGGATACAAATCATATGTTGCCGAATATTCAAGGCAACTTCCAATAAAAGAAATATTGACGTTCAAGTCATAGGCCTAAGGCATTATATCACAAAAACAGGGTCTAACAAACCAAAATCGTCACTCATTGATTGGATAAAAGAATATTTACTACATTGAATGGATGAAAAATTTAAGAACTAAAAAAATGTAGTATGTGATATAATTTCTTATGCCAGTGTTCAAATCAATGATTTACAGGCGAAGCCATGTTGAGGCACACCAAGGCACTTGCCTCGATGTGTAAATTTGGGTATTAAGTTTTCGAACGTAGCAGATTTTTGAAGAAAAAAATTACTCAAATAGACTCTAGAATAGATTTGCCTCAGTGCTCATTTGTCTCCGGATAAGGTCCTGGTTTAAACATCTTATCCACAGTAACAAATACTCCCAGATGTCGCGTCTTTATCCTATCGTCCTTCCGTATCGAGTGTCCGTCCGACACTTTTGTCCGGTTCATAACTTGCGCAGTGCACAAAAACCCCAAACGGGTCGAATTATTGACACAAAGAGCATAGTTTATAAGTCTATCTAATCATCAATATGAATGTACTGTAACAGGTAAAGTGTTTGTTTATTATAGTGTCACCCCTATTGAAAGGGCCAGCCAATGTGACTTATGAGACACCTATTTTTCGTGCGCACAGAACCTCCCGAATCCCTTCTCATATTGCCGGGCGCCTGGCAGAGATGGGCCTACGGTAACCATTCTTTAACTAGCTGGCGGCTCACCAACCGGTCGCATCAGTTCTAACCCAGCTTCCGCCAGGATTCGAACCTTCGACCTTCCGCTCCGGAGGCGGACGCCCTAACCACTAGGCCACGGTGGCGGTATGTGGCAATAAAACATATACAGTGTTGCCACTCATCAAAATATGAGATGATAAAAAAGTTCGAGTATAACTCTCAACAATGAAACTAGTTGCAGACATTGTACTGACATTACAACATCAAAGAGCCTGTTCTGACACAAATATATGCTGTAGAATGACCTTAAATGTGTAAGAATTAAATATACACCAGCTTTAGCATTATAAACTTTAAAAGATTGCTTCAAAGAGTGATTTAACAACATATGAGTCTAAGAACATCCCACGTTTCGCTTCAAACAAAGACGACAAGGAACGACAACCCGGAGTCATAAACCAGGCCTATATTTCTGCTACAACTAAAACTAACAAAACCTCATTAGCTCAACTTAACATTCCGACAGACACCCTTGAAAGTTTTATGACCCAATTTAACTACTTTAGAAGATCTATACGACCCATAAAAGCACACGCCCGCTGATTCTAACAATTTGTAACCAAATGTTTACTGTTGAAAATCATAAGGAATGCTTAGGCTACAGATGTGAAATTTTTTAGGGTTTACATGCAATCTTTGATACTTTTTCTTATGTCGGCGGGTGGGGAAGGCATGAGAGGGTCATAGGTCGATTACCTGTCATTGCGTGACCTACCATAGTAGCTTTTTATCATGGACTAGTTATATACTTCAGGGGTTTCATTTGACTCGGGAGTAAGGGTGTGACCCTTGAGATTTCCAGAACAGTCACATTTGGACTCTCAAGAAATTGGTTGGAAGGGCCTTTTTCTTAAATTCTTAAATGGTGCTGAATACTTAATCATAAGTATAAAAATGATATAATTATTACCTTTGTTCTAGCATATGTTTGTTTGGGGATGAACGTATGTTTAAATAAATTATTCGGCTTGACTTGACTTGACTAAATACACAAAAAAATTTCGTTTACTTTTAGGACAACTATTTTCTAATAGAACGAATCGAACAAAGTGCAATAAACCTAAAATGGAAAACTTTCGCGAAGCCTCAATAGTCAGAAATCGTCTTTACAATCTCGCAAATGCATTTTCATATCAGAAAATATGTCAGTGGTTAAGTGTAAGGCTTGGTACTTTGTGTAGCGAAAAATATCTTATGATCTTGTTGATCGTTCAGCAACGCCTGATGTAACATAAGAGCAGACAAGCATGGTAGCAAATGGTGTTAATATTATGCTTATAACTATTGATCAACTAGGGAGGTTATTGTCATTTTTTTTGTTTCGCTTACAAATGACAAACTTGTACATAATTAGTCTTTCCGTTTTTCTTCAGTAACGTGTTAGATATTGAAGAGACACTATACACGCGAATATTCCTGCGAGTAAACACTTTCGCGAGTTCTTAATTTCAGACATTTGTCGCGTGAAAATATTAGCGGAATTCTGTTATATCAATGGTTTTTGTGCCTTTCGCAATCTGCGGTTTCTGTAGAAGGCGGCCTCCCTTGTCCCATTTGTTTATTATATTTAAGTTAATAATAAACTGATGTATCATTATGCAACCTGACGTTTTCATCAAACAAACATTTTTTACACGCCAAATAGAATAACATTTGTATTTTCTTAAATAATTTATTATCGAACAATTTCAATTTGCAACCATTACGTTTATATTTTGTACATGTTTATTTTGCAACCTCTCTCATATGGTCTAAGGCACTGCCTATTTAGGGTTTTACCCTACTGCTCCTGCGGCTATATTACCGAATACGAGGTACAATGCTTTCCTTATTTAACAAGTAATTCCATCGTGTACTCGTGTAATCACTTATTATAAATAGTTTATATGTATAAATCGATGACTTAGAATGAGAAGGTCGTAACTACTACTTACCACTTTTTTAAGATTGATGCATATTTAAAATAAGCATCACAAGGCGTTTCTTATGAGCCCAATTTCATAAAAATCGGAACTTGTCATGTTGACCAAAACGAAGTTTAAACCACATGTTTTACTATGTGTAAAGACAAAGTAGCGGACAGTATTTTCTTGTTTTCTCAAATTATCGATTTTGTAGTTACGACCTTCTCATTCTAATCCATCGAAAAACAGTGGAACTCGGTTATAACATATTGGTGGGGACCTAGAAACTCCTTTTACTATATCCGATTTTCGCTATATCAGTACAACGAAATTCCGTCATATGAAATTGGATATAACGAATTATCAAATATAGTACCATGTACTTCGAATACATTCAATTGGACAGCCTGGTAGCTGTTTTGACAGTGTAGATTCATTTATACGTAATCCTGTTGTACTGTCAGTGTTACCCCCCATTGATATTCTCCTGAAAAGAAATCAGCGGTTCCGATAGCCTCAAAACATTCTGATTTCAAGGTTAAAGTTTCATTGATATTTATTGCTAGTCAAAGGAACATAATTATGTTACCGGGAAATAAGTTTAAAACTTAATGAATGTTCCGCCAGAAGGCGCGCAGTAAGCTCAGTAATTGGTACAGCTTACTAACATATTCAGCGTTCGCAATTTTCATGTGTAAGTAATTTAAATGTCGCTTTGGAGAGTGGTAATAAGTAGCTTAGCTTATATACGTGCGATGGATATGCAATTATTGAAGTAGAGAAGACATTTAAGAGTCTACTGCTATGTGGAACAAATACTTTAAACTTAAGGTTATAGTATGCGCATCTGAAAAGATCACAACAAAATATGTATTCTGTTAAATTGTGATCACAATGGCTAAAGCCTATGTTCGACAGAGGACGTAAAATAAATATTCAATAAATGCGTTGACATTTCCCGATGCACTTGTGATGTCTATAAATGGTTCATGACTTCCAGGACCCCCGCCCTGGACCAGACGATCATTTTGCAGGTAAAAATGTGACAGATAGAACACTTCTCAGTTGTTTTATTTCTACTGTTTTTAAATACGTACGGATGGATCTTAGCTCGGTGGTTAGCGCGCTTGCTGCCTAATCCGGCGACCCCGGTTCAAATCCGGGTGGAAGCACCCATTTGCCTGCCATATTCAGCAGAAAGAGGACTATGCTTGGCATTTTAGCTTAAACTGCCGCAACAATGAATGTATATATCTTTTTGTTGTTGCTTGTCTAATATTGGGCATATTTATTCCTCCCAACTCCCATTGGAGCACTGGGTCTCCCAACATTGGCATAGTATATCTTTAAACAAACGCATGACGTGTCCGATTTGACTACTAGTAATTTAGGACTATCTTCTTTCCAAATATATTTCGGCAGACGAGAATGATTGGACAGCGCGTTCAATAATTGAGCAGTCTGAACACGAGGGAAGTGAAGTTTTTAAACACTTCATTGTTTCGTGCAGAGGATAGGAGTATTGTATAAGTAGTTAATTTCGCGACGTCGAAACGTTGGCGAAATTTCGCGTCTTCGAAATCATTGGCGAAATTTTGCAGATTTACTACTAGTATATTTCTAATACACGTATAGTGTAAAGTCAGTTGTTCATTACCATGTGGGAGCTACAATTACTGGTTTTTATTTAGATGTTGGTGCTGTACAGATGTTAAATTTTAATGTTCATGTAAAGATGTTGATGTTCTAGTTGACAGAGGGCCGCTACGTAGAGTTTGTACTGTTTTAGCATTTACGGCTGCAATGAGTCGTTATCATTTGGACAGGTGCAGCCAAATCTGCGGCCACAATGAAGGTTGACAGTGGTACTTTTTAAACGGTTATACATCAGCATTTTGGCACTTCTTTTAATAGTTAGTTGATTGTTAGAGTAGTTCTTAGATGTACGACGTATAAGATAAAATTCACAAAAAGGCAACACCTTAGTTCATATTATTCGTTGGGGTTTTAATTTCGTGTGCTTTCAAATTCAAATTCTGTCAATTATAAAACTAGGTTTTTGAAAATAATAATAACTGATGCTTATTAAGTTATTTTCATATCAGTTTGAGTTTTAATGATTTCTGTTGATTTGTGTGAATTTTGACATGGGTCGTTCATGAAATATGAAATCCGCGAAATTACGTCCCCAATTCACCAAAAAGCCCAAGAAATTTTGCCTCATTGAAATTAAATGATTGTACAGTAGTATGTGGTCGCGATTAGGTACGAGGTATCGACCTACGTCTGCCAGGATACTGATATATTAAACACGACAAGAAATTGCTAAAGCTCACACCAATCCGGAACCTCTCATTACAGTAGTATAGTTGGTTCTAAAACCCGACACCTTAATTATTTATTAAAGAGTTTACAGGAATGTGAGACTTGGGAAACACTATGGAAGCGTTTAAGACGTTCAAGACGTGTAAAACTATCATTTGTAATAACAAAATTGGCAAAGATGCAGCATAGATGATACAGTAAGCCGAATACGTAGTCCGAAACATCTTATAATTTGGTTTGAGAATTACTTGAAAGAACTTGACATATTAACAACAGAATTTAACACTTTACCGCGCGAATAACGAATGTGAAGTCTTGGAAGCAACTTGAAGATATAAGAAGCAACACAAGAACGCGCGCACTTTTAGTAACACGGCCAAGTTAAACTATTCCTCGTCGCTATGTTTGAGTTCCACGGACAAATCGACAACTCGATTGAAATAACCTCGTAATTCAGTATTTGTTATAATAAACAGTCAGAACAGGTGCAACTTAAAGTAAAAATAAACAGGAGCATCTGTACACCATCATTGAAATATGCACCGGTCAGATGGTCAGGCAACTGCTAGGAACGTTTTTGTTATACATGTACGCTCAGCATAAGAAGGCAAGCTGTCTTTTATTCTCTGATACCCTCATTGTGATGGATAACATCAAGAATGAGATGTCTGATGAGTGTTTCACTTGTTTCACGATTGATCTCAAATAAATTAGTATAAACAACTTGTTTAGAATATTCACTGATCAAAAAGCCAAGCAAGTTCTAGAAAATGGCCTTGCTAAAGGCTTAGCATAAGAAGGAAAACTGTCTTTTATTTTCTCATACCATCGTTTTGATTGATAATATCAGGAAGGAGGTGTCGGGAGTGATTAATAAATTAGTTGGAAAAGTTGGAAAACATTCGTTTCACGATCGGTCTTTAATATATTAATATAAACTACTTCATTAGAATATTTACCGGTCAGACAACTAGGAAACTACTAGAAGCGGCCATGCTTTATGATCAGCACAAAGGAGAAACTGGCTTTTTTCCTCTTATACCCTCGCTGTGATGATTAACATCAGGAATGAGGTGTCAAGGGTGATTAATAATTAGATAAAACGTAGAAAACTTGTTTCACAATTGACTTATACATTAGTATAAAAACACGGAAATATCAAATTATACAGTAGGTCGTTTCTGTAACATAAATGTACCATTTGCTGGCCTCATTATTTCAGATATCTTAGCGGAATCTCTAAAACAGATGGAAGATGTTTCTAAAACGTTTAACATCTCGAGCGATACTGTAAAATCATCAAAATAATGCGATTTTGCTTTTCAGAATAGGTTCGCGAGATTAAATATTCACCAAATTTAAACATCAGATTGTATGTGTACTTTGTTTTCGTTATTTAAGCTATAGAAATCATCGATAACCAATTGTGCTGAAAATTATCATGAATTCACGAATAAAAGGAAAACGGAATCACCGCCAGAATTTCAGATTTCGCAGCAACTTTTAAAAAGGAAATTGCGTGACTACTTTACAAACAAAACCTATCAGTTCCAAACATGGGCAAAATGTCAGCTATTATACCATTAACGAGGGGAAACGGATCCTAACCCACCCTATATATACAGCAGTGAAGATTCCTCTCCATTGATTATACACTTGTATAAATTCTGCGAGCAGAAAGTTTAGAAACGAAATCAATAAGCGTCGAGGACACACAGACGCTAAATGATCCTGACTCGCCTTTTCTCTCTCGTATGAAATTGTCCTTCCCACTTAACCCAAACATCCTTGTAAACATGTATCAGATTCTAGGGGAAACTATTTGTTCGTGTTCTGTTTGTGTGTTCTGTTTTTGTGTTCTGTTTTATGCCTTTTCTCGAAAATGTTCAATTACACTACATGTATAACATTATATCCCTCGCTCAGAATGGGAAGATCTTAAGTGCTACATACTGCCTTAATAAAAAATATTATAACTTACACATAAACATAAAAAATATTGAAAATTGCACCGCAAGGTCCTTGTTCGTGAAAGTCGGAACATGTCACGTTGAGGGTTGATCAAACTAAACTTGAGAGTGCTTGTTTTTCCATAAGTAACGAGTAGTTTTGCACGCAAGAAAAGGCATAAAAATATGCATACTACAAGTACATCTTCTTTGAAAAAGATTCTGGAGAAATAATACAAGCATGGGGCGAACGTTGTTTTTCCACTGGCACATACAAGCCGTCCAACAAAAGGACAAGTCAACGACCAGAGACACTTAAATTCTCGATCAATATTTTGAACTGACGAGAAGTTAAGTTTGTATTAGAATTTACAAAACAAAAACCAGCATGTCATTGACTTTCATTCATTTCTTACGTCAGAGGCAGTCATAACCCGAATTGGAAGTGACTTTTGTCTAAGCTTTCAAAGAAATCGTAAAACTAAGTGATAGTTACAATAACTCGAATGGAATTGTTGGTTGACTTAGAGTTGCAAAAATCGTAAAACTTAAATGCAGTCAAAGTCGAATGCTTAATCCTCGAGCGTTGCAAAAATCGTAATGCGTCATTAAATATAATATATGAGTATGTAGATATCTTATGAATAAATGAAACATGTAGCTTCAATTACACAACATTTCAAAGAAAAAATGATATAACGGAATTTGGTAAGGAAATGTCTTAGAAATGGTATTCATTTCATTCTCGTTCAACCGGCGTAGTTTTCGTCTGGAGACTTGACTAACCACTGATTCACGAGGACGTCTTCACTTATGAATCGATGAATTATGTAGCTACAACAATTGTAGAACATTTCATAGAACAATTTCAATATATTGAAATATTATGTCACTTCCCGAACAGCCCTCATACCTATTTCATGTAGAAGACTTTACTGACATCAGAAATCTAATCATGAAAGCTCGGTCATTTCCGTTTGTCTCCGGTAAATGCATAAAGACCAAGTTGTTCCAAATAATCAGAACTATAGACTGGTTCCGCATATCTCATTTTCGACTCAATCTACAACAGTAGGAATGTGGTACCAGTCTACAGGAACCTTACAAAATCGTAACTACTCGGGCATTTCCGTAACTTTCTTTAGATAAACACCGAGGAGTTCCGAGTGAAATCCTCCGGAAACAGCATGAATACCGAGGTGATCCGAATGCTCAGAAAACTCCACACTCTCCGTTTCTATCCGGCATAGAAAGGTGCCAATTAGCACGATAAAAGCTCCCAAAAAGTACCATAAACAAGAGACAGACAGCTAGCACCAATTAGGACGTCAAATCTTGCATTTATTGTCAATAAATGACGATTTACCATAGGCTTTGATATGAAATTAAGCAGGGAACTTGGGAGAAAATTGGATATAATATTGACAAATTAGAAAATAATTTGATTTCCAGAATCCGTGCATTAGAAAATCGATTTTTGGTGAAGTTATGCTTTCTGGAAACTATAACTTCAAATATTCAGAAGCTATCTGCAAATATAAATGCAAGTACTGTAAAATCACTTACTTTCTTGGGCTTTGGATTTTGTGGAATGTTTGCAAAATAACATTTACGTCGGATTTAAAATGCCTTAGATTGGGTTGCATGATTTTGGTCATTGTTTTAAAGTTGAGCGTGCAATGTGCATGTACGACGCGGACTACAATCACTGTATTTTTACTATACAAAGCATTTCCTCGATGTAAGTCAAGGTTGAGAGTTTTCAGATAGAAGCTTTAAAGCATGAAGGACCAAACCCTGGCCCTAGTCTCTCAAACATCTCAATCTGAGCTAAATCTCATCTTAAATATTTGTACGTATCTAAGTTAATTCCCATTGGAGACTTGACTTAAAGGTGGCACGTCTGGACCAAAAAAACCACCAACGCTTCATTCTTAGTGTAGGCCCTATAACACAAAATTTCAAGATATCAAATTTAAATTTAATTCAAGCATGCATACGCTAATTTTAAGCAAACTCTGAGATTTTTACTTGAGATGCTTTGGAGATCTAGGACCAGACCCGGTGACTATAAACATGCTCCATTCATGCTCCGTACTCCAATTGGAGTATTTCTGAGTTGCAAAACTGTAAGTTCTTCCTTACTGAATGGAAACATATGAAATGGGGGTTCATTTTCTTAGTTAGACTAGTTGCTACAAGTTGGTGTTGGTTTCAAAGCAAAATTCTATAAAAATCTGTTTTTTCAAGTTGGAGCACGGAGTATGGAGTTTGAGTGTGAGAATGAGAAATGTTTATAATCACCGGGCCAGGTAAACGTGTTCGGACTATAACACTAAACGATATTTCCGAGGCTATAATCCTAGAATATTGTTTGTTACTTTGCACTATTAATGTTACACCATCGACAAACTGAAACGAGATTTCCCAAAGGAATAAGTCGTTTATCAACACACACATTAACGGAATTCAAATCCAGACTCAATGATACTGTAAAATCACATGTTTTCGCGAGATCATAATTTCGCGAGATAAACATTTAACGAAATTGATATTCTGAGGTAATAACTCACGAGTTTAGATATTCTCGACTTTAAACTTAAGAAATAACCCCTGTTTGCATTTTACTGTCGCTTAATAGTTCCCTAGACTTATTAAATTTGGTAAAATTGTGAAAATGTGTCCATCGCGAAAATATATGATTTTTGGAAAAAATAATGATAAACACGTGGGCAGCCTCTAGACGAAGGCGACTGTCTACAGTACCAGTGTCATTTATTATAATAAAATAGGATGAGGCATCTACTAACTTTATGACTATTTATTTCGGATAGACAGTCAATTTGGTACAAAGCCATTAATTGAGAAATCGATAAACTTGGCAAGCATGGTAATACCAAACACAGGGACAAAATTAATGAGAGAATGCAAATGTTTGCCCTCCATTCTGTATTTTTTTAACAGCATTAGCTTCTTTTACCGTTTGTAAGTGAGTACATATGAAATGGCTTTGAGCTGATAAACTGGTTATTATTCAAATGTTCCATCGTTACACCTTTAAACTTTCCCAAAATTGTTATTGTCTATTAATTTAGCATTTGTATATAAAGCAACAACATAATTTATAAGCAATGGCGGATTTTGGCGTCTTTCAGTGTCTTATGTCCTGCAATATAGGATTAAACGACTATTTGTTGAAGGTCACTGATGTGTAAACATCTGATCTGAAGGAACACATTGTATAAAGCCACGTCTTAGCCAATCTGAATACAGCGATTTGCAAACTTTGGAATTATTAGCCTTAGAATTATTCGATTTTTGTAATATCATCGTTCAACCTACACAAAAAGCAAAAAGTAATGGATAAAGGAAATTTTCATATGCAATAAAGTTTTATGATGGGCAATGCTCGTGTTATTGAGTTATGTTGTGCTGTTACTGTTTTCTGTGATCGGCTGGTTAAGTTGAGAGCTGCCTTTCCTGTCCGATTTCCTCATGTTTTTTTCACAGTTATATTTCAATTTCGAAGTATTTTTATTCGTCTGAACCTTGAAAATTATATACTTTAAAAGACCCTTCTGCACGTGTCATTGGCCACCTTCACACACCGATCGAAAAAGTAAAACCCGGAAGTCCGGAAAATGGGTTTTATATACCATGTCTAAAAATAGAATATTTACCTCATAACCAGATTTATCCGGATCGAATCTGGCTCCTATCTTGTCCAAACATAATATGGTGAGAAAGAATGCAACTAATCCTAGCACTAAATAGGCACTCATAAGTTTCCAAAGGGTACTAGGAATCTCTTTGGTGATATCTGGAATAAAACAATAATTGTTGTAAAGATTATATATCTAAGTTATAAAGCATGTAACTTTAAAGAGGCATTCCCTGCGTCTAACTTATTTTTCTCTACTAAGGTATTGAATGTGCTAAATGTACAAAAAACGATCAATTATTTTAATCTTTAAGAAGAAAGTGTGTTCAAATATGTCTACATGCTCACAAAATATTCAAATTACGAATAATAATAATTAATGACCACCGCCAGTCATTTATAACCAAGTGGTCAAATGGGACACAACTCGTGACCATTTTGTGTCGTTACCGACATACATTTTTATTCTTCTCTCGGTTTTAATATTGACAGTTTATTGCTAAACTTTTGAGGAGTTTTAGCTATAATAATTTCTATTTACTGTCTAATATTTTCAAATAAATTTGATTAAACGATAAAAATATAGGGAATGTGACAGGGCCTTTAAAGTATAGTCCAGAACACTTGGTATGATCCACGAACTTTGATTAGCATAACAACTAATAACAGGGGTGGTTTTCGATATGGAACGTATCTAATTGGAGAATAAGGATAACCAATCATATCGTCTGTTACTGATAAATAGTTTAATATGATTATGATGTGACCTGATTGGTTGCCCTTATCCTTAAGTCAAGTAAGATGAATATTTAATACCACCCCCTGGTTGAAGATACACCATGACTTTTTGGCTAAGACTGAAATTAAATATATATCAACCAAAACATTAAGAAACGTTATTCATAGACCAATGTCAACGAGAGATGTTTACTTGCAGTCTTAGCAAAAAGTCACGTGGTATGTCCATCATGAATGCTAGTTAACGCTAGAGGACAATTTAAACGCGTATTAAT
This sequence comes from Spisula subtruncata, assembly GCA_963678985.1. Classification (NCBI taxonomy): domain Eukaryota; kingdom Metazoa; phylum Mollusca; class Bivalvia; order Venerida; family Mactridae; genus Spisula; species Spisula subtruncata. The sequence goes on from OY787671.1 coordinate 43,547,749, forward strand.
TTTGGTAGAATTACGAAATTTGTGAATACTTCATCATCGCTAAATAAACTACTTTTACAGTATACTGTAAAACCATTAACATTAGGGGGGGGGGGGGGGGGTTATTTCGTCGATTTCTCAATCATGAAATTGAATCCCCATAACTATTTATAATTTTTATAGTACATGACTTATTATTTATTTTATTATTATACCATATTTATATAGCCCTTTTTAAGTTCAAAAGTGCTGTACAATCATGACTAATACATGGTTAAAACGATATATAATGTACATGAAGTATACTATGGAAGGGAATATCCGCCAGAACATGCATGCTGTTAAGTGACGATTTTATGCTATCTACTTGCACATGCGTTCTACTACTTGACAACTGCATTTTGGTTTCTTACAAGTGTTGTCCACGTTATTCATACTTCATGCTTCTTGATGCTAAGTGGACAATCCCTTCATGTATATCGTTTATTCTTGCATGTAATTGCCAACTGCGACATACCTTTTTGTTTTGACTTCTGTAATCTTGAATTATTCATTCTTACTATTTCTAACTGCATTTTATGTTTGACTACGTGCATTTGACTTTGTTGCAACTTACAACATTAATAACATTACAGGGAACCAATAGAAATTTTAGCTTCTAGCGCAAATTACTATACAAGGGAGATCACTCTGGACAGCAAATTTAAACGTTCGGTATTTTCCGTGGTTTAACGGTGAGTAAGTGAAAACTTGCTCGTCCGTTGTATCGTTTTTCGCGGAAATCATGTCCAGTTAAGTTTTCTCTTCAAACGAATTATTTACAATGGACGGATAAGAACTTGCAGAGGGTCTCGTTCGACTCGAATGATCATACACTACGTCAGTATACCCGGTCTTTTGGGGTCACAAAGCAGTAGCGTAGCTGCCGCTAGGCCGCTAGGCCATTAGGCCTAGGCCTACACATCATTTCGAGAAAGTCTAACTTGAAATTTGATCTACTAAATATACGTCAAAACGCACCAGTACCTTTCAAGGAATAAAGAAAATCTGGGGGAGCATGCCCCCGACCCCCAACTTCTTTCATCTTTATTACGGGCCTACACATTGCTAAGATCCTAGCTACGCCCCTGCAAAGCATGGTTTGGACGGTACACGGGCTCGAACCCATCATATGTCGACAATGACATACAGCTATTTTGGCTACTTTGGGGGGTCTGGCCTCTCTTTCAGCCCCAAGATAGCGGCCTAACGACGGTATTTTTCGACTCTCGTCCACCTGTAGTACATCTACATACCCGGTCTTCCGGGGTAACAGAGCCTGGTTTGGGCTCTGTTCGGGCCCGAAACCGGCCCAAAACGCAAAGTTCAATACACTGCTATTATAGGCACCACGGGGTCCGGCCCCTAGCCGCTACCCTCCCCAAGATAGGAACTTGCAGAGGGTCTCGTTCGACTCGTATGATCATACACTGCGTCTGTATACCCGGTCTTTTGGGGTCACAAAGCATGGTTTGGGCGGTACACTGGCTCGAACCCATCATAAGTCGACAATGCCATACAGCTATGTTTGCTACTTTGGGGTCTGGCCCCTCTTTCTGCCCCAAAATAGGGGCCTAGCGACGGTATTTTTCGACTCTCGTGCACCTACAGTTCATCTACATACCCGATCTTCCGGGGTCACAGATCCTGGTTGTCTCAGTATGCCAATTTTTATCATACCAAGTCTTATTGTTTGCTTGGAAATTTAGTGGTGTTTAACCTATATCCTTATCGTTCGCTGGACTATCGTCGGCTACACTTGACGTTGGTTTTGGCTAACACTAAATCGTCGTGTAGTTTTTTGTTTACGCACCGTGCAAGGTTGACATTTTTACGGGAACTGCCGAAAAAGTCTGGTTCCCAGCATTGTATGAATTGAATATTACAAATGCATTCGTTTGAGTTCATGCTAGCTGCTGCTTAGTGCTAATTGGTTTCGCCTTGCTGAATATACAATCATTGATGTTAACACGCATGGGTCGGTATGATAATAATGGAGGAACGATTAAATCAAATTAACTTAGTAAAACGTAGGAAGCAATAAGAATTTGTTGGCATTAACATTTTAAGATGATACACAAACAAATTAATAGAAAGGATGCATTTGTCATTTACACACAAGAATATGTAATTTATATACATAGAGTAAGGAAAGATTCAAGCCACGTGCCACTTACTGAAGGAAAGAAGCACAAAGACACACGGCAGTTGCAGTTAGTTTAAAACGAATGAAAGAAAGCAAGATGCAATTGTCATTTAGCAATATGCATGTAACAAGACAACATAAAATTGTCACTTAACAGCATGCATGTACTGGCGGATATTCCCTTCCATAGTATACAAGTATGGAAAAAATTATAAATCATCTATGAATGTTTTAATAATTTCATAATATTTTTTCCCAAAAACTACGAAATTTCGTCACATTGAAATTAAATGATTTTATAGTATAGGAATTATTTGAGGAGGAACACTTTAGCGCCATATTGTTTTCTAATAGTTCACAATGACGTCACGAAACCGTAAATAAATAGACAAAGTGCGCATACGATGCATTATGGATAGAAGTTCTCGTCGCCATCATTACCAATCATTACCAATCAACGTTACAGAACTGATAATAGCGCTGCCACCATCAAATAGTTTCTAAATCCAGATCAATTTGAAGGATGCAAACAGACCTAGATTCTATATTTCAATGTCCAATTTTTCTCCAAAATTTCCATTAGCTTTCTTTCATTTACATTTGTAATTCATGAATATTTAAAACTAGAACTACTTGAAAGACGTTTAGTGATGTTGTGCTTTAGTAGGGATGCATTGATCTCACGGTGTCGGCAAAGACGGTGTTCCAAAGCGTCCGATTAGTAACATCGTTTTCGTACCACATGGAGTGGGCCATACAAGGGATGGGTGGAAACGCGATCATCGGAATCGAGAGGTCCTGGGTTCAACCCCGTCTTGACCAGTGCTGGGCCTTATTCACCAACGTTGTAAGTCTGAAACTCAGACTTAGACTTAAAATTGTCATTATTCATAATCACTGTCATTTCTTTGAAATTAGATTTAACCATTTGAAATTTTATTGGACTATTTGTTGTTACCCACTGAATATGTACACCAATTTATATCAAAATCGGTACATTAATAACAACATGAAAGTGAATGGAACATTTGACAATATAAAGTCTAAGTCTGAATTTTAGACTTACAACATTGGTGAATAAGGCCCCTGGGTTCAACCCCGTCTTGACCAGTGCTTGTTTTCTGCGAGTAAGAGTTAATCACATGCTCCACTCTACCAAGGTTTGAATTGGCGTTCGATATTCTATTTCTGGGCCCCGTGCCTCGATGTTGGCTGCATACCCACTAGGAGAAAAAATAGTCTAAACAAAGAGACTCGAACGCAGGTTTCCTAAGGTAACCCATTGACCAGGGAAAATTAAAATGTCGAAAAAAACTTTATGTTTATTTTTCCATTTTCAAGATGTCGGACAAAACATTCACAATATACATCAACTACGCTTTTTTTCACAAAAGTGAGACAAACTAGCGTTTTTTGTCTCTGTATATGAGGACTAAAACTGTTACTATCACCTAAGTATCACAAAAAGCCTATGTGTGAAGATCGACCTTCCCCCACTCAAGATGTCGGCTTACAATTACGAGCGTAATTCAAAATGATTATACCATCTATTCACGGCCTATTCTTGTATCATAATGTGCGAAAAGGATCTTAGTCTCTTAGCTTCTCTTCATACATTTCAATAATATTCACCACTTTGTTACAGATTCAGTTATATGTCGGACGAAAATAGTTTTGTGACGTCATACGGCTGCCATTTTTAGCCAGAGATTAAAACGGGAGGACTGTATATATCGGCTGTTAGTCTACACTTTCCTGGCGACAAGGATCATTTTCGTTACTGAAATTTACTGACAATAAGTTGTAAAATCATTAATTTTCGTAAGGGTTTAATTTCGTGGATTTCTTTTTCTCGATTTTCGCTGTATCCACGAAATTTAATCCCATAAAACATTACATTTTACCCTTGTATTTATTACCTGAAATGCAAAATCCACGAATTTACATGACATCGAAATGTGGCGTCGAGCGCAGGAAAACGTCCCTTACGACGTCACGTCAATAACGTCACAAATTACGTCACAAAAAACGTCCGACCAGACGCGCGTTTTACAACGTAAACAATCAATTTCTATGTTTATATCATGTGTTAATTGTCTCAAAATTAATCAAAAGGCGAAACTTAGCATGATGGACGATTCAAGGGTGATAACTAGTTGACTTCGCTACATTATAAACATCTTATTTTAAGATATAAACTCATATTTATCTTATCGAACATGTCTATCCATGCTATCGTCTCGGGTAAAAATGTGCGCGGTATCGAGGGCTACATCTATTTCGGTTTCAACTTTGTTAACATTTGAAAAATCCCATATAAACATGCCGACAACAAGCAACATTTGCCTTAATGATCGAAGAGCGGGCACTTATCAATCAAATCAGCTTTGTCGTTTAGTGAAGAAATACAAGTTATCAAACTGATATGCATCCCAAATTTAACAGGACCAATTAGGGTCTTTGGTTCTAATATTTTCCTTAAACCGTTGTTATTGTATAATTGATTGTAAGTATACAGTATAAAAATTGTGAAATATATATTTTCAAACTAATATTTGTCATTGTAAAAACTATGAACGATAAGAAATTCGGCATTATCAAAACTACGATCACCCCATTTTATTCACGGAGCTAACCTTTGCGTTAAACTTTGACTGCTTATAGCGTTTGGTAACGAAATAATGCTTGTAAATATATTTCTATTGCATTACTGTAATTTATATATTCCAATTATCGATCAATAATCATGCAAAGGCTGTGTAGATCTACAGTCCGGTGAAAGTAAATAACGGTTATCTATAAATATTAACCCGTCCGCCAGGTAAAATATGTTTATCTATGTTTAACTGGATGTATTTGAGTTAACGGTGATCCCAGCTATTCTTTCGAATGGATAATTCCCTCATTAGTATTCCTCATTGGATCGACAGTAATAACTCATGTATTTCATATATTAGAAATGTATTTCATACATTAGAAATAGTAATTTTATACTCGAAACATATCTCTTTAATTCCGTGAAAAGTAAATTTGATGTTCTAGTTTATTTGGCAATTTACGTTTTCTATCTATCCCATGTTCGATTACGCTTCTTTCCGATTGAATGTAATGTCCGCTAAATTTTGTATAAATTTGTGTATTTTAAACAAAAACACTTGTGAGTCAAATGTTGTGTTTTATTATGTGTTTAAAAAGTAAAACGGGTTATAACATCACTATCTCCTGAGCAGGCCTAAACATAAAATGTTACTTTAGCTAAGAAATGACCACCCCGCTGGCAACGGTTACTTGAAACTGACCACACGATTTTACAAAACGAGAATTCAGTAAGACGAATGGAAGAATTGAATCTTGATAATAAAACATTTTACAGATTGTAAGCATAATCCAATAGATTTTGCGTTTGGAACATTGGTTTAATGGCATCGGATAAGTCACAGAGCTACATACTTTATGTAGCTCTATGGATAAGTATATACAGCCAATGTGCTCCTACAAAAGTGTATTTCAAGTCTGTGTTGATGATACATGTATATGCACTGCACATCATTCCAACTTAAATATTCTTAACTTTATTATCTCACCAGTTCAGTTGAGTTAGTTTCATACAGACGATACCCGTCATGAAACGTCCTAATCCGTCTGGTTCTATTCGGAGCTGTTTGCTACATTATTCTCTTGACTTAGGTATACTATAATTCACTCATATTAATAATAGGTGGACCATAAATAACCGGGAGCTAGACGTGTCCCCGGTGTCTAAGTATCGTCCACACGACGGGCACAGACCATGGATTGTTAGTGGAATTTCCGTATACGGCAACCAACGTACGTTGCTATACAATGCCTATTTTGTGTCCGACAACCTTATTCACACTCCGGTCCGAATTACCAACTTTCTAGAGCTTCTTTCAGCTGTTAAGTCACTCGAGCACCATTTGACATTTTAACTGCCCCAGATCATTGGGCTACTTATGGAAACATACCTTCGCGTCTCCCTGGGGAGACTATTTCTCTCCTGTGGGTGTGGCAACCAACATCGGTCTGCGGCGCCCAGGAATAGACACTGCCCTCAGAGGTACCAATGCACCTTAGTGGAGTGTAGCAAGTGGGTTATTCTTGCTCAGAGAAATTAACTAGTGGTCCAAACAGGGGTTGAACCCGGGACCTCTCGACTCCGAACCGCGCTCCCTACCTCTACACCACCGCTCCCCACATCAGTAATGAAAAACATGGCCATATCGATCGCCATGCTAGGTAACGAACGCAGGCAACTATTTGGAAGAAGATACTTGCACTTAAAACATACACCTGAACTTTGTCTGTAATATGTAGCGTATATAGCCTAGATATACTATGAGGGTCAATGGAATATTCTATTAGAACTAATAACCATATTTACACTAAAATACAACAAATAATTTTACTTGGAACTCTCTGAAGTTCTCATATTTCGCGTGAATTGAAAAGCTTTTAAATGCTTTCAAAACAAGAAAATATTGAACGATATTCAGTTGCTAGGCAACAATATAACCTTATTAAATTAGTAAGTAAATTGATAAACTAAATCACGGTGATAGTTACATTGTTTAACAATATAAATTGTATGGATACTTTTCAAATTGTTTTCTAATGCGATCCCGAATAAATTTATAAATCAATGTTAACTTGCAACCAAATTCTCCGAATTAGACTTGCAAGACTTGGTGTACTTTTGACCATGACCTATCATGTCCAAAATATCTGTATTTTCCAAATAACTAGATCAAATAAAAATTTCCACATAGTAACAATATATATACATTTGGTACCTTAAATTGCTGATATTCAAATTCATCTATGACTGATCTAAATCATTTTAATAAAGTTTTAAGCCTGTAAACAAAATAATTACAATAATATTATCGACCTTTGAAATATTACATTGTTGCCTAGCAACAAACACATGGCCGTTTTGATACTTCTCGTATATATAAATTATGTACATTTTGTTACTATATATTACGTATTCATTTCGAATTATATTTGTAAGGTAAACACCAATTGAATCTTTGAAAGAAATACAGATGAAACCTTCTAGATGTCGTGGATTTTATTAGAATTTGTTTAGCTATGCAACTGATTAGAAACTCTATGCTGTTAAAATTCCGAAAATCGCTTAATTACACTGAATATTTAATAATTACGATTAGGTTAGAAAACTAAACACTTTCAGCATTGAGTGCTATTACTTTTAAAAAAATGTAAATAAGTCAAAGATGCATATTTTTTGCTAGATAAAGGTCGTATATATACTATAGAGCAAAATGTATACATAATTATATAGGTAGCTAGGCAACAGAAATGTTCGCACGTGCGAAGAAAAGCAGCTAAAAGTATTATACAAAACCTTAACCATTCCTTTCACCAATAATCAAGCTTTCGTATTCATTTACAATACAAATATGCGTCTTTTTATTTGCTCCTAAAAATGACGCTTTGACGTTGATTTTGACGTTGTGATGATGACGTTTTGCTAATATCGATGCACTATGCAGCTTACGTAAATAGTCATAAGTAGAGAAATATGCTACATATACCCATCAAATAAAGTTCTGAACAAAGAATAATGTTGTGAGAGTCAGACTATGTAAAAAATTAATTTTGTGATTTTTTGTCGTAAGGGACGTTTTCCTGCGCTCGACGCCATGTTGCTTTTTTACAAAACCACGATTTTTCGACCCATCGAAATTAAATGATTTTTCAGTATATCCCGATATATTCCAATACCTTCTTGTAAGGTGATAAGTACTGCCAATATGTCAAGATGTTTATATTATTCTTTCGTCTTATTGAGTACTTGTATTTCTGACACATGTTTGTTTTGTATCTATTTGTTTGACTCTTTGTTTTGCATAGGTGCGGTCAATTAAATACTAGTTTAACCGAAAACACTCACAATTATCCAAGACAGCATTTTGCTGTTTTAAGGGTTCCAATATCAGGAAAAGTTCAATGTTATTCAGCTGGATTTAACTTTAAATTATGTAGCTTAACGATGCTGTTATTTCCAAATCATTCTTACTTTTCAGTTACTTTGGGCTTTCATTGTACTGGATCAGATATTTAACCCCAACTCGTCAATGGTAGTATAGTCCAGCTAGGGTAATCTGACAGTGACATCATACCCAAAAGATTAAAACCATTGCTTAGACAGTTAGAGTTTAGTTTGGTATTGAACTGTTGGTATAAGCTTTTATAATTGTTTTTACACCGTACTAATGGATTGGTCCATTGCGTCACTGGATTTTTATCCTAACTAGACTGTAATTTCTCAACTTTAATCAATAAACACTGACTATTTTTTTTATAAGGGGTCGAAGAAAGAGTCGTTTAAAATACGAATACAAATATGTGCCACGGGAAGCAAAAGTTGCTTGTCAAGTTAGGTAGGGAATCGTTTGATTTAACCAATTTTTGAAGCATCTTTGGTTATTCAAGCCGGATCAGGATCGTTTAAGGATATCCGGGTCTAATAAGGAATCTCCTCTTGAAGAGTTCTCAATTTCAGTAATTTTATGACAAATTGACTGATTTCCTGTAGGTCGTGGGTTCAACCCCCACTAGAGCCAAAATATTTTTTTTTCTTTTTTATTTAATTTTTAGTTATAAGACAATGTTTTGGCTGCGTAACATCACTTTATAGTGAAATTTGGAGAAAAATTTTTTTTTCTATTTTTTTCTTTAATTTTTTAGGAATTAATATGTGGTAAACAGATGAAAATCGGGTTACTAAGGATTTCTGAAATGTTCAGATGGTTGTTCGTACAGTCTTGGAGGTATGTAGTATGTCCATGTTAATAAATCGAAGTTGGCGAATTAACGAAAACCGACAAATACATCTAATAGAAGAAATGATAATCTTCTACAAAATCACCAACATTTGGATACTTGGACAGAATGTGTTGAAAGAAAATCAACCCATTTTTCAGAAGAACATTGAACATTGTAATTAAATTACTGGTTCCGATCAGCGAGTTGTCGGAGCTGACAAATCATGACGTTTATATTTGATGAAGACAATGATTACTTGACGGACAAATTAAACATCTAGATCTCACAGAACGTGTAGGTGGTATCCGGGGAGATATTAAAAGTAATAAAGAACTTAATTACTCGTAGTTCTAAAGCGCCATTCCGAGCATCTCGGCCGTTATGCATTGCAATACATTCACCGGAGAAATGATGAATCTGGCACTCATATAATTACTATTAACGGTAAATTTATCAACATCTGACAATACATATTAATTGTTTTCAATATAGTCATGCTCGTTTTGTTTTAACTTAAACCTTCATTTTCTAAGTGGTTAGATTCGCGACGTGGTAATATTGGCTAATCCATACTATTCATCTAATATTTTCATGATTCAAACGTCGTTTTAGGTGGTGGTGTTTTTTAATCAACTTAAGGTGTTTCATAATAATGCGATTGTTAAGAATAAGGCGCACATGCCACCTTAAACATAAATCTATAACAAGGCTCTTTCTCAGAATATGTTATGATTCGCGAACAAATCGTGCAATATCGATTCGACAGATAAATATTGGTACAAATCCTACATGATCATAGTTCCCCAGATAATCAGAACAATGGAACAAGATATTCTTACAAAACCCCGTCTACACGAAATGAAAATATTCCACGAAATAAAATGCAACTTGCATTTAATCAATACGATCGAGTGGGGTTGAACCGCTACGGATTTGTGCAGCGAAGTTATGCAATACTACTTTTGCAAGCTGTTTATATAATATTATGTAGCATTTTAAAACAATGCCATTACATTTATAGCAAAATATTACTATCTGATCTCGCATTGTTCTCAGGAACTTCTGAACAAGATACTCTTACAAAACACGAACTCAAAATATTCCACGAAATAAATTACAACTAGCATTTAATCAATACGATTTAGTGTGGTTGAACCGCTATGAATTTGTGCTATAAACTCACTATTTCTATATTTCATTTAATTAGTGTAACATTTTACTACGATGTCATGTTTATTCTACTGAAATACATTCTCAGCAAAACATTTCATCATGAGAAAGTCTCTTTTCAATGATAAGTCTGATCCCTTGGCCTTTATGCAGCGCAATTGTTTCTTACCGGAAACAAACGGAAATAGCCGAAGATTCTCGATTGTAGCCAATTACACAAATCGAAACCATCATGCGAACCATCTCCAAACGTCGTTATGCTTTATAGAGCGATATTATCTTCGAAACGGAATCTTCCCATTTGACCAGACATTCAATGGCTTAAAAGTAAATTAAGTTCTGATCTAAGACAAATCGTTTCGTCTGAGACGTTTGTCATTTCTGTTGTAAGGCGGCACTTAGGCGGACACGTACGGCCATTACTGTCTCTAATTTACCTAACTTGAGCGTATGTGTTGTTCTTTAATTTCAGCAAATGGCTTTCGGATCATTTCAGACCAAAATGATGAAGTTCTAGCATTATGCGAGCGTGTGTAGTGTTTTCCCCGGTAAAAACTGCGTATACTGAGTCTGTGACTGGAATCCAGTAGCCAGCATCTTTTATAAATGAATTTGTTATTGTAGGGATGGCATAAAACTGTGGTTTTCAGGCCATGTGTTAGGCATAATGCCTTGTTATTGTGTTATGTGACGTTTGTATGTCCTAATCTTTAATGAGAGGGTATTTCACGAACGCTTTGCCCTAGGGGCTTTAAACTTAATATGGCGGTTGGTCTATGTTGATTTTGAGGTCAGTAGGTCATAGTTAAAAGTCACTGTTATATTAACAATGTTCGACAATGGACGCATACTTGTTTGAAATACAAACATCTCGTGTTTTTGCAAGCTTTTATGATCTTAATGAATGACATAATTATATTTAAGAGGTCAAAACACTGGAAACGATACAGTTTGTTTTGTTATTAAAAATTAATATGAACATGGTAAATAATGCAAAATTAACCATAAAGGGAGGTAATTATGACTGATAACTACAACAAAGTGACTTAGATATATCGACGGTGCCAAACCAAAAACCTGTAACTCAATTTTGGCGCGAAAACTTTTTTTGCAGCATTCGCATCTGCTAGACGTCCCGCGCATTTCTGTCTTGTCGCCATCTAAGTAACGCGATTGGCTATTTAAATGGCGACAGAACAGAAATGCTCGGGACGTCTAGCAGATGCGGATGTTGCAAAAAAAGTTTTCGCGCCAAAATTGAGTTACGGGGTTTTGGTTTGGCACCGTCGATATGTAATACTAAATATGACGTAAGCACTGTTGAACTTACCGGAAGAACTGGATTGTTGACATGGATACAGAACACCGCAATGTTCACCAGAAATGACGTCACCAACAAACGTCATATTTGACGGTAAGTGCGGAGGTTGTTGTCCGGCTTTCGCACTATGTAACACTAGCGATGAAATAAGGTTTCCCCATATATGAGTAGTCTGGAAGCACGCGAGAAATATGCCATGGAAACGAAACATCTCTTTTTCCAAACCTTCGTTGGTCACCCGAGAATAGTCAAAGGAGAGCTTTAAGATATAGGACGATTCTGCGGTCCACAAAATACCCTTACCCACTCCGGCAAGTATTCCAAACGGTATAAGAGTATAAAAAGTTGGATAAAAATTCACCACAATCCACAAAATATACGTCGACATTCCAAATACAAGCGTCCATTTTGCCGTTAATTGATTAATAATAACAGGTGCCCATAAGCACGTTAAACACATTGTGCCGTGCACACACGCCATTGATATAATTCCAAGGTATCTGTCGGAATTCAAAGATGATTGTAAATTTTGAATAGCTCTAAATGCATTAAAAATTAAGATGAAGCTAACACACAACAACACTAAGTTTTTCTTAAAACGAATGCGTCTAAATCCAGTTAATGGCGGCGTTTCACCGGAAGTTGGGGTTGTGACGTCATAGTCGGCGTCATGTAGTTCCGATGTGAACACCGAGTCTTCATTACATTCTTCTTCGATATCTTTCACTGGTAACGCCATACCCGTTTTTCTTATTCGGTTAGAATTTTTATTCAAACCTCTTCCTGGAGATTCGTGATTTGGCGAATACCGTTTCTGTGCAACAACCGCTTTTAATTCTTTAATATGATTTTCATTGACCGCGTTTGGTATGCTATGCCTCTGTGTACCGTTAAGTTTACCGTATTGTCCTTCGTGGTTGGCATGATTATTAAAGTCCGTGGAATTAAACTCGTTTGTGCCTTCGTCATTAATTAGAATCACAGGACTAGTAGGTACCGAAGGTTGCGGGGTATCAGCTGACCCGGAAGCGGCTTCCATGTCTTCGTCGAGCGCTCTCATTGCGGCCCGCACGTCGCTTAGTTCAACATCTAGCGGATCTTCATGCCGTGTTGCTCGTATATAACTATCCTTTCTGTTCTTTCGCTGAATAATCCCTTCAATAAAATCCACAGGTTCGTCAGAATCCGATGTCCCTTTTCGGACAGCGTACCTATAACTTTCGCTCCTTTGTCGTTGTTGAGTTTGTGTTGCGAACGTGTAGCTGGGGCGACGGGGCCGGTATAAACCGAACCCCATCCCAACCCCACTTAAATCCCATGGGGACAAGTGATTCATTTTCGAATCGGATGTTTTTCGTTCATTCATATCCGTGTCTTGTATGCGAATGACTCACTTCTCGTTGCTTTAGACATCGATTTTTGCGAAAACTTCCACTAAATTTGAATCATAACAAAACACCATTAATTCCAGATTAATGCCACGGTTAAAGCATTTATACCAAGTTTAATACTCTTTTATTATGCTGCGAAATCCTCTGCAAACTCAATTTCATTGACATTCGAAAAGCACTCCTCATTTTCTGTTCCAAATCATTTCAAACTCTAGTATTACGCAGTCTGATGATACATTGCATCTCCCTGAAGTGGAGTCGGGATCCAACAAGTGTCTGAAAAATACAATAGGAAAATTCTGTGTTATAATATTACACAATTTTCATCAGAAATTATTGCTAGTAGTATGATTTCATTGCAGCTCGATGTTATTCCGATGTTTAGATGTTGAGAAACATCACAGGGCTTCCATAAAAGCACGTGGTAGACATAGCAAGAGTAACCGCAGTCAGCTTAAAAGTACAGATCGTCCCTTTGGTGCAACAAGCTTGTAAAAACAGTTGAGTTACCAATCTCCTACGCTTCTTTTCAGCTGTTAGGCCGCTCATGGACCCTTTGACATTTAAACTTCCCCTGGTCATTGGGCTACATATGGAAACCTACAATCGTGTCTCCCTGGGGAGACTATTTCTCTCCTGTGGTGTGGCAGTCAACATCGATCTGCGGCGTCCAGGAATAGACACTGCCCTCGCAGATACCGTTTTACACCATGATGGAGTGGAGCATGTGGGTCTTAACCAGAGAAATTAACCAGTGGTCTAGAGGGGGATCGAACCCGGGACCTCTCGATCCCGAAGGGTGCGCCCTACCTCTAGGCCACCGCTCCCCACTGTATATCACTATATGGTGAATAGAAAGATGCAATCTTGTTGCTCCCAATGGACGAGGTGCTAATCTTTTTAGGGCCATATGCTCTATGCAGGATTTGCATTATAGTTAATGTGTTAGCCTCGTAAAATAACGATTTTACTTAGTAATACATTCTTGCTACATTTGTACTTAATTACTTACTACTAACGTATTTATTTGGTTTCTTGCTAACTAGTATTTCCAAGGAGTTTGCAAAGTGGAAAAAGCTGAAAAGCTAAATTTAAACAGTTCAATATGCATAGTTACTGTAATGGACCAAACCGCTAGGGAAAAACGAAGTCCGCTCCTCACTAGCGATCTTGCATGTTACGGAACACTTTAAAGACAATTGGCAATCTAGATTTTGTGAAGAGTCTTGATTTTATTGACAAAGTTTGGGCATAATGGATTTAATGAATATAAATGTCAAAATGTTCCAACATAATTGACTTTAGTAATGCAACGCAATCTTGCATGTCAGAGTTGGAAAATAATTACTGATTTTAATGGAACTTTTGTTTCGTGTACAATACAACCTCTTCATATGGGCATCCTTTGGGAAATACATTATGTGGTTGTTATGTATAGGTTGTTGCTTTGAGGAGGTAAAATGGCCTTAAGAATAACCCTAAGCAGATATTTACTACAAATGTAACCTCTCAATAGCAATAACCTCTGTACAAAGACCAACACTGACAGTTCCAAAAAGGTTTTGCCTTACAGAGGTTGTACAGTATATAATGAAATATGAAATGTCACGTTATGCAATTAGTGGTACTTTATTATGTTTTATGTTAAGTGGTCGTTGTTCACAGGGGATGTTTAACACAGGTTTGACTATACATGTACTTGATATGTTGCAGAAATATTGTTTAAACGATGATCATTTTCAAATTACCTTTGGTAGTCAGAATACACCTGACCCATGCATTGTATTTTTAAATGTTTATTATTCAAGACCTTTAGTATAAAATAAATCAAGACACACTACAAGTAATCATTCTTCTTCAGGCAATTGTTATCACGTTATACCTATGTTAATTGTACTTGTACATGTATGTATTTTTAAAAGTCTTGTTTATAAAACATACGTGGACGTTTGGTAGTGAGCCTTGACGTTATAATACGAAAGTAATCGCGAACAGAAACCAACCGTCAAAATAAACCAGTCGTAACTACTCGGGCATTTCCGTAACTGCACAATACGCACTTTCGTCAGATAAAGTCCGAGGAGTTCCGATTGACAATAAACCGGAACCAATGGTTAATCCGGGCTATATGTAATATCCTGGAACTCAGCCTTTAAAATGACAGCGAGTGTTCAGAGAGAATGGCAATAGTTCTCCCAGGACAGTAATTCTACGTCTTCGACATAAACGGGATATGTCTCCCCACAGGGCACTTCCATGAAGTATGTTGACTTAATGTAACTTAATTATAGTGCTCCATGACTGCCTTTATATGTCTAGTCAGTCTCACCAGAAATCATTATTCCCATTTAATGTAAAACAAGAAACTTTCGCGGTGGTTTCATTTTCGCTATTTTCGCTATATTTACAAAACCGACAAAATCGCGAAAATTGATGTCATTAAACGTAAACAACAGTGGCAAAACATTGACAAAAACAAGCGAAAAGCTGTTTTCGAATTCAAATTGTTCCGAAAATTTGATCTCGTGAACTACTCAAGAATAACGCATTTGCAAAAATAATACCACGCGAATTGCTATCTTTTACAGTAGTGTCTGGCGTTTTATATAACAACAACACCGTTCCAGAGATGGCGTACTTTAGAATAGCCACAGTGTCTGTTACCTGGTAAGCAAAGTGTTTCAGGACACATGTATACCTCATACGTCTGGGTAATGTTTTATCGAAGCGTTTTGAATTCGAAGATATTTCGAGACCCGGTACAATTTTATAAAAGACGTGGGTTCGACAGCAGAGACAAATATGCTATATGAAACGGTCTCTTTTAATGTGCCCTTCTTAAGACAGCATAATTGTCAAAACAAGAGGGACATTGACCCTAAAGCGTTCACCTGATCTTAATTACTGCACTGTAATGGATTACCTTATCGAAACCGATCACTCTTAATGCATATTAAACATATTCAACCGCCTCTTTTATTTGACCCTTCTTAAGACAGCACAATTAACGAAACAAGATGGCCGTTAGCTTACTTGAGCACGAAGCTTAAGAAAGTAAACATCTTTTTTAAAAAAAAATGTGGCATTACAGCTAAGATGGAAACCGATAGCGGGATTATCTGAGGCAAGAAGAGCTTGTTCTGCTATGTAGTCTCGTTTTTCTTCTTTAATTACCAGAGGTCCATTAATTGTCTTCCGAAACTATCGTGTGTTTAGATATTAGTATTAACGTCACTTGGGACATTGCCTTTTCATACTCCAACTAGGCATCGACACCATATGTATTAAATCGACAATATAATATAGGCTTATAAACAGACAGGAAGCGTTTAGTACACATGTTCTTGGTAAACGGAATTCTGAATGAAGGCATGACCTTGGTGCTAAAAATAGATAAAAGTGGTCATTCACGGGAGGACTTCGGGCTTTATCACCTTGCACTAGTAGTACATAAACAAAGAAAACAGAAGAATTCGATGCTTACAAAACTGCTTTGATAAAAGATGAACATAAATAGGAGGGGGATAGAAACAATTGTCTGACGCACGCGAGCTGTGTTTCTGTTCTGTTCTGTTCTGTTCTGTAGCCTCGTTTTTCTTCTTTAATTACCATAAGTCCATTACATTAGTGTGAGGTTCTATTACATTATGTTCCAAGTTAGATATTAGTATTAACGTCACTTGGGACATTGTCTTTTCTTACTCTAACTAAATAGCCACATCATTTGTTATAAAAAATGTATAAGTTAAGTCGAAAATATAAAGCTTTTATTGCCTGTAACATGGTATCTTTAGATTTACGCGCCAATCATATACACATTCAGAACTGTTATTCTAACTAAACAAATCATTTATACACTTAAGAAATCACACGCAAGTTAATTAGCACCAGGTCAAATCCCTGGCTTAGAATGAGAAGCTCGTAAGTACTCATTTTAGCCTATTTTCATAAAAATCGGAACCAAACAGAAGTTGACACTATAGCCTGTTTTACAACAAGTAAAAAGTAATTTTTGGACAGTTTTTCTTGTTTTCTCATAATATCGATTTCGTACTTATGACTTTCTCGTTTTAAGTCATAAAGTCTGTTTCTTCTGGTTTGTCATAATGTGTAGTTCGATTTCGAGCATCGAGCCGTGACTGCACTTTGAAGTTTAATCCATTCGACGAAAAAGGGTCGATGTGCGTATATATTCAGATATGTATTACAAATAAGAGGAATTTATTCGTCAGTGTGAATAGTATTGACAGTTAAGTATTGGACATGAGATGTCAACAAAAACATCCACGTGTAATATTCTTCTGAAATATGCGTAGATGCCATCTTATTATAATAATTTTGAGGAAAAAAATTATCCTTTGTGTAAATACGGGTATTTTCCCAAGAATTAATGCATACGTTAAGGAGATTATGTTATTATAGGGAACTAAAACGTTCATAAGACATACACAACCCACAATACCGAGAAAAAACCGGCTGCCAGACAAAAACTATTTACAATACTTCGCCATAACACAGAGTGATATTAACTTAATGTGAACGTTACTACGCTGTAAAACATTTGCAGCACCGTCACCGTAATATACTGAGTTCCAAAAGTTCTGCATCTTAATTCAATGTTCATTTTTTTTGGAAAAGTTAACTTAAAAGAACTTTTTAGGAACACTGTCCGTTTGCGTACCCTTAGTGTTTATGTTGAACCTATTTCCGTTGGATTTCGTCACGCTTGAATGATCACACCATCACAAATGGTAAAAACGTCTATTCAAGCACGCATAATTTGGGTTCTTCATTTTTTACTTTAATTTCACTTCCAATTTACTTGCATCGTGTCTGTGTTACGAAAAAACACAATAAGTTAGTCAAATAAGTTAGAAATGTACGCTTAATTTGATTGCAAAAATTGATAATTGTAAACGACTCGTGTATATAAGACGCTAGAAGCTGGTGTTTCACGAAAAATACATTGTGTCGAATTAAATTGACATGTCTCTATCATAATAAGACTGTTGTATCATCTCAATCCGAAAAAAACTGTATATGACGTACCACGTGACAACAGGTCAAGGGTCAATGCCGCTGACATAGACAGGTAATGCTGCTATATTTTTGCACCAAGAACAACGGCATTGTTGTTGCTTAATTGTAGTCCACACAATATTAAAATTATGGGAAACTTGCTTTATTGTTGCTTTTTGTATGTCAAAACGGTTGTTTCTGAAAATCTGGCCTGTTGCACAGACTCTATTGCAACATCATTAATTGTCTGTGGTCAAAGAGAGGTAATTTTCGGTCTTTATAACCTCCCTTCCACTACAAAATAGTACTTTATCGTTGTGTGTACTTTGGAATCGTGGGGTGGTGTCACATGTGGTTTTATTATGGATCGATACATATCTTCAACTCGATAACTGTCATGGATTTATATCGAGTACACATCGCTCTACACATGCGCATTTGAATTATCATAAATAAGTTGGAGATTCTAGTAAAAAAGACACATCATATATTGGATGCGGAACTTTTGGAACTCAGTATAGTATTGACACTCGCGAGGTAATCCATTTCGTAGTTCTTGGATTAGACATAGGCCATTTAGTCTCAACTCAGACACGTAAATAACTCTGTAGATCGTCTTCTATATAAGCATATAATCTATAACAACCAAGCTATATCTTAGCTACACGCGATCGTGACATAAACACAGCTCTTGAACGTCTGTGAACAATGACTGTACAGAACGAGGAAGGGATACTTAACTGTTCACATTATTAGAATAGGTCGTATAGTTTTAGATGAAATTCTGGCAATATTGGATACTGTCTGGCTGTGTTAATATTATTTTGTAATAACGAGGAACTTATTATTGCCAAAACATAAACCGTTGTGCAACTACAAATATGCAGACATACGTACACAATACCCTTGGTTGTAAATAATTGTGATGCTCGAATAAAAATTTCAATGAAACTTTAATAAACATTAATACACAACGATTGTATCGATGACATCATTACGAAATGGCGAAGCTACACATCACTTTCAGGAGCAATATGCTTGTGTTTTAATATGAAATGTGCAGATACAAAAGAGCAGATAAGCAGTTTCAATGTTTGAATAGTTATGTATCTCATCTTGTAAACAGTTGGAGCGAAAGGTCTCTATTGTCTGTATTAATGAATGTCCAGTAGTTGCTTATCATATTTTGTACAGCGGACATGTTAAAGAACCAAAGAGCCTGTACGGGAAGAGCAAGTAAGGCGTGGACGGATTCATTGTATAAAACACCTTTTGTAATTTCTCTCGAAGCCACAGGTAATTGCAAATTAGGCTGAGTTGACACCGGGTATACACGTACTATGACAATCTCCGTCGAAAATTAAATATAAATCATGAACATAACTGGTCATAATCTGCAAAATCATAAAGACAATACAACACAAACCAACCTACACACTCGGCAGTTATAGCATGGCCAATTCGACACGAGCCTGACCTATTGATTAGAATTATTTTGACAGTCGATTTATTGGCTACGTTTACAAAACCGACTGTATGTTTTCATAATCGGAGAGTATCATGAAGACGCTCGAGATGTAATACAAACACAAATCTGAAATACTGATAGTGCACGATTTGCTAACTGAAATTGATATATTCAAAGCAAGAACCTTGTAGTATATTCTTGCATAAAGGTAAGACTAAGGTCAAAATAGCCAAGCTATACTACTTTTTTATATAGCAAATTCCTATCATATATTTTTTTTTCATTCAGTAAGAAAAATACAAACGGTGTATCAGTTTATATGTTTTGTCAATTATACGGTACAATACGTAGGAATAGGTCTGATATGTTTTGTTGGTTAACACCAGACGATGAATTCCATTATATAGAGTTTTCATTTGAATTAAGATCTGCCCTCTTGGCAAAGATCTTGATCTTTCCAAGTGAATGTTCACCTCAAGCGTCGAATTTGAAAGAGCATCTTGATATAAGTTGCATAATATTGGCTAGATTATGATCGATCGTGTCTTCATGATAAAGAACATACTGCATGATAACATTTGAATTGGAAAGGAATCATTTATTGTCTACGTTCCTGGTGTATTGTTTATCATTGGTATTCTCTCAGTTTGTGTAATGAAGTCTGATCAATCATGACCGACATATTATGTAGAATTATGCATATTGTTTTGTCAAAGGGTTCCTTGCAACCTTGTTTGTGGTTTTGTTCACTTGTTTAGTAGCTGGTCTATTCCTTTATATCAATGGCTTTAATAAACCAAACATGTTTTTGTCATTTACACGAGTATACCAGTTATTGTCACCACGTTCTACGATAGTTTCGGGTGCTACAATTTTCACTCGTACTCTTAAACGTGTTTAATTTAAACTGGTAATATAGGGTGCTATGAGGTGAGAAACTTATTGGGTTGGTAGTTAAAACATTTATGTCATCGGCGTAAATCTCAATTATCTGTCCCGCGGTGACATAAAAACTAAATGAACCACCATGTTTACTAAAAGTATTCAATTAACAAGTCAAAACTTATTCAAAAGTATAACAAAAAACTAAAAAAACTCACAAAACTGGTGACATTAAAAGAGAATGAAAGCTTTTGAAAGTCTGTGAACAATGACTAGGATAGGGTTCCTTAACCTTTCACATTATTACAATAAGTCGTTTGGTTTTAGACGAAATTCGACCGATATTGGATCTGTCTGGCTCCGTTAATATTATTTTTTAATAACCAAGAACGTATTATTGCCAAAGCATGAACCGTTATGTAAATATAAACTGCAGATATACATAATGCCCTGGATTGTAACTAAATGCGATGCAAGAAAACTGCAACCAATCTAAATACACAATGGATGTGCCGATGGCACCACTTCAAAATTCAGAATACATATACCCTGTAATTAAATGCTATGCACCAAGAATGCTTAAGATATTGATGACACCACCTCTAAATGCTGAAGCAATAAAACGACATTAAGGAATAATATGTTTCTTTTTTTGTAATCATTGATTAGGGAGTTCCTGTATAGATGCTCATAGAATTTGTTATTTAGAGCGAAATGAATAAAAAAGAGAGACACAATGGCATTAGGGCGCATATATACCGTTGTATGAACGGCCAATGTACCACCTTTCCAGAAACGGCCCCTGATATTGTTTTCAAATTGTCAGAGAGAAACATTTTTTAAAAAACAACTTAAACGTAAAACAAAATATATGGCCTTACAGCTAAGATGAAAACAGATGGGGGATAATTGTCTAATGCGAGAAATACTCATTTTGTTCTGTTCTGTCCTATTATGTAGCCTCGTTTTTCTTCTTTAATTACCAGAAGACCATTAGGGTGTGGTTCTATTATATTGTCTTCCGAGCCTATCGTCAGTTTAGATATTAGTATTTACGTCACTTGGGAGTTGGGACATTGTTTTTTCATACTCCAACTAGGCGTGTCCATACCGTTTGTATAAAAAAGGTATGAGTTAAGTCGAAAATATATAGCTTTTATTGCCTGTAACATAGTATCCTTAGATATAAGCTCCAATCATATGCACATTCAGAGCTGTTACTCTAACTAAACAAATCATTTATATGGTACACTTACGAAATCAAACGAGAGTTAATAAGCACCAGGTCAAATCCCTGGCTTAGAATGAGAAGCTCATAAGTATTCATTTTAGCCTATTTTCATAAAATCGGAATCAAACAGAAGTTGACATAGCCTGTTTTACAACAAGTAAAAAGTTATTTTCGGACAGTTATTCTTGTTTTCTCATAATATCGATTTCATACTTATGACTTTCTCTTTTTAAGTCTTCTATATGTTATAAGCTATAAAGTCTGTTTATTCTTGTTTGTCACTTGTATTCGAATATCTCTGTATCTTAATGATGTGCAGTTCGATTTTGAGCAATGGGTCATGACTGCACTTTAAAATTTAATCCATTAGACGAAAAGGGTTGAAGTGAGTAACTATTCAGAAATGTATTACAACTAATAGGAATTTATTCGTGAGTGTGAATAGTCGTGACAGTTCAGTGTTGGGCATAAGGTGTCAACAACAGCACCCACGTGTAATGTCCTAATGCCATATATTCAAAACTTAAATGTTGAACAGTGAAAGTTTAAATATGCGTAGATGCCATCTTATTATAGTAATTTCGAGAAAAGAAATTATCATTTGTGTAAATACGGATATTTTCCCAACAATTATACCATACATTAAGGAGATTAGGTTATTATATGGTACTAAAACGTTCATAAGACAGACACAGTCCACAATACCAAGGAAATACCGGCTGCCAGACAAAATTATTTCCAATACTTCGCCATAACACAGAGTGATATTAATGTCATGTGAACGTTACTTCGCGGTAAACATTTGCAGCACCGTCACCGCTAATAGTATTGACACTCGCGAGGTAATCCATTTCGTAGTTCTAGGATTAGACATAGGCCATTTAGTCTCAACCCAGACACGTAAATAACACGGTGGCTTGTCTTCTATACACGCATATAATCTATAACAAGCAAGCTATATCTTAAGTACACGCGATCGTGACATAAACGCAGCTCTTGGAAGTCTGTGAACAATGACTGTACCGAACGAGGAAGGGATACTTAACTGTTTAAGACGTTTAGGTTTAGATGAAATTCTGGCAATATTGGATACTGTTTGGCTTTCTTAATATTATTTTCTAATAACCAGGAACTTATTATTGCCAAATCATAAACCGTTGTGCAAATAAAAATATGTAGACATACACAATACCCTTGGCAGGAAATAATTTTGATGCTCGAATAAAACTTTCAAGGAAACTTTAATAAACATTGATACACAACGATTGTATCGATGACATGACTTCCAAATGGCGAAGCTACAAGTCACTTTCAGGATCAATAATATGTTTGTGTTTTTATATGAAATGGGCAGATACAAAAGTGCAGATAGGAAGTTTAAATGTTTGAATATTTACGATCTCATCTTGTAAACAGTTGGAGCGAAGGGTCTCTACTTTCTGTAATAATGCATGACCAGTAGTTGCTTATCCTATTCTGTACAGCGGGCATGTTAAAGAACCAAAGAGCTCATACGGAAAGAGCAAGTAAAGCGTGAACGGATTCATTGTATCAAACACCTTTTGTATTTTCTCTCGAAGCCAGAGGTAATTGCAAATGTGTGTACACGAACTATGACCATCTCCGTCGAAAATTAAATATGAATCATGAACATAACTGGACAAGGTCATAATCTGCAAAATCAAAAAGACAATACTACACAAAACAACCCACAAACTCGTCGGTATAACTACTTTTTATATAGCAACTGGCTATCATATATTTCCTTTTCATCCAGTAAAAAAATTACAAACTATTTATCAGTATATATGTATCGTCAATACTACGGTACAATACGTAGGAATAAGTCTGATATGTTTTGTTGGTTAACGCCAGACAATGATATCCCATTATATAGAGTTTTCAGTTGAATTAAGATGTGCCCTTTTGGCAAAGATCTTGATCTTTCCAAGTGAATGTTCACCTCAAGCGTCGAATATGATAGAGCATCTTGATATAAGTTGCATAATATTGGCTAGATTGTGATCGATCGTGTCATAATAAAGAACTTACTGAATGATAACATTTGAATTGGAAAGGAATAATTTGTTGTCTACGTTCGTGATATATTGTTTATCATTGCTATTCTCCCAAGTATGAGTAATGAAGTCTGATCAATCTATCATTACCAACATATGATGTAGAAATCTACATATTGTTTTATCAAAGGGTTGCTTGCAACATTGTTCATATTTACGCATGCCGTTGTTGGTAACTTGTCGACTTCTCGAAGATACAATTCTAATAATGGATACAAATTGCTTTCTCATGCAAATTATGTCGGCCTTGATCGTAATGATATTCGAAACAGATCACGAGGAATTACGTATATCTTAGATACTTCGTTAAGGTGACAAAGATAAAACATATAAAATATGAATTGGCTTTTATGAAGTGTAGCCTTTTCTTGTCGTTGGCTTCAGGTTGTCCTTGTTTATGGGTCGTCCAATCGATGTGTTTTCGTCCATTAGATGCGTTCGTGTCAGCTAGCAGCTAGTTCTTACAAAAACGTTGCCTTACCAATTTGTTTTAGCTCTTTTCAGCTGTTAAGCCGCTCAAGCACCCTATGACATTTTAACTATCCCTATTTTTTGGCTACTTATGGAAACCCACGTTCGTGTCTCCCTGGGGAGACTATTTCTCTCCGTAGGGTGTGTAAGTAAACATCGATCTGCGGCCCCCGGTAAAAGTCACTGCACTAACAGGTTCCAACTTACACCTTGGTTGAGTGGATCATGTGGGTTATTCTTGATGAAAGAAATAAGCCACTTATCCAGACGGGGTCGAACCCGGGACCTCTCGATCCCGAAGCACGCGCCCTATCTCTAGGCCACCGCTTACTCATGTCTGTTACGACACTGGTGCTGGACTGTCTGAGAAATGTATTTGTATATAGCTGTCGCTGTAATACATAAAGCATGTTACTTCAATAACACGAATGTACCAGTTATTGTCGCCACACTGTACGAGGGTTGTTGATTCTATCTCTTTCACAGTATTCTCTTAAATTTTCATTAGGGTCGTAAATAACGTTAGTTCTCTAACGTATAAGCGTATACCAGTTACTATCGCCATCTTCTAAAAACTTTGTTGACGCTTTATTCACTGTACTGTAATTATGTTCTTTGAGGTCATACAGAACTAAAATTCTCTTGCTTACACGACTGTACCAGTTATTACTACGTTCTACGACAGTTCCTAGTGCTAGAATTTTCACTCGTACTCTTAGACATGTTTAATTGGGTTTATTACAGTCGTAGATCTTATTTCAAAGCAGTTTGAATAAATAAAATCAAACTGACTCAATTTCAACTTGTAATATAGGGTATTAGGTGTGAAACTTATAGGGTAGGTAGTTAAAACATTTATGTCATCGGCGTTAATCTCAATTATCTGTCCCGCTGTGACATGAACACTAAATGAACCATCATGTATACTTAAAGCATTCAGTTAACAAGTCAGAACTTATTCAAAAGTATCACAATTTTTTTTAAAAAAACGTCACTTAACTGGTGACATTAAAAGAGAATGAAAGCTTTTGAAATTATGTGAACAATAACTGTACAGTACAGAAAGGGGAAGGGTTCCATAACTTTTCACAATATTAGAATAAGACGTTTGGTTTAAGATAAAATTCGGCCAATTTTGGATTCTGTCTGGCTCCGTTAATATTATTTTGTTATAACCAAGAACGTATTATTGTCAAAGCATGAACCGTTATGCAAATATAAACATGCAGACATACATAATGCCCATGATTGTAACTCAATGCGATGCAAGAAAACTGCAACCACTCTAGATACACAATGGATGTGCCGATGGCACCACTTCAAAATTTCGAATATAAAGTATACATGTTGTACATTGTAACTAAATGCTATGCACGAAATAAAGCACCAATAATGCTTAAGATATAGATGACACCACCTCTTAATGCTGAAGCAATAATGCAACATTAAGGAATAATATTTTTCTTGTTGTTTTTTTTGTTATAATTATTGATTAGGGAGTTTCGTGTATATAGCTTGACCAGATTTATCTGACACTCATCAAAGTCCGTAAAGCACGATCGGCCATGCTCGGTTGTATTCGATTTGTATGTTAATTTACTATAAACCGTTATCTCCGGACTATTACGAATTATACAAGGAGTATCAGTATAATATGGTAGGGCTATAACTCTAACGCGATATTCTGCAATGTCAATATAAACATACATCACTGACCATTACATCGATAAAGGGAGAGCAAAGTTTATTTTAATTGCTCACTTCTATTCACCAAGTAAATTAAAATTACGGTACACATTGAAAAGATTATCCCTTTTCCAATATCATTATGTTGTTATACCTGATTGACATGTTTACTTTAGGTGACACAGGTCCAATTACGTCGTAACAGTTATAAAGATGTTCATACAGTTCGCTATTTAGAGCGAAAAGAAAAATCAATAAGAGAGAAACAAGGGTGTTAGGGCGCATATATACCGTTGTATGAACGGCCAATATACAACCTTTCCAGAAACGACCCCTGGTATTTTTTCTAATTGTCAGCCAGAAACATTTTCAAAAAACTTAAACGTAAAATAAAATATATGGCCTTACAGCTATAAGATGGAAACAGATGTGGGATAATTGTCTAATGCGAGAAATACTCATTTTGTTCTGTTTTGTCCTATTCTGTAGCCTCGTTTTTCTTCTTTAATTACCAGAAGTCCATTAGTGTGTGGTTCTATTATATTATGTTCCAAGACTATCGTGTGTTTAGAAGTTAGTATTGACGCCACTTGGGACATTGTCTTTTCATACTCCAACAAGACAACCACACCATTTGTATTAAATCGACAATATAATATTAGCTTATAAACAGACAAGGTGCGTTAGTACTCTGGATGCAGACATGACCTTGATGCTAAAATAGATATAGTGATCATTCACGGGAGGACTTCGAAATTGATCACTCTGCAATACTAGTAGTGCATATACCAAAGAAAACAAAAGTATTTGATGCTTGCAAAACTACGTTGATGAAATATTAACCAAAATAAGATGGAGGGAGACATGTCTCATCTGAGAAGTAATATTCTGCTCGTTTGTCATTCACAGGGATGACTTTGGACTTTATCGCCTTGCAGTACTAGTAGTACACAAATTGGAGGGGGTGAGAACAATTGTCTGATCAGAGAAGTGTTTGTTTTCTTCTGTTCTGTTCTTTTCTATTATGTAGCCTCGTTTTCTTCTTTAATTACCAGAAGCCTATTAGTGTGTGATTCTATAACATTATGTTTCAAGACTATCGTGTGTTTAGATGTATGTATTAACGCCACTTGGGGCATTGTATTTTCATACTCCAACTAGGCGGACATACCATTTGTATTAAATTTGTATTGAATCACGGGGATGTCCTCGGACTTTATCACCTTGCAGTACTAGTAGTACAATAACCAAAGAATTCAGAAGAATCCGATGCTCACAAAACTGCTTTGATAAGAGCTGAAAATTGATGAAGACATAGGAGGGAATAGACATAATTGTCTGAATTTAGAAGTGCTTGTTTTGTTCTGTTCTGTAGCCTCGTTTTCTGTCTTAATTGCAAGAAGCCCATTAGTGTGAGGTTCTATTACATTATGTTCCAAGACTATCGTGTGTTTAGATATTAGTATTAACCTCACTTGTGACATTGTCTTTTCATACTCCAACTAAGCTTCCATCCCATTTGTATTAAGTCGAAAATCTATAGCTTTTATTGCATGTAACAGAGTATCGTTAGATATCCGCGCCAATCATATGCACATTCAGTGCTGTTATTTTAACTTAACAAATTATTTATATGGAACACTTACGAAATAACACGAGAGTTATTTAGCACTAGTTCAAATCTCTTGCTTAGAATGAGGAGCTCATAAGTACTCATTTTAGCCTATTTTCATCCAATCGGAACCCAACAGAAGTTGAAATTACCTGTTTTATCACATGACTTTCCTTGTAGTCAGTACGTATAAAGTTATACGTACCACGTGTAGTATAAGGTATTGAATTTTTCTAATAAAGTAATGCGTATTTTGCGTTTTTAGTGACATATGATAAAAAGAATCTATCACTCGTTGTCTATTGATAAATTTGTATTAAACTCGTAAATAAAATATTATTAGGCTCGCCAGAGGCTCGCTAAATAAAATTTCCAAAACTCGTTTAATATAAATTTATATCAATTGACAACTCGTGATAGATCTTCTATTTACAACAAGTAAAAAGTAAAAGTTCGGACAGTTTTTTTTTGTTTTATCATAATAGGGTTGATATGAGTTTTCAGATATGTATTACAAATAAAAGGAATTGATTTATAATATTTGTGACAGTTAAATGTTGGACATGAGGTGTCAACAAAGAAATCCACGTGTAATATTCTTCTGAAATATGCGTAGATGCCATCTTTTTATAATAATTTTGAGGAAAAAATTATCCTTTGTGTAAATACGGGTATTTTCCCAACAATTATACCATACGTTAAGGAGATTAGGTTATTAAAGGGAACTAAAACGTTCATAAGACAGACACAGCCCACAATACCGAGGAAATAACGGCTGCCAGACAAAAATTATTTCCAATACTGCGCCATAACACAAAGTGATATTAACTTTATGTGAACGTTACTTCGCGGTAAAACATTTGCAGCACAATCACCGCTAATACTATTGACACTCGCGAGGTAATCCATTTCGTAGTTCTTGGATTAGACATAGGTCATTCAGTCTCAACTCAGACACGTAAATAACACTGTGAATCGTCTTCTATATACGCATATAATCTATAACAACCAAGCTATATCTTAGCTACACGCGATCGTGACATAAACACTGCTCTAAAAAGTCTGTGAACAATGTCTGTACATAACGAGGAAGGGATACTTAACTGTTCACATTATTAGAATAAGACGTTTAGTTTTAGATGAAATTCTGGCAATATTGGATTCTGTCTGGCTTTGTTAATATTATTTGGTAATAACTAGGGACTTATTATTGCCAAAGCATAAACCGTTGAGCAACTACAAATATGCAGACATACACAATACCCTTGGTTGGAAATAATTGTGATGCTCAAATAAAACTTTCAAGGAAACTTGAATAAACATTGATACACAACGATTGTATCGATGTCATAACTTCCAAATGGCGAAGCTACAAATCACTTTCAGGAGCAATATACTTGTGTTTTTATATGAAATGTGCATATATTAAAGTGCAGATACGAAGTTTAAATGTTTGAATATTTATGTATCTCATCTTGTAAACAGTTGGAGTGAAGGGTCTCTACTTTCTGTAATAATGCATGTCCAGTAGTTGCTGATCATATTACATGTATGTAAGCGGGCATGTTAAAGAACCAAAGAGCCTATACGGAAAGAACGAGTAAAGCTTGGACGGATGCATTACATGTATATCAAACCATTTTTGTATTTTCTCTCGAAGCCAAAGGTAATTGCAAATTAGGTTGACCTGACACCGAGTGTACACGAACTATGACCATCTCCGTCAAGAATTAAATATAAATCATGAACATAACTGGTCATAATCTGCAAAAGACAATACAACATAGACCAACCCATAAAACTCGTCGGTTACTACATTTTGTATAGCAAATGACTATCATATCTATGGCTTAGAATAAGAAGGTCGTAACTACAAAATCGATATATTGAGAAAACAAGAGAACTTACTGTAATTTACTCTTTACCTATTGAATAACAAGTTTTTAAAACTTCATTTTGGTCAACATGACAATTTCTGTTTTCATGAAAATAGGCTCATAAGAAGCTCCTTGTGAAGAAGCTAGATTTCAAGTATGTATGATTCTTAGAAGGTCGTATGTAGTAGTTACGACCTTCTGGTTCTAAGCCATCGATATGTTTCGTCAATAATACGGTACAATACGTAGGAACAAGTCGGATATGTTTTGTTGGTTAACACCAGACAATGAATTCCATTATATAGAGTTTTCAGTTGAATTAAAATGTGCCCTTTTGGCAAAGATCTTGATCTTTCCAAGCCAATGTTCACCTCAAGCGTCGAATATGAAAGAGCATCTTGATATAAGGTGCATAATATTGGCTAGATTTTGATCGATCGTGTCTTCATAATAAAGAACTTACTGAATGATAACATTTGAATTGGAAAGGAATAATTTGTTGTCTACGTGCGTTCCTGATGTATTGTTTATCACTGATATTCTCTCTGTATGTGTAATGAAGTCTGGGCCGGTATTTATTAAGCATCTTAAGTGAAAACTTAGATTTTTCTTAAGTGTATCAGCTAAAGATGAAACTTAATATTAACAACTATTTATATTGTTTGCTAGGGTTATGTAGAGAGCTACAGTAATTATATAGAAACATGGGTTATTTTTCGTTTCTTGTGAAATATGAGCAGCTCAATATTTTAACTTTAGTCAAAATATTTAAGTTTTCACTTAAAATGCTTTATAAATACCGGCCCTGATCAACCATTAATGACATATTATGTAGAATTATGCATATTGTTTTGTCAAAGGGTTCCTTGCAACCTTGTGTGTGGTTTCGTTTATTTGTTCTAGTTGCTGGTCGATTTCTCAACGATGAAAGTCTTAAAATAGATTCAAATTGTTTAAATATACAAAACTTCATGTTTAGCATACTGACACTATAGCAATAAATCAAGAAGGGAACGAGTTTTTAAAACAAGCTTAGCTTTCTACTCAATCCTAGTTTTTGTATAAATAACTGTATGTATATTATGTTATGCAATCAATATTGTTGTAACCAAATCAAGAATTATTTCGTTTGTAGTTATTGATGCTTCTTTATTCACTGTACTGTAATTATGTTCATTAGCGTAGTATAAAACGTTAATTCTCTAACGTATAAGGCTAAACCTGTCGTTCTAGAAATTTCACTCGTGCGCTTAGACTCGTCATGCTTAATTGAGTTCATTGCAGTCGTAGAACGTATTTCAAAGCGGTTTAAATAATTAAAATGAAACTAACACAATTTAAACTTGTAATATAGGGTGTTATGAGGTGAGAAACTTATAGGGTAGGTAGTTAAAACTTTTTTGCCAACGGCGTAAATCTCAATTATCTGTCCCTGTGGTGACATAGAAACTAAACGAACCAAAATGTATACATTTACTTATCGTAATCACTTCTACAAGTCAAAAAATATTCAAAAGTATAACATACTATGTTCAAACGTCACAAAATGGGTGGCACTAAAACTAAATGAACCAAAATTTATAGTATATTAACAGGTCAAAATCATTCATTATTATAACAAAAACTATGTTAAAACGTCCGAAAACTGAAAGTGGCTTAACACTCTTCCTTTATTGTCTAGCTTACTTTTGTCTGAATATTATTTGTTTTTATTGATCGTTATTGAGGATACGAACAGGGACATATGTGATAACATGTCTCGACTTCAAACGACAGAAATCATAAAATGACGCGATTTCAACCGGAACACTTATTGGACAATGTTTTAAGTTCAAACGAACATGCTTCCTAAATATTGATTACTATTTCAAGCGTAAGAGGCTATGGTATTCATACATTCCTTAAACCAGATACTATATATTCAGTAAAGTGAATATAATGCACATTTATTGTAATATTATGCAAATGGTGTGTGCAATTGTTGTTTGTCTGACTGAAATTGGCAATTGAATAAAATTACAGAAATGTAATGTTTGTTTTTCTTCTTGCACGATTTTTACTATTAGCCCTTATCTGCGATGAAAAAAAGGATACGAGACAATCAGACTGGGAAGCAACACCCGGCGTCAAAAGCCAAGCAAAGAAAAAAATCAAAACATAATGCATAACAATCAAACGGCACTTTGTTTCACGACTAAACGAGATTTGAACTCAGCCGCTTAAATTCATGACAAAATATCGGCTACTAAAATGACTTAGACGCCCTTGTTACAACAAATCGACATGAAAGGTTTTCAAATGTGTTTGGGTAACTGTAAGAGTTTAAGTCAATACCTTAAACTGAAGATTAAGACGAATAAACATTGTACTTTTGTCATCGGAAAATAGCAGAACGATTGTAGCATCTTTCTAATTTCTCATCGTTTTCATGCAGCATTGCCTTAGCCGTGTTCAATCGATTTTCGCCGATATATCATAAATGTATAAGTCAATTAAAGAAAAAACTGCATCGCCTTGGAGGAGAAAATTGTTTTGGTATTCAGTAACGCTCAGAAGCTTATTTATTTGCTCTTTAAATATATCTGAGGGTAATTATTCATTGACGCTTAAATCTAGATTTACATATCACTGAATGGCTTAATATGAGAAGGTCGTATGTGCTACTTACAAATGTACGACATATAAGACTAATGCATATAAGAAATTGACATTATAAGGCGCTTCTTATGAACCTAGTTTCATGAAAATCGGAACTTGTCATGTTGACTTAACTGAAGTTGAAATTGCTTATTGAACCCTAATAAGTAAAAGGTAATTGTCATAGCTTTTCTTGCGATTGGGTGTTTATCGCTATCGAAAACACATCTGGATCACACCGTGCATAACCTAGATATTGAATTATTATAAGAGTAAGTCCAATGTAACAGTATTATACTGTTTAACAATGCAATTTGTATACCAGAAATAATCCAAAATTTGAAAAGAAAAATTATTCTGTTCTATTCAATGTTTTGTCAAAACGTGACCGACCGGAATAATCGATCATAAGTCATATTTTATTTGATGCGTTTATAAACCCAAACACCCCAAATTCATAAAAATTATAATATACTCTATGTATGAAACTTGTTTTGACATTTCTTTTCTCGACGAATTCATACTAAAAAACGAGTTGACACAACTCAATATAATTATATAGAAATGGCTGATGTACATACACTGAAGGCCCGCATTATAACAGTAAAGCGATTTTCTGAGAAAACGAAAATAATCATGTCTTTGCCAAACATGTTTACGGTTTCTTGAAAATTGGAATAAGTAATTGATGAAATGACAAGGCTGCCTGTAATCCACAATACACTTCAGACATTCAGCCTTGTGTTATTTTGGCCAGAACCAAAGAGTCGTTTACAATTACTATACTAGCGTATTGTAGCCAACTAGCAATCAAATCTTAGCCACAACCATTACTGAATATGTAGAATGAATGCGAAGTGTAAAATGCCAATGCTCTTTTCACAAGTTTTCCAACATTTACAATCGGAATCGACTCCTGACCTAATTACGGAAGACGAAGACGACCTTTCCACCGGAAAGTGAAAGGAAGTACTCACTCAATATTAACAGCAAATCACGATAGGAGATATGCCATGAGGCAAACAAAGAGAACATCATTGCACGACATAAGACCGGGGAGAAAACACTAAACGACTTATAATACCCGAGTCCGAGAAAAGCATTCATCGTGTTTGTGAAAGCACAACATCGAATCAACAATGTATTGTAGCTTATAAATTGTGCAGTTGACGAATATTTTAAATACGTTATTTGACTTGTAACATGCAAGCTGTGCTTAATAGTACATGTAGTAACAAATACCAATGTACCGAACATGCATTGCTTACAGAAAGGAGAGATCATTGTCTCAAAAGCTTTACAAGATAGGACCATGTTAAGCGTCGTCGTGCGTCTAGGTTTTGAAGTCAAAGTTCGAAATAAAAGAAAAACATTTGAAAAACAATGTTTTCTTTATTTTCATGCTCTAGATTTTTCTTGCTCGTGAAAGTTGTGTATTAATTTTCAAACCAACACAAACAATAATGTTACTAAAATGCATTTACGGACTTGTTCCATGCCTAATCACCCGATTTGACAGGTGTTGTTACTCGCGTTTGGAAATGCATCTATACTGATCCTGAGGCAATTTGTTTTGAAACTGCTTCGATTGTTTTTGTGAAGGTTTTAGAAAGCCTGACCTGTCACTAAACATAAAAGCGAATTGGTATGGCCTAGGATACGCACATATAAAACAACATTTACTTCTTATTTGAACTTTTGTATGATAAAATTACAAAAAACAAGAGGGCCATGATGGCCCAATATCGCTCACCTGATTATAAACCCTGCACAATTTTCACCAAAAGGAATAATTTGAACATCTTGGTAGAAAACCACAAGATGATGCTACATACCAATTATCAAAACTCTAGGCAGTCTAGTTTTAGGCAAGAAGATATTAATATGTTTTCCCTATATAAGTCTATGTTAAACGGCGACCCCCCGAGTGGGGCCAATTTTGACCCCAGGGGCATAATTTGAAAAATCTTGGTAGAGGACCACTAGATGATGCTACATACCAAATATCAAAGCTCTATGCAGTGTAGTTTAGACAAGAAGATTTTTATATGTTTTCCCTATATAAGTCTATGTAAAACGGTGATCCCCGGGGCTGGGCTAATTTTGACCCCAGGGGCATATTTTGCACAATCTTGGTAGGGGACCACTAGATGAAGCTACACACCAAATATCAAAGCTCTTAGGCATTGTAGTTTTAGACAAGAAGATTTTTATATGTTTTCCCTTAGTATATAAATCTAAGTAAAATGGTGACCCCCAGGGTGGGGCCAATTTTGACCCGAGGGGAATAATTTGAACAACCTTTGAACCGGACCTCTAGCTAAGTCTACATACCAAATATGAAAGCCCTGGGCCAAGCAATTTCGGAGAAGAAGATTTTTTTAAGGTTTTCTCTATATAACTCTATGTAAAACTAAGGGCGGGGCCAATTTTGACCCCAGGGACATAATTTGAACAATCTTTGTAGAGGACCTCTAGCTGAGTCTACATACCAAATATGAAAGCCCTGGGCCAAGCGGTTTCGGAGAAGAAGATTTTTAAAGGTTTCCCCTATATAACTCTATGTAAAACTAAGGGCCCCCGGGGCGGGGCCAATTTTGACCCCAGGGGCATAATTTGAACAATCTTTGTAGAGGACCTCTAGCTGAGTCTACATACCAAATATGAAAGCCCTGGGCCAAGCGGTTTCGGAGAAGAAGATTTTTAAAGGTTTCCCCTATATAACTCTATGTAAAACTAAGGGCCCCCGGGGCGGGGCCAATTTTGACCCGAGGGACATAAGTTGAACAATCTTTGTAGAGAACCTCTAGCTGAGTCTACATACCAAATATGAAAGTCCTGGGCCAAGCAATTTCGGAGAAGAAGATTTTTTAAAGTTTTCTCTATATAACTCTATGTAAAACTAAGGGCCCCCGGGGCGGGGCCAATTTTGACCCCAGGGGCATAATTTGAACAATCTTTGTAGAGGACCTCTAGCTGAGTCTACATACTAAATATGAAAGCCCTGGGCCAAGCGGTTTTGGAGAAGATTTTTAAAGGTTTCCGCTATATAACTCTATGTAAAACTAAGGGCCCCCGGGGCGGGGCCAATTTTGACCCCAGGGACATAATTTGAACAATCTTTGTAGAGGACCTCTAGCTGAGTCTACATACCAAATATGAAAGTCCTGGGCCAAGCAATTTCGGAGAAGAAGATTTTTTAAAGTTTTCTCTATATAACTCTATGTAAAACTAAGGGCCCCCGGGGCGGGGCCAATTTTGACCCGAGGGACATAATTTGAATAATCTTTGTAGAGGACCTCTAGCTGAGTCTACATACTAAATATGAAAGCCCTGGGC
This sequence comes from Spisula subtruncata, assembly GCA_963678985.1. NCBI lineage: Eukaryota > Metazoa > Mollusca > Bivalvia > Venerida > Mactridae > Spisula > Spisula subtruncata. Next base: position 43,582,908 of record OY787671.1, read on the forward strand.
CAAGCGGTTTTGGAGAAGAAGATTTTTAAAGGTTTCCGCTATATAACTCTATGTAAAACTAAGGGCCCCCGGGGCGGGGCCAATTTTGACCCCAGGGACATAATTTGAACAATCTTTGTAGAGGACCTCTAGCTGAGTCTACATACCAAATATGAAAGCCCTGGGCCAAGCGGTTTCAGAGAAGAAGATTTTTTAAGGTTTCCCCTATATAACTCTATGTAAAACTAAGGGCCCCCGGGGCTGGGCCAATTTTGTCCGCAGGGACATAATTTTAACAATCTTTGTAGAGGACCCCAAGGTGATGCTACATACCAAATATGAAAGCTCTAGGCCTTACCGTTTCAGAGAAGAAGATTTTTGAAGTTTCCTTTTTGAAAATCTATTTTTAGCCTGTGTGACCTAGTTATGCGACGGACTGGAATTTTTTTAACAACTTTGGTAGAGGTCCACCCAAGGAACATTCCTGTTAAGTTTTATCAAATTTGGCCAAGCGGTTTAGGAGGAGAAGTCGTTTGAAGAAATTGTTGACGGACGCACGACGCACGACGCACGCCGCACGACGCACGACGCACGACGGACGACGGACATCTCGGCATGACAAAACCTCACCATGACCACATTGTGGTCAGGTGAGCTAAAAACAACAGTATAATAATAGAGAATTCAACAACAACACGTATATTGTAAATATTGTATTGACATTTCGGCCGAAGCCGTTTTCAGAATAACGATAATAATATTTGTTTTAAAAAACAACAAAAGATTAGATCTTTTTGTAGATTCAGGCTTTGAAAGTGGTTCCATTGAGTAACAGATTTTAGACCAAGGGTTTCTTGAAGCTTTATTAAGTGCGTCGCATTTAGTTGCAATCAATGGCATTGTGTACGTTTGATATTTGTCTGCATATAAGTATTTTTGTAGCTTCGGAATGTGAAGTGGTGTCATTGACTGTATATCAAGGTTGTCGTTAGTTGTCTTGGAACTTTCTTTCAAGCATCACATAAAGTTGGAACCCAGCGCATTGTGTTTGTCTGCATATTTTGTATTTGCACAAAGGTTTATGGTTTGGCAATAATACGATTATGGTTATTACAAAATAATATTAACAAAGCCAGACAGAATCCAATATTGCCAGAACTTCATCTAAAACTATACGTCTTATTCTAATAATGTGAACAGTTAAGTACCATTCCTTTTTTGTACAGTCATTGTTCACAGACTTTCAAGAGCTGTGTTTATGTCACGATCGCGTGTAACTAGAAAATAGCTAAGTGTTATAGATTATATGTGTATATAGTAGACAATCCACCGTGTTATTAAAGAGTTGCCACTAAATGGCCTACGTCTAATCCAAGAGCTTTGGAATGGATTACCTCGTGAGTGTCAATACTATTAACGGTGAGTGTGCTGCAAATGTTTTACCGCGAAGTAATGTTCACATGTAGTTAATATAACTCTGTGTTATAGCAAAATATTGGAAATAAGTTTTTTCTGCAAGCCGGAATTCCCCAGAAGTGTGGGTTGTGTACGTCTGTCTTGTGAACGTTTTAGTTCCCAATAATAACTTAGTCCTCGTAACGTATCGTATTATATTTGGGAAAATAGGCGTTTGTGTTCACATTTTAGCAACAAAATTCTAACGAATAATAGTCTGCACAATCCATTGCGCAATTGTTAAGTAAAAATTGAGTATTCATCATGTTATTTCGCAATGGATATCAATAGTAAGCTGTATAGTTTAGATAATTGTATTTCGCGCTGTTTTTATTGTGATAAAACCGGTATGCAAATCAGCCGAATACCTCTCAAACTATCAAAAGATTGGAGTTATTGAAACTTAAAAATGGTTTCTGTGGACGAAACATGATGGCCGTGAATGTGAATATCTTACCCAACACTGGACTCAGACTGAGAAAGTTCTCATTTATGAACCAAGCTGCACTGTATTGCTGTAAATTTATAAGCTTATGCCACGAATGAATTAATGTTCATTTCTTATTTGCAAGCTTAAGTGACAATATATAATTACTCCAGGAGATATTATAGAGCAAATAAATCGACTGTTAGACGATACTGAGTGTCAAGACAATTTTCTCCTTCAAGGCGATACAGTTTGTTCTTTAATTGGCTTACACATCTATGATATGTCGGAGAAAATCGATTGAACAAGTCTAACGCAATGCTGCATGAAAACGATGAGAAAATAGAACGATTCTGATGTTGTTCTGCTATTTTCCGATGACAAAAATCAGACTTTATTTTGTCTTAATCTTAAGTTTAAGGTATTGACTTAAATTGTTACAGTTATCCAGTAGCATTTGACACAGAATAGTTGGTTAATAGTGCCTCCGTAGCTCAATGGTTAGTGCGCTTGCCGTCTAATCTGGCGACCCGGGTTCAAATCCGAGGTGAGGTACATATATATGTCTGCCATGTTTCAGTAGAAATAAAGCAAATAAAGGCTATGCTCGGAATAATTCATTTAAAAAATTTTAAAAAATAGTAGGACACGAACCAAAGCCACACAGCTACGGCGTAAATAAATAGTAATGTAAATAAGTAGCAAGTCTTACTTCCGTTAGTTAAATATGATCGGTGTGATTTTCAATGAACTTACACAGAATTGGCTTAACAATAATGTCATTGATTGCTAGAAGACATTAGACATTAGTTAGAGTACGATTTTGTATTTAGAAATGCCGAGCATATTGCTTGCATAGCCTTAAATTACCTTTCAATTTCCTATGAATATGGAAGGCATTGTGAATGTGTAGGAAGATCTTTACACCTATAAACTAAGAAATATTTACATTCAAACATATCTTGAAACTGATTATGTTACATAATGTACATGCACGCCCACAAGGGATGTTAAGACTTCGAACAATGAACAAGATTATACGGAGGTGGTTTAGACTGCAATGGTTGATAACTTTTGTATCGGTATGCTGAAACAAGGTCGTCTAGGCCGATTAGGTAGTTCGAAGTTGGTCTGGAATTTCAGCGTCTATGGTTATTTTCTCGTTTAGTTTTTGTACGTGTAGCCATGTGTCGTGTGAGTTTGGTGTGTGGTGTGGTATTGGTTTATGTGCTCGGTCGTATAAGTCGAGTGTTGTATTCCCTGTCCGAATTTCGAGTATCTTTTTTCATTGCAGATAAAGGCTTAAACAAGAAGTAAAAAGCGCAAAAGAAGGAAAACAAACATATTACAATAGTCAATTGCCAATTTTAGTCAGACAAACAACAATTGCATATTACATTTGCATAATATTACAATATATGTGCATGCTACACACTTTATTGAATATATATTGTCCTGTATAAGGTTTGCATAAATAAAGCGGTCTTTATATTCTCGAAATAGTAAAAAATGTGTTGGGAGTATGTTAGTTCGGCGTTCAAACCGTTAAAAATGATCCGGCCATTCAACCACGATATTTCATATTTCAACTTCACCTGATTATTGGACTGCCTAATAAAATCTACATTCGAGTCTCCGTAGGGCGACTATTTCTCTCATGTGGGCGTGACAACCAACATCGATTTGCCGCACCCAGGAAAAGACACTGACCTTTCAGGTGCTAATTTACACTTTATTTGAATGGAGCATGTGGCTTATTCTTGCTCAGAGAAATTAACTCGTGATCCAAATAAGTTTGTTCATAACCTCAACAATAATTGACCAAACCAAACGTATTAAAACAAGCTAGACAATAAAGGAAGTGTGTCAAATAAATGAAATATGTTCTAGTTTTGGGACGTTTTAACATACTATTTGTAATACTATTGAACCTGGTTTGACGTGTTTATAGACCATACATTTTGGTTCATTTAGATGTAATGCCACCTCAGGGAAAGATAACCAAGTTTTACACCGATGGCATAAATGTTTTAACTACCTACCATATAAGATTCTCACCTCATAACACACTATATTACAGCTTCAAATTGTGTTAGTTTCGTTTTAATTATTTAAACCGTTTTGAAATAAGTTCTACAACTGTAATGAACTCAATTAAACACGTCTATGAGTACGAGTGAAATTACTAGCACCAGCATCATTCTGTCGTAGAACGTAGTGACAATAACTGCCACATTCGTGTAAGAAAGAGAAGTTTACTTCCATATAACTTCAATGAGCACAAATAAACTGCAGTGTAAGTGACAACATCATCAACTTTTGTAGGACATAGTGACAATAACTTGTATACTCATGGAGAAGAATACACTCGTCATTTATTTGGATTAATGAACACACTTAAACCATGGTGAAAAGAGAAGCATCGACGACCTAAGTAAAAGTTGGTGATAATAACTGTCACACTCATGTCAGTAAGATATAATATATGACACATGACTTTCCTTGTATCCAGGTTAGTATAGCCAGTACGTATAAAGTTATACGTACCACGTGTAGTATAAGTTATTGAGTTTATTCCAATAAATCGATGCGTATTTTGCGTTTTTTATGGTCATATGATATAAAGAATATATTACTCGTTGTCAATTGATATATTTATATTAAACTTGTTCAGGAAATATTATTAAGCTCGCCAGATATATAAATTTATATCAGTTGACAACTCTTGATAGATCCTCTATATACATTCTTTGCGAATCTTATGAACCAAATTACACTACAATGAATGAGGAAGCATCAACAACTTTCGAAGCAGTTTGTGAAAATTCACATTCGTAAAAATAAGAAAATATGCATTGAATTGGACTCTAATGAACATAATTAGAATATAGCGAAAAGGAAGCATCGACATCTTTTCAGAAGTTGGCAACAATAACTGGTATACTCGTGTAGATTCAATAACATTTTTGAATTATTATAACAATTGATATAATTATAGTGACAGCATGCTAAGCAAAACCAGAAGGTGTGTTGAGACACAATCTGTTGAATATGTTTATGTTGTTGCTTTTGCTGTATTGTATTTTCATTCTCGTCTTTATATCCATTGTATAAGTAAACACAGGTACAAACAGGTTGATCACAAACAATTGAAAACGGAACCCAAATTTCAGATTAATGTTTGAAAGGACTCAGATAATAATACCAAAGGACCAATAAATGTATAGGGCGGTTTTACAACCGAGCAAATGGGACAGGGAAGGTAGCACTTTACTCAACCAGCCGTGCACAGAAAACAGCATCAGCACAATAAACCCAACTTCTCGGAGCAATGCCTACACATTACCCAACGAAAACTCGAGCAAATCGGACAGCTAGAGTATCAATCTTAACAGCAACCAAACAAGAGAAGAACACCATCCAGTGACTAAGAAAAAACAAACAAAGATTAAAATAAGAAAACATAAAAAGCCACCTACTGCAACATGACTCAGGCAATGCTGTGTACCGCCTCCGTCGTCAAATTACCTGGGTAAGAACTATTAACCACGATTTAATCTTAATGAGGGACTATGCATTGATTAGACAATGGCAACCATACACCACGATGACGATCACAAAACACAAGGATGATCCACCAAACAAGGACAATCCGAAGTCAATTCGAAGAACAGAGAAGGCTGCAAGTTCTGAAATCCAATTCATATTTCATAATCGTCTTCGTCTTCCGTAATTAGATCAGGAGTCGATTCCGACTGTAAATGTTGATTCCTCTATGTTACCTTAACGTAATATCCAAGGTTAACGTAATTTCTCTTGATCTGTTTCGAATAGCTATGTGATGAAGTCCGAGATATTCCGTATGAGAAAGCAATTTGTATCTATTTATAGAATTTTATCAACGAGGAATCGATCAGCTACTAAACCGGTATGCATAACCATGAGCAAGATTACAAGCACCCCTTTGGTAAAACAATATGTAGATTTCTACAGGATATATGTCGGTAATGTTTGTTCGATCAGACTTCATTACACATGCTGGGAGAATATCAGTGATAAACAATACATCACGAACGCAGAAAAAGAAATGATTCCTTTCCAATTCAAATGTTATCATTCAATAAGTTCTTATTATAAAGACGTGATCGATCACCATCTAGTTATATCAAGATGCTCTTTCATATTCGACGCTTTAGGTGAATATTTACTTGGAAAGATCAAGATCTTTACCAAAATGGCACATCTTAATTCAATTGAAAACCTCATACAATGGATTTCCGTGCATGGCGTTGTACAACGAAACATATAAGACTAATTCGCGTACTGTATTATTGATGATACATTTATACAGTTTGTAAATATTACCAATGAATGAAAAGGAAAATTTAAAGTATTCGATTGTTTTAAACCGTTTTTACCGCCGAATAATTATGTTGATCGGCGTATGTTGGTGTTTGATTTTGCATAATGATTGAGACAAGAATGTTCTTGATTTATATATTATGTTCGACGGAAACAGTCATTATACTCGGCCGTTTTGTGCCAGCTCAGCGTAATTGGCAATTGCATCCGGTTTCGAAGGAAAATACAAATCGTTTGCATGATACAAGGAAATCGGACGCGCTGTCCTGGATCTTTTCGAATCGACTTCTTTGTTCTTTAACATACCCGTTGTACACAGTATCAGCGGCAAATACCGAACGTGTTTTTACAAAGAGTATACTTGCTTTCCTCAACAAAGCAATATAAAAAGCACGCATATAAAATCACTTTTTGTTTGCACTTGGGTACAATAGAATTCCATATAAAAAAAACAAGAAAAAGGTTGGTCCTGAAATGTGTTTAGTATTTTAATGGTGCCATCGTTATATACAAACTGTATATTAAGGATGATGCCAATTTCCTTGTTACGCTTTGTTACGCGCATTACATTTAGTTTCAAGCCAGGGCATTGTGTATGTCTGCATATTTTGTACTTGCACAACGGTTTATATGCTTTGGCAATAATACGTTCATGGTTATTACAAAATAATATTAACATAGACAGACAGAATCCAATATCGGCAGAATTTCATCTAAAACTAATCGTCTTATTCTAATAATGTGAACAGCAGTTAAGTACCGTTCCTCTTTCTCCCTATAGTCGTTGTTCTCAGACGTTCAAGAGATGTGTTTATGTCACGATAGCGTGTACCTAAGACTTAGCTTGAATGTTATAGATTATATGCGTATATCGAAGACGATCTACAGAGTTATTTACGTGTCTGAGTTGAGACTAAATGACCAATGTCTAATCATAGAACTACGAAATGGATTACCTCGCGAGTGTCAATACTATTAGTCGTGACTGCGCTGCAAATATTTTACCGCGAAGTATCGTTCACATAAAGTTAATATCACTCTGTGTAATGACAAAGTATTGGAAATGATATTTTTCTAGCAACCGGTATTTCCTCGGAATTTGGGCTGTGAACGCCTGTCTTATTACCCATAATAACTTAGTCCTCGTAACGTATCGTATAATAGTTGGGAAAATAGGCGTTTGTGTTCACATTTTAGCAACAAAATTGTAACGAATAGAAGTCTGCACAATACATTTCAATTGTTAAGTAAAAATTGAGTATTCATCATGTTATATCGCAAAGGATATCGAAAGTAAGCTGTATAGTTTAGATAATTGTATTTTGTGCTGCTTTTATTGTGTTAAAACGGTATGCAAATTAGCCGAATACCTCTCAAACTAGCGAAAAATTGCAATTATTTAAACTTAAAATTGGTTTCTGCTGGCGAAACATGATGGCCGTGAATATGAATATCTTACCCAACACTGGACTCAGACTGAGAAAGTTCTCATTTCTGAACCAAACTGTACTGTATTACTGTAAAAATGTAAACTTCTGCCACGAATGAATTAATGTTCATTTCTTATTTGCAAGCTTAAGTGACAATATATAATTACTCCAGGAGATATTAAAGAGCAAATAAATCGACTGTTAGACGATACTGAGTGTCAAGACAATTTTCTCCTCCAAGGCGATATAGTTTGTTCTTTAATTGGCTTATACATCTATGATATGTCGGAGAAAATCGATTGAACAAGTCTAAGGCAATGCTGCATGAAAACGGAGAGAAATAAGAACGGTTCTGATGTCGTTCTGCTATTTTCCGATGACAAATATTCAGACTTTATTTTGTCGTAATCTTCTGTTTAAGGTATTGACTTTAATTGTTACAGTTATCCATTAACATTTGACACAGTATAGTTGGTTAATAGTGCCTCCGTAGCTCAATGGTTAGTGCGCTTGCCGTCTAATCTGGCGACCCGGGTTCAAATCCGGGGTGAGGTACATATACTCGTATATGCCTGCCATGTTTCAGTAGAAATAAAGCAAATAAAGGCTATGCTCGGCATAATTCATTTAAAAAAAAAAATAAAAAAAATAGTAGGACACAAACCAAAGCCACACAGCTACGGCGTAAAGAAATAGTAAAGTAAATAAGTAGCAAGTCTTACTTCAGTTAGTTAAATATGATCGGTGTGATTTTCAATGAACTTTCACAGAACTGGCTTAACAATAATGTCAAGACTTAAATTAAGTGATAGCTAGCAGATATTAGACATTAGTTTGAGTATGATTTTGTGTTTAAAAATGCCGAACATAGTGCATGCATAGCCTTGAATAATGTTTCGATTTCTCCTTAATATGGAAGGCATTGTGAATACAAAAACGTGTAGGGCGATCTTTACACCTGTTAACTAATAAATATTTACATTCAAACAGATCTTGAAACTGATTGTGTTACATAATGTACATGCACGCCCACAAGGGATGTTAAGACTTCGAACGAAGAACAAGATTATACGGAGGTGGTTTAGACTGCAATGGTTTATAACTTCAGTATTGGTATGCTAAAACAAGGTCATCTAGGCCGATTTTGTAGCACGAAGTTGGTCTGGAATTTCAACGTCTATGGTTATTTTCTCGTTTATTTTTTGTACGTGTAGCAATGTGTCGTGTGAGTTCGGTGTGTGGTGTGTGGTGTGGTATTGGTTTATGTGCTGGGTCTTGTAAGTCGAGTGTTGTTTTCCCTGTCCGATTTTCGAGTATCTTTTTCATGGCCGATAATGGCTAATACAAGTAGTGAAAAGCGAGAAAGAAGAAAAACAAACATATAACACTAGTCAGTTGCAAATTTTAGTCAGACAAACAACAATTGCATATTACATTTGCATAATATTACAATATATGTGCATGCTACACACTTTATTGAATATGTATTGTCCTGTATAAGGTATGCATAAATAAAGCGGTCTTTATATTCTCGAAATAGTAAAAACCGTTAAAAATGATCCGGCCATTCAACCACGATATTTCATATTTCAACTTCACCTGATTATTGGACTGCCTAATAAAATCTACATTCGAGTCTCCGTATGGCGACTATTTCTCTCATATGGGCGTGACAACCAACATCGATTTGCCGCACCCAGGAAAAGACACTGACCTCTCAGGTGCTAATTTACACTTTATTTGAGTGGAGCATGTGGCTTATTCTTGCTCAGAGAAATTAACTCGTGATCCAAATAAGTTTGTTCATAACCTCAACAATGATTGACGAAACCAAACGTATTCAGAAAAAACAAGCTAGACAATAAAGGAAGTGTGTCGAATAAGTGAGATATGTTCTAGTTTTGGGACGTTTTAACATACTATTTGTAATACAATTGAACCTGGTTTGACGTGTTTATAGACCATACATTTTGGTTCATTTAGATGTAATGTGACCTCAGGGAAAGATAACCAAGTTTTACACCGATGGCATAAATGTTTTAACTACCTACCCTATAAGATTCTCACCTAATAACACACTATATTACAGCTTCAAATTGTGTTAGTTTCGTTTTAATTATTTAAACCGTTTTGAAATAAGTTCTACAACTGTAATGAACTCAATTAAACACGTCTAAGAGTACGAGTGAAATAACTAGCACCAGCATCATTCTGTCGTAGAACGTAGTGACAATAACTGACACATTCGTGTAAGAAAGAGAATTTTACTTCCGTATAACATCAATGAGCACAAATAAACTACAGTGTAAGTGATAACATCATCAAATTGTATAGAACGCAGTGACAATAACTTGTATACTGAGTAAGAAGAATATACTCGTCCATTATTTTGATTTATGAACACAATTAAACTACAGTAAAAGGAGAAGCATCGACAACTTAAGTAAAAGTTGGTGATAATAACTGTCACATTCATGTAAGTAAGAGCATTTACGTCCTGTACGACTCTAATGAACAAATTTACACTACAATGAATGAGGAAACATCAAGAACTTTTGAAGCAGTTTGTGAAAATGCACATCCCTAAAAGTAAGAGAATATGCATTGTATTGGACTCTAATGAACAAAATTAGAATATAGCGAATGAGGAAGCATCGACATCTTTTCAGAATTTGGCGACAATAACTGGTATACTCTTGTAGATTCAATAACATGTTTGATTTATTATAACAATTGATATAACTTTAGTGACAGCATGCTAAGTAAAACCGGAAAGTGTGTTGAGACACAATCTGTTGAATATGTTTATGTTGTTGTTTTTGTTGAATTGTATCTGCATTCTCGTCTTTATATCCATTGTATAAGTATACACAGGTACTAACAGGTTGCTCACAAAGAATTGAAAACGGAACTCAAATTTCAAATTAATGTTTGAAAGGATTCAGAAAATACTACCAAAGGACGAATACATGTAAAGGACGGTTTTACAACCGAGCAAATTGGACAGGGAAGGCAGCTCTCAACTCAACCAGCCGTGCACAGAAACCAGCATCAACAAAATAAACCAAACTTCTCGGAGCAATGTCCACACATAACCCAGCGAAAACTCGAGCGAATCGGACATCTAGATTATCAATCTAAACAGCAACCAAACAAGAGAAGAAAACAATCCGATGTCTAAAAGAACAAAAAACAAAGATTAAAATAAGAAAACTTAAAAAGCCACCTACAGCAACATGACTCTGGCAGTCTACCGCCTCAGTTGTCACATGACCTGGGTAAGAACTAGTTACCACGATCGATTCTTAATGAGTGACAATGCATTTATAAAACAATTACAAACAAACACCACAATGACGATCACAAAACCCTAGGACTAAACAAGGACAATCCGAAGTCAATTCGAATAAAAAAGAAGACAACAAAATCCAAAATCCAAAATCCAATTCATATTTCATAATCGTCTTCGTCTACCGTAATTAGATCAGGAGTCGAGGCCGACTGTAAATGTTGATTCTTCTATGCTACCTTAACATAATATCCAAGGTTAACGTAATTCCTCTTGATCTGTTTCGAATAGCTATGCGATGAAGTCCGAGATATTGCGTATGAGAAAGCAATTTGTATCCATTTATAGAATTGTATCAACGAGGAATTGACCAGCTACTAAACTGGCATGCATAACCATGAGCAAGATTGCAAGCAACCAATTGATAAAACAATATGTAGATTTCTACATGATATACATGTATGTCGGTTATGTTTCTTCGGTCAGACTTCATTACACATACTGGGAGAATATCAGTGATAAGCAATACATCACGAACGTAGACAACAAATTATTCCTTTCCAATTCAAATGTTATCATTCAATAATTTCTTTATTATGAAGACGTGATCGATCACAATCTAGCCAAAATTATGCAAGTTATATCAAGATGCTTTTTCATATTCGACGCTTTAGGTGAACATTCACTTGGAAAGATCAAGATCTTTGCCAAAATAGCACATCTTAATCCAATTGAAAACCTCATACAATGGATTTCCTTGCATGGCGTCGTACAACGAAACATATAAGACTTATTCGCGTACTGTATTATTGATGATGCATTTATACAGTTTGTAAATATTACCAATGAATGAAAAGGAAATATAAAATATTTGATTGTTTTAAACCGTTTTTACCGCCGAATAATTATGTTGATCGGCGTATTTTGGTGTTTGATTTTGCATAATGATTCAGACAAGGATAATCTTGTATTATATATTATGTTCGACGGAAACAGTCATTATACTCGGCCGTTTTGTGCCAGCTCAGCGTAATTGGCAATTGCATCCGGTTTCGAAGGAAAATACAAATCGTTTGCATGATACAAGGAAATCGGACGCGCTGTCCTGGCTCTTTTCGAATCGACTTCTTTGTTCTTTAACATACCCGTTGTACACAGTATAAGCGGCAAATACCGAACTTGTTTTTACAAAGAGTATACTTGCTTTCTTCAACAAAGCAATATAAAAAGCACGCATATAACATCACTTTTTGTTTGCACTTGGGTACAATAGAATTCCATATAAAAAAAAAACAAGAAAAAGGTTGGTCCTGAAATGTGTTTAGTATTTTAATGGTGCCATCGTTATATACAAACTGTATATTAAGGATGATGCCAATTTCCTTGTTACGCTTTGTTACGTGCATTACATTTAGTTTCAAGCCAGGGCATTGTGTATGTCTGCATATTTTGTACTTGCACAACGGTTTATATGCTTTGGCAATAATACGTTCATGGTTATTACAAAATAATATTAACAAAGCCAGACAGAATCCAATATTGCCAGAACTTCAACTAAAACTAAACGTCTTATTCTAATAATGTGAACAGCAGTTAAGTACCGTTCCTCTTTCGATATAGTCGTTGTTCTCAGACGTTCAAGAGATGTGTTTTTGTCACGATAGAGTGTACCTAAGACTTAACTTGAATGTTATAGATTATATGCGTATATTGAAGACGATCTACAGAGTTATTTACGTGTCTGAGTTGAGACATAATGGCCTATGTCTAATCCTAGAACTACGAAATGGATTACCTCGCGAGTGTCAATACTATTAGCGGTGACGGTGCTGTAAATGTTTTACCTCGAAGTAACGTTCATATAAAGTTAATATCACTCTGTGTTATGGCAAAATATTGGAAATAAGTTTTGTCTGCAAGCCGGAATTCCACAGAAGTGTGTGCTGTGTACGTCTGCCTTGTGGACGTTTAAGTTCCCTATAATAACTTAGTCCTCTTAACGTTTGGTATAATAGTTGGGAAAATAGTTGGGAAAATAGGCGTTTTTGTTCACATTTTTGCAACTGAATGGTAACAAATAATAAGTGTTAACTACCTTCCGCTTTTTGTGACGTTTTGTAACATAGTTTGTTTAAATTAATGAATAGGTTTTGACTTTTTGATAGTCTATATATTTTGGTTCATTTAGCTTTAATGTCACCTCAGGGACAAATTACAAAGTGTTATGCGATGAAATAAATGTTTTAACTACATACCCTATAAGTTTCTCACCTCATAACACACTATATTACAAGTTAAAATTGTGTTAGTTTCATTTTAATTATTTAAACTGCGTTGAAATAAGTTCTACGACTGTAATGAACTCAATTAAACACGTCTAAGAGTACGAGTGAAATTACTAGCACCAGTATCATTCTGTCGTAGTACGTAGTGACAATAACTGACACATTCGTGTAAGAAAGAGAATTTTAGTTCCGTATGAATTCAATAAGCACAAATAAACTGCAGTGTAAGAGATAACATCATCAACTTTCGTAGAACACAGTGACAATAACTTGTATACTCATGGATAAGAATATACTCCTCCGTTATTTGGATAAATGAACACAATTAAACCACAGTGAAAAGAGAAGCATATACAACTTAAGAAACAGTTGGTGTCACACTGATGTAAGTAATATAATATACATTCGGTACGGCTCTAATGAACCAAATTACACTACAGTGAATGATGAAGCATCAACAACTTTCGAAGCAGTTTGTGACAATTTTCATTCGTAAAAGTAAGATAATATGCATTGTATTGGACTCTAATGAACAAAATTAGAATATAGCGAATGAGGAAGCATCGACATCTATTCAGACGTTGGCTACAATAGCTGGTATCCACGTGTAGATTCATTAACATGTTTGATTTATTATAACAATTGATATGATTTTAGTGACAGCATGCTAAGCAAAATCGGAAGGTGTGTTGAGACACAATCTGTTGTATACACAGGTGCAAAGCGATTGATCACAGAAAATTGAAAACGGAACCAAAATTTCAAATTAATGTTTGCAAGGACTCAGATAATATTACCAAAGGACCAATAAATGAATAGTACGGTTTTACAACCAAGCAAATTGGACTGGAAAGGCAGCACTCAACTCAACCAGCCGTGCACAGAAAACAACATCAACACAATAAACCCAACTTCTCGGAGCAATGCCCACACATAACCCAACGAAAGATCGAGCAAATCGGACAGCTAGAGTATCAATCTAAACAGCAACCAAACAAGTGAAGAACACAACCCAATGTCTAAGAAAAAACAAACAAAGATTAAAATTTAAAAAAACCATAAAATTCCAACCTACAGCAACACGACTCTGGCAATCTACCGCCTCAGTCGTCACAGGATCTGGGTAAGAACTAGTAAACACGATCGAATCTTAATGAGGGACAATGCATTTATAAGACAATTACAACCATACACCACGATGACGATCACAAAACACATGAACACTCCACTAAACAAGGACAATCCGAAGACAATTTGAAGAACAGAGAAGACTACTAGTTCCAAAAGCCAATTCATATTTCATAATCGTCTTCGTCTACCGTAATTAGATCATGAGTCGATTCCGACTGTAAATGTTGATTCCTCTATGCTACCTTAACATAATATCCAAGGTTAACGTAATTTCTCTTGATCTGTTTCGAATTGCTATGCGATGAAGTCCGAGATATTGCGTATGAGAAAGCAATTTGTATCTATTTATAGAATTTTATCAAAGAGCAAGCGAGCAGCTACTAAACCCGTATGCATAACCATGACCAAGATTGCAAGCAACCCTTTGATAAAAACAATATGTAGATTTCTACATAATATATGTCGGTAATGTTTATTCGATCAGACTTCATTACACATGCTGGGAGAATATCAGTGATAAGCAATACATCACGAATGTAGACAAGAAATGATTCCTTTCCAATTCAAATGTTATAATTCAATAAGTTCTTTATTATGAAGACGCGATCGATCACAATCTAGCCAAAATTATGCAAGTTATATCAAGATGCTCTTTCATATTCGACGCTTTAGGTGAATATTTACTTGGAAAGATCAAGATCTTTGCCAAACTGGCACATCTTAATTCAATTTAAAACCTCATACAATGGATTTCTTTGCATGGCGTTGTAGAACGAAACAAATAAGACTTATTCGCGTTCAGTATTATTGATGATACATTTATACAGTAAATATTACCAATGTATGAAATAAATATAGAATATCCGATTGTTTTAAACCGTAGTTACCACCGAATAATTATGTTGATCGGCGTATGTTGGTGTTTGATTTTGCATGATGATTGTGACAGGAATGTTCTTGATTTATATATTATGTTCAACGGAAACAGTCATTATACTTGGCCGTTTTGTGCCAGCTCAGCGTAATTGGCAATTACATCCGGTTTCGGAGGGAAATACTAATCGTTTACATGATACAAGGAATTCGAGCGCGGTGTCCTGGCTCTTTTCGAATCGACTACTTTGTTCTTTAACATACCCGTTGTATACAGTATGAGCGGCAAATACAGAATATGTTTTTACAAAGAGTATACTTACGTTCATCAACATAACAATATAAAGTTCACGCATTTGAAATCACTTTTTGTTTGCACTTGTGTACAATATAATTCCATATAAAACAACAAGAAAAAGGTTGGTCCTGAAATGTGTTTAGTATTTTAATGGTGCCATCGTTATATACAAACTGTATATTAATGATGATGCCAATTTCCTTGTTACGCTTTGTTACGCGCATTACATTTAGTTTCACCCAATGGCATTGTGTATGTCTGCATATGTTGTACTTGCACAGCGGTTTATACATGTAGCTTTGGCAATAATAGGTTCATGGTTATTACAAAATAATATTAACAAAGCCAGACAGAATCCAATATTGCCAGAACTTCAACTAAAACTAAACGTCTTATTCTAATAATGTGAACAGCAGTTAAGTACCGTTCCTCTTTCGATATAGTCGTTGTTCTCAGACGTTCAAGAGATATGTTTATGTCACGATAGAGTGTACCTACGACTTAGCTTGAATGGTATAGATTATATGCGTATATTGAAGACGATCTACAGAGTTATTTACGTGTCTGAGTTGAGACTAAATGACCAATGTCTAATCCTAGAACTACGAAATGGATTACCTCGCGAGTGTCAATACTATTAGCGGTGACGGTGCTGTAAATGTTTTACCTCGAAGTAACGTTCACATAAAGTTAATATCACTCTAAAATAAGTTTTGTCTAGAAGCCGGAATTCACCAGAAGTGTGGGCTGTGTACGTCTGTCTTGTGGACGTTTTAGTTCCCTATAATAACTAAGTCCTCTTAACGTTTGGTATAATAGCTGGGAACATAGTTGGGAATATAGGCGTTTTTGTTCACATTTTTGCCACTGACTGGTAACAAATAATAAGTGTTAACTACCTTCCGCTTTTTGTGACGTTTTGTAACATATTCTGTTTAAATTAATGAATAGGTTTTGACTTTTTGATAGTCTATATATTTTGGTTCATTTAGTTTTAATGTCACCTCAGGGACAAATTACACAGTGTTATGCGATGAAATAAATGTTTTAACTACCCTATAAGTTTCTCATCTTATAACACACTATATTACAAGTTTAAATTGTGTTAGTTTCATTTTAATTATTTAAACTGCTTTGAAATAAGTTCTACGACTGTAATGAACTCAATTAAACACGTCTAAGAGTACGAGTGAAAGTACTATCACCAGCATCTGTCGTAGAACGTAGTGACAATAACTGACACATTCGTAGTAAGTAAGATAATAATGTTATCGATCGTAACTACTCGGGTCTTTCCGTGATGAATCCGGAAGCTCCCTCGGATGTATGTAGCGAAGTGATACGTGGAAAAATTCCACACGGTGATTCGGTCATACATGTGTGATGCGGTTTGCCCGAAAATAAACCATAACATATCCATTGCATATGTAAGCTATGATGTTTTTAAAGAACATAAATATATAAAACATGCTAAGTTAAGTGTATATTTATGCCCAAGATGTATAAACAGTGCCGCAAGTTCTATTTTTAATCTTTTTACAAAACCGTTCTGGCTTCGCTAAAAACCGTTAAGAACCATTTGAATAATGGCGACGTTCTAATTTAAGTCCGAGAGATGATTCGTCTTTGAATTGTCCGAGGTGCCCCGATTGGTCACATATATCAACCTACAGTGAATGAAGAAGCGTCAACAACTTTTATAGATGTTGGTGGTAATAACTGACGAAATTGTTAAGGTACCCGTAAGAGAATGTAAGTCCGATTCGAATCTAATGGATAAAGTTAACCTCATTGAATAGTTGATATCCGGAACTCTGTGCAAGGTGGTTTTCCCATTAATTTACATGTAGGTACAAACAAATCTGGCCTAGTTAGACTGGTTTTGTATTCATATGCAAACACAACTGACCCCCACTCTATTGTCCAGATATATATGTGCATGACTCAAAAGGATTATAACGGTAAAACTTTATTTGTACCTACAGATTAGTTGAGATCCGGAGTAGGTCTATTAAGTAGCATGAACAACTTTTGCATAACTAAGTGACAATAACTGGTATAGTCGTTTAAATGAAATACAGTAAAACTTCGTTATGACGAGCATCGATATCACGAGCACCTGGTTTATCTCGAGCAAGTTTTAAACCAGAATCGATTTTTATCATCACTTCATGTCCTTGGGTTATTTCGAGTACCCGGTTTATCTCGAGCATATTATCTGTCACGATCACTCCTCGAGATAACAAAGTTTTACTGTAACCTGCTTGCTTTATTATAATAACTGGTAAAAAGTGCCACCATGCTTTTTTTACTGTGCACTTAATCATCTTATATGGCAAAATAGTGTTTGATCTAATATTGTTGCTGTGACCAAGAAAACCTCAGCAAACGAAAAACGAAGATGGTTCTACGTATAGAAAATGAACCTTTACAACAATCTTCAAAAACTCAGCGTTTGCAGTCAACTATCCCAGGTAGTGATCAGGGTCAGAACTAATAAATACGAGCGAATATAAAGGACGAAACACATCGATAGGAGGACCCATTAAACAAGGACAACTCGAAGCCAATTTGAAGGACAGAGAAGGCTACACTTTATAAAATCCAGTTGATATTTTACGAGTATATGATTCCTCTATGACACCTTAACGAAATATCTATGATCTACATACTTCACTCTATCTGTTTTGAATAGATTTGCCATACAGACCGAGATATTGCGTATGAAAAGCGATTTGTACCCATTTTAGAATTGTATCTTCGAGAAAACCGACCAGCTACTTAACCGGTTATGCATAAACACGAACAAGGTTGCAAGCAAAAATAGGGATGAGAAAGTCCGACAGGGAAGGTAGCACTCAACCTAACCAGCCGAGTACAGAAATCAGTAACACCACGATACAACTGCCCTGAGCAATGCCCAGGCAAACCCATGCCAACAACCCCGGAGCGTGACCTAGTTTAAAACACTAAGGACAGTGACCTAACGTTATGCGACCTAACGAGGCACAACTACAACTTTTCCTAGTTAAAATAATGTGCAAGGTGGGAAATAATATTACATATTCCTAGCAACTACACTGAGCAATGCCCACACATAAGCCGTAGAAACAAAATAAACCCTTTGATAACGATATGTAGATTTCTACATTATATTTCAGGTTATGTTTGTTCGATCCGACTTCATTACACATACTGGGAGAATATCAATGATAAACAATATATCACGAACGTAGACAACAAATTATTCCTTTCCAATTCAAATGTTATCATTCGATAATTTCTTTATTATGAAGACGCGATCGATCACCATCTAGCCAAATGTATGCAAGTTATATCAAGATCCTCTTTCATATTCGACGCTTTGGGTGAAGATTCATATGGAAAGATCAAAATCTTTGCCAAAATGGTACATCTTAAGTCAACTGAAAACTCAATACGAAGGAAGTCATCGTCTGGTGTATTCAACGAAACATACCAGACTCATTCTTGTATCGAATTATCGACGATATGTAAATGACAAGAAGTGTGTACATCTAAGCATGAAAGGAAAAGTTGAAAATGAAGTTGTAAAAGTTAGTTTTACGATAAGTCAAGACTAAATGTCAGACAGTTTTTCCGTATTTTCTCAAAATATCGATTTGGTAGTTACGACCTTCTAATTCTTAGCCATCGATATATTCAACCCGCTCTACTGTGTGTTTCAGCGCTGCAATCAGATATTGAAAAATCAATCAGACAAGAAACAGTAATAACACACAACACAATACCCAAGACAAAACTAAATGATGGTTTGAATCTAAACCGCTTAGGGTAAAAAATTCAGTTGCTAAATTCTGATTGTCCTAGTTTCGGCAGATAAAAATCCGAGCACGTTTAAGAAGTTCACAACTTCATGCGTGAATTTGATAAGTCGCACCAATAAAGATTTATAGCAGTTTTGAACCCTTGAACGTAGTTCCTTTCATACATCAGTTACATAAATAGTTCTTGTTGTAGACAGTATATAGATTTTTGTTATGCTCTATACACATATTGTATATTTTATAAATCTACATACAATTCATACATCCACCAAACGGAACCGATTGCAAAATGTCTGAGCTATATTGTGACGTATGGCTGATATACGATGTCCAAGAATGGCCATTAACAATTTTTTGGGTCGGCGACATAGCGCGGCTCTGAATATGAAGGTTGTAACTATTACTTGCCACCTTAAAAGTTTTTTTGAAGTCTGCACCTTAATGAATTAAATGCGCTTCTATTGAGCCTATTTTCATGAGAATTGGAACTTGTCTTCTTGATTGTAAAAGCTTGTTTTTCTATAAGTAAAGAGTAAATTTCAGACAGTTTTTTTCATGTTTTCTGAAAATATCGATTTTGTATTTATGTCCTTTTCATTCTAAGCCAGCAAATTATTAGGATCGGCGACCGATGTTTTTTACTTTGTTATTGACCTTCTTAATCATTGACCAGCCAATTAATTCCTTGTTACTTAACGAACCAACTATTATTTGCGTTAATATGCTTACCATTTAGTAAATCAGAGGCCTTCTCGCGAAACGTCGTGTAAAAAATAAATAAACACTTTTTGAAGAAGTCTTATTCTGTGCTTGGCGGTTCGTACATCATTACAATTCAGGATACATTTCTTAAAAGACTGCATGTGATTTTGATTCTAAATTACGCTCTTATTGTTCTTAAAATATATCGCTGGCTTAGATTGAGAAGGTCGTAAGTTCGTAAGTGCCACTTACGACCTTATAAGACTAATGTATATTTGAAATCTATGTCATGAGGCGATTCTTATGAGCCTATTTTCAGGAAAATTGGAACTAGTCATGTTGACGAAACTGAAGTTGAAAAATCTGGGATTACCGTAAGTAAAGGGTGATTGTCAGACAATTTTTGTAGTTTTCTCAAAATATTGATTTTGTAGTTACGACCTTCTCATTCTTGTTTTTTTCGTAAGCACATGATACTAGTATTGTTTTGACAAATAAACTCCTGATGCATGGAGTATGATGCAATGCATTAATGATAAATAGCATGCTTACTTCACGTTTAAATGCAATACATGTACGCTTAATGCAATAATGTACGGAGTAATACAATAACTTTATGTTTCAATGCAGTAACTTAAGGTTTTATTGCAATAACTGTGAGTTTAGATACAATAAGCGTACGTTTAATGCACGTTTAATGCAATAACTTCATGTTCCATTGCAGTAACTTCACATTTTAATGCAATAATTTTACGTTTTAACGAAATAACATTAAGTTTTGACGAAACAGTTTTAAGTTTTATTGCAATATATTAATGTTTTAATACAAGAACTGTACTCTTAAAACTATAAATTTATATTTTAATGTCGTAGCTTAACATATAACGACATGACATAAAGTTAGGACAATATAACTTCACAATGTGACGTAATAACGAAATTTATCTTGTTTAAACCTAATAACTGTATACATTCATTACGTTTTTAGTGCAAAAACTTCAAGTTTGAACATAAAATATCACGTTTTGACGAAATAACGCTATAAATAATGACGTTTAAACTAAATAACTGTATACATTTATTACATTTAAAAGAATAACAAAAAGAATGTTGATGTCGTGTTAGGTATATCATACATTTGACTCGCCGACAACTTGTTCATTGCTTATAGCAAGCAGTAATTATCTCTGCATTCATATATTGTAGTCGTCACGCGATGCCTCTCCAAAAACACACCAAACAATTCATGAAACACGGGATCTAGAGCTACTGGATTACAAACAAATCTCAATGTCAATCATAGTACTGCATTGAAATTTAGAATATGTAAATGGCACCCTCCGGGGTCCGTCATCTGACAAAGAATGCTTCCACAAGAGAAATAACTGTGCGTATTTGTGTTGATATCGATTTGGTATCTTGATAAAACTTGCTTTCTAGCTCAATGCAGTTAACCTGTTTGCAAAACTTGCTGAAGCTATTAGCAGTGAAGGTCTTTTCAAAATGTTACGGCCTCGTATTTAACGAAACGTGCCGAATGTTTTTGCAATTTCAAAATGTTACGGCCTTGTATTTAATGAAACGTGTCGAATGTTTTTGCAATTTCAAAATGTTACGGCCTTGTAACTAATGAAACGTGCTGAAATGTATTTTACAATTTCAATTGAAAATTAATGTGTTCCTAGCATTGAAGACCTAAATATGAACGGTACTAGTCTCGTTGCTGAAACTGTTCAGACTTTGATGACAACCTTGGTTAATAATTAAGAAATTGAAGCGGCTCCAAATGTAATGCAATGTAAATGCATTTACAAGACTTTCATATTATTTGACACAAATACCCCATAAAATGGAGAACCCCCAGCTTTTACAGGGGGTTTTCCTTGATTTTTCTTGTCATTGTTACATAGTTATTGACCCTTGCTGATGACTATTGGCCATGATATGTTACACGTGATTATTGTGAATGTCTTACTTAAAGAGGCATTCCCTATAACTAGCATATTTTCCTCTACTATCACATTTCATGAGCTAAATGTACAAAGCACTATCGATAATCATAATTTGTCAGAAGAAAGTGTGCGCAAATATGTCTCTATAATGTCAAAAATATATTTAAAACAGCAGTAATAATTTATCGCTTCCAGCGATTTATTATTATGTGGTCAAAGGGAAACAACTCGGCTCGTTACAGAAATATGTTTTCGTTTTTTTCTCGGTAATTATCGGGATCTTTTTGTTGAAAAGTTGCGGGGTTTAAGCAATAATGATTCTTATTTAATGTATAATATTCCTGAATCGATTAAAACGATCAAAGTTATAGGGAATGCCTCTTTAATGATTCGGCCATAATTTTGTCGCTTAGATTATAAACAGGTATTTTATGATTGAACTTGGTGACCTTTAAACTAGATAAGCAGACATTGAACATGATGTTGATTTATTAAATCTGTTCGAATAAACTAAAAGACTAGAATACGGGTACGAATCAAAGTGCGGAGGTAGCACTCACCAGAAACGACAAAGTACAAAATGCGTTTTTCTTAAACGATCAATATTTATAGCTACTAAAGAGTCTTGTTCAACAGTTGTATCCTATTGTGTTTAAAGTGCACAAGTTTAACTTCGGTCCTCAGTGTTTTTCGCCTATCTTTTTGCACTTTCCTAACAGGAAGTAAAATGAATATAACGCTAAAAAAGGATGTGATCCGAGCGATCTCAGAGTGACTTATGTTCTTACACATTTTGTGTTATTTTGTCGGGGAGAAGGTTTATGTTAGTCAGTAGTCAATACCGGCCTCCGTTGTCTCAAGAAATAATTTTACTGCACTGCCATTAATCGTACTTTCACCATAAACTTCGTACAACAAATTCTAGTGTCTCAGCCGCGGGCAAATCCCGTATAAACAGTCGAAAGTACCACCTACACTATCAACTCGCAAAGACTATTGATGACTAATATGACCGGGAAACAATATACGACAAAATTTCCTCTTTTACTGATGACAATTTTGTGGGGGAATTGTATCTCTTACACTAGAGTTTTGTCTGACAAGCTAGCTTTTGGAGAAATGAATCGATACGGAAAGTGGAAAGTGTATGAAATTCCAGTCGCTATGCATCAGAGCGATTACGGATTATAAAGCGAGATAATATTTAGAGATATATTAGAATGCATAGTTTTATTTCGAAACCGCATTTTATACTGCGCTTTTCGTATTGTGCTACATTTTATCTAAGTATGAGAGTTTCAGGCTTCTATGAGTACACGAACGGAATGGTAATGTGCAAATATAGCCCGAGTATGACAATAATCAATGTTGAGAGTATGGAAACGTTCTTACACAACACTCAAAAATAAAAGAAAATCAGACACGACAGGACAGGCCGCACTCAACACAGAAAACATACAAATTTCACACACCATAGCTACATGACAAATTCCCTAATTCAAACTAACTTAAAGGTGTTCATGCTCAAAACGTTCAAACTGAACAAGCAAAATGTCGGCCTATTTTCGCTACGAAAGAACCATGGTTATTTACATTGTGTAATTTTGCAGCATGGGCATAAAAGTTCGCGAATTTATCATTTTCGCGATCTTTTCAATTCTCGAAAATTAATCCATCGCGAAAATAACTGATTGTTCAGTAGACTAATAGCTAGAGTGAGAGCGTGTAGGCTCCATTGTGTTTGCCGACTAGTTTGATGGATGGATGTGTCACCATCAAGTGTTTAGATTGCCACATATTGTGGAAGCCTAATGGATCGGAAAGTGTGTAATATGTAATCATTTATTGACGGAAATGAACAGTTTATATACCCAAGAAAATCGCTCAGAATAACGCCGTTTTACTAGAATTCTGTAGGAGAACTAGCCGTAGAATAACCAGCACGAGTATACGCCAGATGGCGTCTGTACTTAATGGAAGAAGAAGAAGAACAAGAAGAAAAAAAATAAGAAGAAGAATATGAAGTACATATACCATAATTCTGATCGGGGCCATATAAAAAGAATTTAGACTTTTAGGAATACCTGTTGCTCTACGCTATTCTTTAAAACGCCCTTTAAAAATCTTAACCAGTTCGTTATCTGGCGGTTATACATGTAAGATTTACTGGGCGTTGACAAACTTGCAACGAATTGTATTGTACGACCTCACCAAAGACTCCAAATGTACCTCACCAAATGTAAGACGAAATTGGTCAACTTTTACTCTTATGACTCTTTGACCTATATTTAAGGTTTCAAGTGTAGACTTACGTGCGTATGTATCGGTGGAACGTGGTATTTCTACTCTGTAGACAAAAAATCAACATTTCCAGACAAAATACAGTCGGACAGAGAGCAGCTTTTATACCAGACCTTAACGCTCTTGTTTTTCATTACTAGGAATTATTCATTTGCAGCCTGTCAATTTACGAAAGTCCATAAGCCATTATTTGTCATCGTTGAAGCAATAATGGACCTACATGGACGGGGACGAATAAACAGACGGAGCAAAATCGGCGGCTAGCGTTATCAACGGTGTGTTAATGTGCTACTCTCTATTGCGGAGGATAATAAACACAAGTAATTCACACCATTGTTTGAAGTGAATGAGAATAATACTATTGAGAGTGTTCGTTTATTGGACACAGAATCATATAATGAATGCATTATATGAATTGTGTGGTATCGAATAAACAAGTGTGGCAAATGATACTAAGCAGTGTTTAGTTTTGGAGCGAGTCACTTATAAAATTAGCTTGGAACTCATTAACGTTTGAAATACCAGCCGATAATATGCCATGAATCTTTCCGACTGGTGTTTTGCATATAACTGGCATCTCAATATGTCAATGGTTACTGTACTGACAAAGCTCGTCAAACAGAGGCGATATAATCTCAACATAACGTAAATGCTGAAGCTTATTTTGGCTCAGAAATCATTGAAATAACCATAATATTTCATTAATCTGTATTTTATTCAAGAGGAAATATGGCTTTGAAACAATACACAAATAATGCAAGTTCTATAGGTATAAAACATTTGATATGAGACCGCGACATAATAATTATGTTGCAGTAGGTACTGGAGTAAAAGCAATGGTGTATGGCGTCCAAGGTGCATATAGCTCAGGATAGTGGAGGTTTTCGTAGGACAGACATGCTTAAGTAACACAATACTCTAATTAATGCGTTATTCCTTCGCTATGTGTGTATAGTCTATAACTAGGTCTCTCTCCAATTTCCTCATATCTTTTTGTGGCAACAGAAATAACCTTTATTTTGAACTACATTGTTTGATGTAGTACGCGAATATTCAAGTAAACGTAATCTATCGCGAAACGTTCGGACATTACAGTGAATAATTCCGTGGTGGAACCATATTTAGGGTTCAGCTGTTATTAAAAACTCCAATATTCATGCAATGTTCCCAATAATTACACACAAAAGAGTCAAGAATGCAAATACACAAAACAGAAGATGGGCAAAAATGTCGTACATATTGTTATAGTCGAGAGCTTTGTTTCTTTCGTCTTTATCGACCGAAATTACCAAAAGACTAAACAACGTTAAATTAAAGATTTCCAGAAGGCGAGTCGATACAAAAATGAGCACTGGAGATAGATGAACCCAAATAATTAAGACGGCTGATTTCAAGATACAAATAACTGGTATTGGATCATTTGGATCTCCAAAATAAAACACATGTACATGCGCAAAAAGAATTTGCTAACCTCCCCTGGCTGAGATAACTTGATAATGGCATATGTTCGATATAATTATACTGTAAAATTATAAAATTTGGTAAGGTGATTTTCGCTGAATCAGCGGTAAAATCAATATTCACATGTATGTGCTTTGTATCTTTCGTATTCCGTGGTTTCGGTCAAATTAGTCCTATCAGATTTGTCAGCATCCTTTCGCTACATCACTTTGAAGAACCGTATTATAGACCATCTATCACCAGGTTCCTGTTACAAACATTATTGTGACCAGATCTATCTAAATCTGATAGATTACATTCCCCTCCTTGCACAAGCAAAGAAGTAATCAAGATGACCAACGCGGAATCATATCGTCTTTGAGCTGACATACCATATATAAAAAGAAACATGATTATATTTCCACAGATAAGGTCGCACTAACAAAACTGACAGTGACATACTAACAAAAAGGCAATGGTATGATAACAATAAAAAACATTTAGTATATAAGGTACACCAGTATGTTACCAATAAGTGATTCCACGAAAACTTTCGAAACTTTTAGGGTTTTGCACCACTGTTTCGTACATTACTGGTCAGTGATTACATATTTTACAACCCCCTCTGAACAACGGTATCTTATTGTCTTTTCAAACTTCTAGTTTACGCATTCGTTTGTTAGATGTAAGTGAGTACATATCGCCTAACGTTTCAAACTATTGTGAACTG
Source organism: Spisula subtruncata (assembly GCA_963678985.1). NCBI lineage: Eukaryota > Metazoa > Mollusca > Bivalvia > Venerida > Mactridae > Spisula > Spisula subtruncata. The sequence goes on from OY787671.1 coordinate 43,609,368, forward strand.
TTGTACTGCCTTTCCAAACTTTGTAATTACTTCATATTTCTTAACGTTCCTTCCAGCAGCGAATGTTTCTTTGCTTTATGTATATAACATTCCTTGTCTATATCGCCAAAAGTCTTGTTACTCCAACATTGTCTAGTAAGGTGTATATGGCAAGTTTCACTTTTTATAATAAAGGTTTTGTTGGACGAAGCTTACTATCCAAATAAAACATATTGGAGTATATGTGTATACCTCTAGTAAATGAGAAAAGAGTCAAATTGTTGGAAAAGTATTCCCCTTAACTGTTATATGTATGTCTAACAAGCATATGTGTTAACTTTACTCACAAATACTCTTCATGCGGAACTTAAGGAGGAAGGAATCTTCGTGGTTATTGAAACACAGAACATTAAGGAAGAAACTGTTATATTTGTTAATACGTATTCCCAAATATATGAACACAGCTAAATTGATTACATGTAACACAACGTCTCTCGGAGGTTTACACAGATAATGAAAAGATGAAATAGGTAGAGTGTACGGTGCTTATTAAGCAAGCTATAATTAGTTGTGCCTTCAAACTCGTTTTGGCTTTAATTGGGTAACTGAACTATTTTTCGATGGCCCGTTGCTATAGGAACTGTATTCCCAAATACATGGACACTCCAAAATTGATTACAGTGTAAGGGTAGGGTGTACATGTATATGGCAAGGTTCCCCATGTTGTGATAAATGCTTAGTCCAAATACGCTTTAGTTTGGGTAAATGAAAAATATAATTATACTTCTAGTAAATGAGTAAATGTCATATCCCTCTAGTAATTGAGAAAAGAATCATATTGTTGGAAAACTAGTAGACTTAACTGGTATATATTTGTCTAACCAGCAATGGTATTAACTCTACTCTCACAAAACTCTTCATGTGGAACTTAAGGAGGAAGAAATCTTCTTGGCTATTGAAACAGAGAACATTAGCGACGAAAATGTTATATTTGTTAATACATATTCCCAAATATATGGACACTCTTAAATTGATTACATATATCCCAACGTCTCTCGAGGTTTTTACAGATAATGTAAGATGAGTTGGTTAGAGAGCACGGTGCTTATTAAGCTGCTATAATTATTTGTGCCCCCAAATTCGTATCGACTACGATCAGGATCCTCAAGTTCCACATGACGAATATTTGTGAGAGTAGAGTAAATGCAGTTGATGGTAAGACAGACATGTACCAGTAAAGTCGACTAGTTTTCCAAATATATAATTCTTTTCTCATTTTCTAGAAGTATATACAAACACACGTATATGATTGTTTTCTCATTAACTAGATGTATATGGGATTAGGTGAGTAAGCTTTGTCTAACTGAGCATTTATCAGAGCAAGGGGGAACTTGCCATATACGCCTTACCAGACAGTATTGGAGTAACATGTATTTTCTAATTTTGTAGAAGTATAAATGTATAATGGTATTTTCTCATTTACAAGAAGTACACATGTAAATGGTATATTTACGTTTACTAGAAGTATATGGCATTTGGAGCGTAAGCTTCGTCCAACATACTTGCCATATACACCTTACCAGGCAGAATTGGAGTAACAAGTATCCCTGCGGCGATAAAGACATACGTGTACTACTGTATACATAGGGGAAAGAAACTGTTCGTCGTCTGTAAGGAACGTTAAGAAATATAAACGCATTTACTGGCAACGTAGTAGGGTATATTCTAGAAGTTTGGAAAGACAGTACAATAGTGAAGAGTGGTTGAGACGTTAAGATAAATGTAATCACTTACAGTCAACGTTCGCGTGTATAAACTGAAGTTTTGTTTTGTCATAACATTGAATGCCCCCATGTTTGATGAGGGGGTGTATTGCTTTGCTCATTTCGCCATGTTGGTTGATCTGTCTATCAGTCAGTAGACCAAATGGTTTCCGTATATCAAATCAAAAACTCTTGGCCCTTAACTTGGAGTTGGCGAGCATCAGTAGATGATCCCTAATGATTCTGAGGTCAGTAGATCAAACGGCAAAGTCACTCTGACCTTTGCCATTTCTGACTATTAAATAGGCGTTCCCTAAAGTTTTGATCGTTTCAATCGATTCAGGAATATTATACATTAAATGAGGATCTTTATTGCTTAAACTCCTCAAATTTTCAAAAAAAGCTCCAACTTATTAACGAGAAAAGAATGAAAACATATTTTCGTAAAGAGCCAAAATAGTCACTAGTTGTTTCCCTTTGACCAGATAATAGTAAATCGCTGGAAGCGATAAATTATTATTGGTGATTTAAATATATTTTTGACATTATTTAGACATATTTGCTCACGCTTTCGTCTGACAAATTATGATAATTGATTGTGATTTGTACATTTGTGATTTGCTCATTTAATGTGATAGTAGAGAAAAATATGCTAGTTATAGGGAACGCCTCTTTAAGTTGCTATGGAGGCATGTATGTTTTACTCTCTTGTTGTAACATTGCTTTTTTGTTAAGACGACTTTCAGTAGCGTAGCTGTCGCTAGGCCATTAGGCCCGGGCCTACACATCATCTCGAGAAAAAAAATGTTTTTTTTTAAGTTTAACTTGAAATTTGATCTACTAAATATACGTCAAAACGCACCAGTACCTTTCAAGGAATAAAGAAAATCTGGGGGAGCATGTCCCCGACCCCCCCTACTTATTTCATCTTTATTAGGGGCCTACAAATTACTAAGGTCCTAGCTACACCCCTCCTGACTTTGTCTGTGAAAACCTAATCATGTTTCTTTATATGTATGTTATATCAGCTCAAAGACGATAGGATTCCTCGTTGGTCATCTTGATTACTTCTTTGCTTGTGCAATGATGGGAATGTAATCTATCAGATTTAGATAGATCTTGTCATAATAATGTATGTAACAGGAACCTGCTGCTATATGGTCTATACTACAGTTCTTTGTAGTGATGTTGCATAAAATGCTGACAAATCCGAATAGGACTAATTCGACCGAAACCATGGAATACGAAAGAAACAAAGCACATAATTGTGAATATTGATTTTACCTCCGATTCATCGAATATTTCCAACAATAATTCTTTTCGAAAATTTATCATTCTAAAATATAGTTATATTGGCAGTTGAACATATGTAATTTCCAGTTTCTCTTAGCCAGCGACGCATCTACTGCACATGTGAATTATTTTTGAGATCCAAATGCACAAATATCATTATAGTTATTTGTATCTTGAAATTCGCTGTCTAAATCACATGGAATTATCTAATTTTCTGTATCGACTCGGCTTCTGGTAGTCTTTAATTTAAAGTTGTTTAGTCTTTTTGGTAATTTAGGTCGAAAGAGACGAAGGAAATAAAGCTCTCGACTATAACAAGATGTGAGTGTACATTTTTGCCCATCTGTTTTGTGTATTTGCATTCTTGCCGTTTTTTGTGTGTAATTATTTAGAACATTATATGAATATTTCCAGTTTTCAATTACAACTGAACAGTTGAAGTTCCTAAATATGGTCCCATCACGGAGTTATTCATTGTAATATCCAAAAGTTTTCGCGCGGGATTATTATCTTACTAAAAACATCTCGAACTGCATTAAACAAGGCAATTCAATATACCACCAGTAGACACAAATACACATATGGTGGAGTTGTGAAATAAATAAATTACAGGCGTGGTGGTATTTCTGTCCAAAAGACTCTTCCCAAGCTTACTGTCCTGGGGTGGTATTCACAAAGAAACTTAAGTGAAAACTTAGAATTTTCCCAAAATCTTACTATTTCGTTAAGTGTATCAACTTAACAAGAAAATCAAGATTATCAAATTTTTACATTGCTATGAAGCATTATGTTAAGCGCTACGAAAATCACCAAGAAAAATTGAGTTATATTAGTTTCTTGCAAAATATGGACAAATCATTTTTTTAACTTAAGTCAAAATATTTAAGTTTTCACTTAAGTTGCTTTGTGAATATCGGCTCTGATACTTGGCCTATCAGCCTGGAACTATCATGAGCTCCATACATTATTACTTCTACTCCCGGCAAGATATTAAGTTATTTGTTTTAAACTTATACAACTTGCATCATTCAAATGCATTGTTTCAAACATATATTCTTCTTTTTTTTTTTTTTTCAAACATATATTCTGCCCTTAAATTAAATATAAATAAGTTAAACATCATGATAATTGTAATTTTTGCTCAGCGAAAATATTTCTTAAGCTTCAATGTTAACATATTCTTGTGTAAAGTTGGGATTATATCACCCCTATTTGACGGATTTTGACAGTACTGCAACCACTGGCGTAATGAGGTGCCAGTTATATGCGAACAACAAGTCGGAATTCATGGCAAATTATCGGCTGTTATTCCAAACGTTAATTAGTTTAAGCTTATGTTGTAATTCAGAGATTTGTGACGTGCTTCAAAACGAAACCCTGCTGATAAAGTATCATGTGTCACACTAGTTTATTCGATTCCGCACTATACATGTAATGTATTATGATTCAGTTACCAATAAACGACCACTGTCAATAACATTATTCTCATTCACTTCAAACAATGGTGTGAATAACTTGTGTTTATTATCCTCTGCAATAGCGAGTAGCACATTAACACACCGGTGATAGCGCTAGCTGCCGATTTTGCTCCGTCTGTTTATTCGTTTCCGTCCGTGTAGGTCCATTATTGCTTTATCGATGACAAATAATGGCTTATGGACTTTCGTAAATTGACAGACAGCAACTCTGAATAATTCCTAGTAATAAAAAATTAGAGCGTTAAGGTCGGCTTTAAAAGATGTTCTCTGTCTTATTGCGTTTGTCCGAAAATGTTGGTCTTTTGTCTACACTGTAGCAATACCACGTGAATATGACGTCAGAAAAGTGGCTTAAATTGGTCAATATACATATACCAGTTAAGTCTACTAATTGTCCAAATAGATGATTCTTTTCTCATTTACTAGAAGTACAAATGTATATGTTTTTTTCTTTTTTACACGAAGTATATGATATTTTAGAAGTGAGCATTGTCTACGAGGGGCATTCTGAAAGTTCATTTGAAAGAACTTTTTATTGGTAAGTAAGATATTTTTGAAGAAAACATTTTCGGAAAGATAAATCTTCCAGCAAGACATCGATAACAAATTAATTATTCTAAGTCTGAGAAGTTTAATTTTATTTTTATGTGAACAATACATGGTTTCAGGGAATGACTGAAATCGCTCTTGAATACGCGAGGTAACTGCATTGTATTCGACGCAGGTATATTTCGGAGCGCGCTGTTGAAACAACCTTTAGGTTGATTTAAATAAATTTGGTTTTATTTAAAATCTACATCCAAGTACTTTCGAATAATATGATGTTATTAACAAGGCTTTGAGTAATTGAATAAAATAACAGCAATATAAACAACCCCAATATGGGACCATTTGACCCCGTGTGGGACTTACTTAATTCCAGACATAAACTACCTATATTATCTATCATCTACACGAAAAAGGCCAAACAGTCTTGCTTAAAGTGTGCATTTTCATTCGGGGGACGTTATAAATACATTTATTCGCAAATTTTGATTTATAGAGCAGATTCTTGTGTCCTGCCCTAGATTTTAGAAAGTGGAGGGGTTACGGGATACCCTAATAAATGTCGTAAAAATGTCAATATTCCTATTTCTTATTGGTTTATGAATTAATCTAACTACAAAATACAAATAATACTTATTATTTTTGTTTTGCGAAATTATATTACGATTATGTGACGTCATACATATAAAACACATGTTTTTGGCCACGTGATCACATTATTTAAGCTGCTGTACAATCCAGACTATGAATATTTCAGAATTCTGGTTCGGTGTAAATATCAATAGCATACTTATGTACAAAATGGGCACATGTTTTTTATTTCATATAACGCATCTAGCAGAAATACGCAATAGCCCGTTATTGGCGTATTTCCGGTAAAATGGTCGTTTCCAGGATAGTTTAAGGTTCGGTCTTTCTCGAGTATATCTTGAGTTATGTTGACTGTTACAACATGCATATTCATATACCAGTAGACACATAGGTATATATTACATGATATGTGCAAATTTCAATCAAATTGGGATGAAATTGTAGAAATGATGTGCATTTAGGTAACCCCTCAAAATGGCTGAAATGGCGTATTTTGTCGATAATTCAATGGGTAATACACCTACTTGTATAATGCCATATATTCGAATATTAAACGATCTGATGATAATACCACTACTTGTTTTCGCTAGAGGAAGGTTGCATCTTTCAGAAAATATACACGTTTATGTACATTTATTTAATATTTAACAAGTCACAGAGTAATTATCAGAACTTTTAAAATGCCCCTCGTAACTGAACTTTTATCAGAATAAGGGGAAACTTGCCATGTATATACACGGAACATCTTGCCAGACAGTATTGGAGTAACAAGTAATCCTGCGGCGATAAAGACATACATAATGTAATACTGTATACATACAGGAAAGAAACTGGTCGTCGTCTGTGTGGAATGTTAAAAAATATAAACGAATTTACTGACAACGTACAAAAGATATACCAGAAGTTTGGAAAATAAACTAGTATTCGAGGGTGGTTTAAAACATTAATATATCAACTCAAAGTTTTGGTATGGCATCGTTATATTGTCTTCCTGTTAGTATGCCATTGTCTGTTTTGTTAGTGCGACCTTGTCCGTGAAAACTTTATCACATTTCTTTATATTTACACAATGTCAGCTCAAAGACAATAGGATCTCTCTTGGTCATCGTGTTTACTTATTTGTTTGTACAATCAGATTTTGATATTTTGCAAAATTATGATATCACATCGGATATGAAAAACAAAATTCCTTGCGAAAATTTATATTTTAAAAGTATAGTTTATTATGAACATATGGCGTAATCAATATCTCTCTATAATGGACGCTAGCAAATGCTATACATGTACATGCATGTTATTTTGGAGATCCAAACGATCCTAAACTCAGTCTAGTAATTTGTATCTTGAAATTCGCTGGCTAAATCACATGGGTTCATCTATTTCCAATGATTATTTCTGTATCGACTCGCCTTCTGGAAATCTTTAATTTAACGTTGTTTAGTCTTTTTAGTAATTTAGGTCGATAAAGGCGAAGGAAGAAAATCTCTCGACTTTAACAAGATGTGTGTACAGTTTTTCCCATCTTCTGCTTTGTGTATTAGCATTTCTGCTTTTTTGTGTGTAATTATTGGGAACATTGTATGAATATTTCGAGTTTTCAATTACATCTGAACAGTTGAAGCTCTTAAATATGGTTCCATTACGGAGTATATGACTGTAATATCCTGCAAAAGTTTCGCGATGGATTATTTGTACTGTAATGTTCGCGTAACGCATCATAGAATGCAATATAATATTCGATGTATAGTGTAGGGGATGACATTTGTCTGACGCAAAAAATATAGCTATGTTGTTAAATAAATATGTTGCGCATGTAGAGGTTTTCGAACCGAAACCGAATAGCTCTATCGGCTAACAACATGGAGCAAGGTCACATGACTGCCATACCTAAACACACTTTTCTGATCCTTTCAGTCTAGAACTACCCTGATAGCCATATGCATTGGCCGCCATACATAGCATCTGCTCTACTACCAATTGCAACATATTAAGTAGCGGTCTGGTATCGAACGTTTTAAACATATAAAAGTAGCACTATTTGAACGTATTGCTTTGAAACCATATCAGTCCTTAAATATTTAAACCTAAAAAAAATGCAGTAACAAAATGCGTAGTTTCAAAGCTATATTCCCCCTTCAATAAAATACAGATTGATGAAACATCATGATTATTTCAATGTTTTCTCAGCGATTATTTTTTCTTTAAGATTTGCGTTAAGTTGAGATGATATCGCCTCTATTTGACGAGTGTTGTCAATATTGTAACCATTGACATATTGAGGTACCAGTTATATACTCCTTAAAAACAGCGAACAATGCATGGCATATTATTGTCTGATATTCCAAACGTTGATGAATCCAAACTCATTTTATAAGTCAAGGAATTGTGACTCGCTCCCAAAATATAACACAGCGTATATAGTTTTATATGTCTCACTTGTTCATTCGATACCACATAATTCATGTAATGCATTATATGATTCAGTTACAAATAAACGAAGCCTCTCAATATTATTATTCCCATTCACATCAAACAATGGTGTGAATTACATGTGTTTATTATCTTCCGCAATAGAGAGTAACACATTAAAACTACGATGATATCGCTTTAGCTGCCGATTTTGCTCCGTCTGTTTATTCGTTCCCGTCCATGTAGGTCCATTATTGCTTTATCGATGACAAATAATGGCTTATGGACTTTCGTAAATTGACAGGCAGCAAATCTGAATAATTCCATAATGAAAAATACGACCATTAAGGTCAGCTATAAAAGCTGCTTTCTGTCTGATTGCGTTTGTCCGGGAATGTTGGTCTTTTGTCTACGAATTCGCAATACCACATTGCTAGGTCGTCACAAAATACGTTCACGTCGGGTATAAAAGCCACCCTCTGTCTGATTGCGTTTGTTCGGAAATGGTGGTACTTTATCTACACCGTAGCAATACCATCTGTCTATGACGTCAAAAAGTTCTTAACGTCGGGTCTAAAAGCAACTCTCCAACAGACTGCATTTGTTCGAGAATATTGACCTTTTTTCCACGAGGGAAAATGAAAAACAGTAACGTCACTCCTATTCCTATAGTAACGGGCCATCCAAACGCAGTTTATTAATCTAATCGTAGTTAATACGAATTTGAAGGCACAAATAATCATAGTTGCTTAATAAGCACCGTACTCTCCACCCATTTCATCTTTTCATTATCTGTATAAACCTCGAGAGACGTTGGGATATATGTAATCTATTTAAGAGTGTCCATATATTTGGGAATACGTATCAACAAATATAACATTTTCGTCGCTAATGTTCTCTGTTTCAATAGCCAAAAAGATTCCTTCCTCCTTAAGTACCACATGAAGAGTAATTGTGAGAGTAGAGTTAATAGAGTTGATGGTAAGACAGATATATATACCAGTTAAGTTTACTACTTTTCCAACAATATGATTCTTTTCTCATTTACTAGAGGGATATGTCATTTACTCATTTACTAGAAGTATAATTATATTTTTCATGTATCCGAACTAAAGCGTATTTGGACTAAGCATTTATCAGAACATGGGGAACCTTGCCATATACATGTACAAATGTACGTCCTACCAGACAGAATTGGAGTAACAAGTATTCATGCGGCGATATAGACATACATATATTGTACTACTGTATACACATAGAGGGAAACCGAGTCAATACAGAACTGTCAATATAATTATACATTTAAATTTTTAAAAATCGCAAGGAATTGATTTTGGACATATGTTTTGAATGTTGTTTTTCCTACCCGATTTATTATAATCTTCATGTTGCAAGAGTAATGTCCCTTTTTGCACTTACAAATGTCTTGGTTAAGTTGTGTGTTTAGGTCCATAGCGCTGTCCTACTTCATTTAGGTCTGCTGCCTTTTGACAGGGACATATATCAGAGGAGCGTCTGCACCCGCAAGGCCGTCCTCTTGTTTCTATGTTTTCTCAGTCAAAATATTTCTTTAGCTTCAAGATTATAGTATGTTTGAGATGATATCGCCTCTATTTACCGTGCTTTGTTAATATTTTAACAGTTGTCGCATTTGGTTGCCAGTTAAATATTATACGACTTGTAACTACTGTCGTACAAATTCATGGCTGATACTCCAAACGTTAATGAACTCAGGCTAATATTATAAGTTAAAGATTTGTGACTCGCTCCAAAACGAAACATAGTTTATAAAGTATCATTTTCGCACTTTTTTATGCGATACCACACAATTCATGTAAAGCATTATATGATTCAGCTTCCAATAAACGAACACTCTCGATATTGTTTTTCCCATTCACTTCAAACAATGGTGTGAATTACTTGTGTTTATTATCTTCCGCAATAGAGAGTATCACATTAACACCGGTGAAAGCGTTAGCGGCCGATTTTGCTCCGTCTGTTTATTCGTTCCCGTCCATGTAGGTCCATTATTGCTTTATCGATGACAAATAATGGCTTATGGACTTTCGTAAATTGACAGGCAGCAAATCTGGATAATTCCTAGTAATGAAAAATACGACCATTAAGGTCAGCTATAAAAGCTGCTCTCTGTCTGATTGCGTTTGTTCTGGAATGTTGGTCTTTTGTCTACGAATTCGCAATACCACATGGCTAGGTCGTCACAAAATACGTTCAGGTTTGGTATAATAGTCACCCTCTGTCTGATTGCGTTTGTTCGGAAATGTTTGTCTTTTGTCTACACTGTAGCAATACCACTAGTCTAAGACTTCACAAAAGTTCTTCACGTCGGGTCTAAAATCTACTCTCCAACAGACTGCGTTTGTTTCGAAAATATTGGCTTTTTGTCTAAATGAAAAATGAAAAACAGTAACGTCCCTCCTATTCCTATAGCAACGGGTCATCCAAACGCAGTTTATTAATCTAATCGTAGTCAATACGAATTTGAAGGCACAAATAATTATAGTTGCTTAATAAGCACCGTTCTCTCCACCCATTTCATCTTTTCATTATCTGTATAAACCTCGAGAGACGTTGCGATACATGTAATCAATTTAAGAGCGTCCATGTATTTGGGAATACGTATTAACAAATATAACATTTTCGTCGCTAATGTTCTCTGTTTCAATAGCCAAGAAGATTCCTTCCTCCTTAAGTTCAACATGAAGAGTATTTGTGAGAGTAGACTTAATAGAGTTGGTGGTAAGACAGACATATACCAGTTAAGTTTACTACTTTTCCAACAACATGATTCTTTTCTCATTTACTACGAGTTTATGGTAATTTTTTATTTAATAGAAGAACAAAATGAATGTACAAATTAAATGTGGTATTTTCTGATATACCCGAAGTACATGGTATCTCCGAATTAAGCTTTACCTAACTGATCATTTATCAGAACAAGGGGAAACTAGCCATATACATGTACAAATGTACATACTACCAGACAGTATCGGAGTAACAAGTATTTCTGCGGCGATGTAGATATATTTAGTGTTCTCCTGTTTCATAAAGGAAAGAAACTAGTCGTCGTCTGTGAGGATATTTAAGAAATGTGAACTCATTTCAAAGTTCGAAGAGGCAGCAAAATAGTTAAGAATGGTTTTGAAACGCTAAGAAACGTAAAACCCCTTACTTGCAACGTACTAATTATTACACTAGATGTTTGAAAAGACAATAAAATAGTTTAACGAGCTTTGAAACGTTAAGGAATGCGTAATTACTTACTGTCAACGAACGCATAAGAACACTAGAAGTTTGAAAAGACATTTAGATACTGTTGTTCAGAGGGAGTTGTAAAATATGTAAACAAGAAGTGCTGAAATGTAGTACAACTGTGGAGAATGATTTGGAAAAGTAAAGACATATGGTATCCCTGACCGGCAACGTACAAAAGAGTGGAAAAATTAGAAGCTTGGAAAGGTATTAAAATTGTGAACAATGGTCTGGAAAAGTAAATACTATGTAATCACGTATTGGTAGCGTACGGGTGTGAATTTACATGCTAAAAGTTTTGTTATTTTATTGTAACATTGTCTTTTCGTATGGCATGATCTGTTTTGTTAGTGTGACCTTGTCTGTGAAATCCTAATCACATTTCTTTATATTTACGGAATGTCAGCTCAAAGATGATATGATTCCTTGTTTGTCATCGTGATTATTTTTTGCTTATGCAATGCTGGGGAATATAATATATATCAGATTTAGATAGCTCTTGTCACAATAATGTTTGTAACAGGAACCTAGTGATAGATGATCTATACTACTGTTCTTCATAGTTATTTTGCATTAACATGATAACAAATTGTATAGGAAAAACAACATTCAGCGAATATCTCAAAAATTAATTACTTGCGAAAAATAATTATTTTAGATAATAGTTATATAAACATTTGAACATTAACATACACTTTCTCTCAGACAGGGATGCCAATACATGTACAATACATGTACATGTATGTTATTTTGTAGATCCAAATGGCCCAATATTCATTCTAGTTACAATGTATTTGTATCTTAAAATTCGCCGTCTAAATCACATGGGTTCATCTATTTCCAATGATCATTTCTGTATCGACTCGGCTTCTGGAGTCTTTAATTTAACGTTGTTTAGTCTTTTAAGTAATTTAGGTCGATAAAGACGAAGGAAACAAAGCTCTCGACTGTAACAAGATGTGTGTACATTTTTGCCCCTCTTCTGATTTTTGCATTTGCATTCTCGCCGTTTTTGTGTGTAATTATTGGGAACATTGTATGAATATTTCCAATTTCAATTACAGCTGAATAGTTGAAGTTTCTAAATATGGTTCAATCACGGAGTTATTTACTGTAATATCTGAAAATTTCACGATGCATGGGTTTTACTCAAATGTTCGCGTACTACGTCAAACAAAGCAACACAATAGAAAGGTTAAGTTAAGGGGGGGGGTAAAAGAAAATGTCATCCCATAAACTAAACCTTTGTATTTTATTGCATTGTTTGATTTGTGGAAATCGGACAGGGAAGGCAGCACTCAACTGAACTAGCAGAGTACAGAAAACCTAAACATAACCATAAAAAATACATACGTGGAGCAATGTCCGCACACAACCTATCCAAAAGATTAACAGCCTAAGTCTACGTTGCAAAAGAGAAGGATGACTAAGTTTCACAAAGAAATATAAAAGAGTCGTTCCGGTGAGGATGACGATTACCATGTTTTTATGACTTTCGATTGACTATTTGGAGACCACAGAAACCGCAGAATTGCTAAGCCACCCACACAAAACCATAGACAAACGCAGAATATATCATCCAAATTCTCCAATAAATGGATCCAAAGACCTTGAGTAAAATTTCAAGCGATGTCCGCATGATAAGTATTGACTTGTTTTCCTGAATATACCACCTTGGGAACAAAATAAACATCGGCCAGGTCTTCACATACGTAACATGGTCCCGTAGTCACAAACAATTAAAGATATAAAGTTAGCATAGAAATGATCAATACACTCTTCGCTCTCATCAGATGTTATGAATTATTGATTTTATGATAAATCGACATATACATTGTACGCATATTATGTAACAAGAAATTAAAAAGTACCAATTCCGTGGATTTAGATTAAGAATATTTAGTATAAGAACATACATTCTAGTGCAATCAGTTTTCGAAATGCAGTGTCTAAATTAACCAAAATAAATCACTTTTTCTGGCTTATTATATAGTTTATTATTATTTCATTATATGATCAATATGTCAATGATAACGGTGTTCTTGGGAAGAGCCGATTCGACAATTGCCTTCTATCATACGACAAGGGAAAAGTATCCACTAAGTTTAACTCAGTATGAGTGTGTGTCACGTGACGTTGATGACGTCACTTCCTGTTTATATTATTGTAATAATTTCACCTGAAGAAGACGTTGAGAAGACGTCGAAACGTTGTGAATTAAAACTAACTATAGATTGAAGAAGTTTGTTGCTGATAAATTCATAATCTTATGAGTGTGTGTGTAATTCTTGTTACATAGTGCATCATAAGTTGTCGTACGATGTCCCAAGTGGAATAAGTGTATCCTCATACATATTTAGGGATTCAAAGGTGCAAGAGAGAATCAGACTTGGAAGGCAGCAGTCAATTTAAACAGTCGAGCACGGAAATAGTAAAGTAGCACATACCACAAATTCAAGAGCATAATGTCCAACTCAATGTCCGAACAAGCAAATAAACTGTCTAAGTCCCAACTAAGATAAACATGATTGACCTAGCTTCACAAAGCAAATAACCTAATGCCATAGCCGAATGACCTAGCTAACGGACATAGCTTCAATAGTATAAAGGCTGAAGAAACTATTATTAGTTGTCTGATATCCTTGAAAGCGTAACAGTAAAGCCAATAAACACAACTCGTTTTGAAAAACCAGGCTTGTATTTGCAATGCATCTTAGTTTTAAGATTAAGACGTTCTTACCATTTAGCTTAACATTTAAATCAATAATCTTTTTTGAGTATTGTATGATATTGTAATCACATGCCCTTAGTGGGACTTGATTGGAAATAATAGCTTGAAAATGGATAGCAGCACTTAACAAAACAGCCGAGATCAGAAAACAGAAATAGCGTAATGATGTCATACACAAAACTGAAGAAGAAAACTAAAAAAAATAAACCGCTTCTGTTATTACATAGTTATTACATGTACCAGAGTATGCAATTATGCCAAAGCTGCAGAACAATCCAATGCTAAAATATTTGGATCGTTAATGGCAAATGCATATCAAAACACAAATAGAAGCGACAATTCCTAAGAGAGGGGTCTGCTCAGTAATGACAGAAGAAGAAGAAGAAGAAGAAGAAGAAGAAGAAGAACAACAACAACAACAACAACAACAACAACAAAAACAAAAACAACAAAAACAACAACAACAATAAGAAGAAAACAAAAAGTAGAAGAAGAAGAAGAAGAAGAAGAACAACAACAACAACAAGAGCAACAACAAGAAGAAGAAGAAAAAGAGGAAGAAGAAGAAGAAAAAGAAGAAGAATTAGAAGAAGAAGAAGAACGACAAAAACAAGAACAACAAGAAGAACTAGAAGAACAACTAGAATACCGGTCTATTACAATGTATGCTCAAATTACATTTCATTTTGAGCATATCTCAAAATTGATTCCATAATAAAACATAAGTCAAGCCAAGACAAAGTTTATATATTTGTCGGATGCGATTATAAAAAATAAACATAAGCTATGTACATGTAATGCTTTTGACCAACAAATAAATCAGTAGATATCAGAATTTTATACATGTTTTCATAATCTTAAAGAGGCGTTCCCTATAACTTTGATAGTTTAAATCGATTCAGGAATATTATACATTAAATGAAGGTCTTTCTTGCTTAAACTCCTCAAATTTGCAAGAAAAAGCTCCCACTATTTACCAAGAAAAGAGTGAAAACATATTTCCGTAACGAGCCGAGTTGTTTCCCTTTGACCACATAATAATAAATCGCTTGAAGCGATAAATTATTACTGCTGATTTAAATATATTTGTGACATTATGGAGACATATTTGCGCACACTTTCTTCTGACAAATTATGATAATTGATAGTGCTTTGTACATTTAGCTCATGTAATTTGATAGTAGAGAAAAATATGCTAGTTATAGGGAATGCCTCTTTAAGAACACATGTATATAACTTATATGATTTTATTGTACCATATTTACAAAATGTATAT
Organism: Spisula subtruncata; assembly: GCA_963678985.1. NCBI lineage: Eukaryota > Metazoa > Mollusca > Bivalvia > Venerida > Mactridae > Spisula > Spisula subtruncata. Next base: position 43,624,707 of record OY787671.1, read on the forward strand.
AGCCCTTATTATGTAAACTCCATGTTCAAAAGTGCTGCATAATCATCATGTGCATCGTGTATAAGACACATGATTTATTTGATGTATATATTCATTATATATATGTATGTAGTATTCCTAGAAGGTATTGGGAATCAAACCTAGCATCGTTTCAAATATCTGAATGGGACGGAAAATTATGTTTCATTTGTAAATCAAGTGTTTTTCGAAAAATAAGTAAGCGTATACAGGTGCCACTGGCCACTATAGACATTGGTGAATTGTTCGCTTAAAATTATCTTTCTAGATTTTATTCATTTGTTCATTACGTTTTTTATTGTCGAACAGATATACAAAATTATTATTTTTTTACGCTAAATGGCATTGATAATACTAAAAGTAGTGTTGAAATATTGTTTTATATAATTAACTAATGAATATTCATGATTATCCGTTGTCGTAACAGATTTGTCACAAGTATTTTGTCAAGAAATTCTTACGATATACGATATACAGAATTTTATTCTTGGTCAACAGTTTTCGTCAATACTACATAATTATAACATTATCAAACCCGGGGTATCACATGTTGAAAGTGGGTATATTTTTGTAAAATACTGCCATAATAAAATCTTTGCAAATCACATAAACATGTTTCGTTCAAATAAATACGTCAGTCTATACAATTTCCCCCCGTCAATGTCTTCACTTATTCTACAAAGCAACCCACGGGATCAAGGTCAATTTATTGTTTCAATCTATCGTCGTTAATCAAACATTTGTTTCTATGGAAACGCCGTTAAAATGACAAAACTTACGCATATATAAACTGCAATATCACACAACGCGTTATATATAATGACAAACATGGCGCCATATTTGCTCAGCATTCGGCTTTGCAAAACGAACGACATAATTCTAAAGATAACTCAACTACAAAAAATGCCAAAAAGAAGAAAATAAACATGTACTCACGTTGTCGCTTGGTTCATATTCCACGGCGCTATTAAGAAACTTTTCCCTGGTTATACCATCGCTTTCTAGACACCGTCATAAAGTACTAGGAAAGCTTTTACGGAACGCCAATATCACAAGTGCGTAATTCAATTGCTGTATTGATTTCTCGTACACACACACACACAAGGCGCAGAACAAGATTGGGGCATATATTTGCTATGGATGCTTCTCACTGTCTCTCTGTGCTTGGTAACTTCGGATTTATTTCATATACGATGCGTATTTGTATAATCTATTGCATGAAGATCTATTAAAATTTTGTTGTGTTTTTGGCGACGTGGCATCGGAATGTGTGTTCATATTGGTGATGTTTTTTCTTTCTGTTTAAATGTCTGCTTGTTTAGACTATCTGATATCGCGTTGACATCAAATTTAGCTCTCTGCGCTGCTCATACACTTAACAGATGTGCGGTGCAGTGTTCTATGTCTAAGAATTGTAACGTCGCTAGCTAGAGGGTGATGAAGTTATTGTGTATACACATAATTGTGTGCAACATTTGAAAAGTGAGATCAGCATATAGCGTCTTAAACCGATAATATCAAACCAGGCATCACTGGGGCATCCAGCAGCTCACAACACAAATAACAGGAATGGTATTCACGAAGAACCATAAGTGAAAACTTAGAATTTTCACAAAATATTAAAATTTCCTTAAGTGTGCAAGCTATACAGAATAATCAAGATGGTCAAATCTTTCATTATTTAGACACGGTACGTAAAATGCTGCCATAAGTAATAGATACAGTACTAGTTTTTGATCAAAAGTTTCCTCTTACAAGCGTTAAAGGATAGTTTTGTAAGGACAAACAAGAAATTGTCCGAGGCAAAGTAAAATGATTTCCAGAGAGACATTGATTATCCCAATCTATTCCGGCACAATTCATGAGCAGAACATGCTTTGAAGTTTACAAAATATGACTCTATGTAACATAATAACATTGCCCTCACACACCTTAGAGATTACCTGTCATATAGATTGAGTAAAAATCAAGAAACTAATAATACAACATATAAAAGCTAAGATTACGCAAGCAATTATTTTCCACATTCATAGATTAAGGCTTGATGCATAAAGGTATTTCTGTGCATATTATTTTTCTCCATTTGGTTTTTAGGCAATTGTTATTTATGTCATCAAAATATTTTTAAAATTAATGAATATTTTCAAACGGGATCGGGTTAACCAATTATTATATACATGTGTTTCTAAAACTGCTCTGTTGATATAAATTACAATAGCAACGAAATGAATTGACAATGTTATGTTCTAATTTAAACAATCATTTTCATAGGGCTATATTTTATGATATATTAACTACAACATAATGTTGTATCCAAATGATTTTTAGTGGCATCACATGTGTTCATGAAAACAAATATAAAGTTATTACTGCTTTTCGAACTGTGTATGATAATAGTTCAGGATTCTTGTTGGATACACAATGTATGTAACAAACTGTTTATACATTGTTTATAGTTTTACTGAATTCCTACTGACAACCAATAATGTAAAACCATTCAATTTTGATGGATTTTGCTTCCAACTTTGTGGACAGCAATAAGGATTAGCAATTGCTCTATACTTGATTGGGTGTAGATAAAATGTGATTATTTGGTTTTAATATTTAGTTCAGCCGAGACAATAATTAAAATTAACGTTGCATTTCTTTGTTTTCTTCTTAAGTTTTACAAATACTCTAATTACAAATTTAATGCTGCAAAGTTTACAGTAGCATGGTCATGTTTATCCGTCGCTGTGTATTTTAGTCTTCATTCAATCATGTGTGGCGTTTATTTTACTGTGTACGTAGTTATGCAAATCTGAAATAGTTTGAAGCTTAAATTTACCAATCATTTTCTGAGTAAAGGTCTCACGAAAGTGTCTGCTTACAGAAATAATGTACACTTTTTGAATGGAGTCAGTGGGCGTGTCGGAGTATAACCACAAACAAAACGTAGGTTATATCTAGTTTCTTGCAAAATATGCGCATCTCATATTTAAGTTTTCCCTTTAGATGCTTTGTGAGTACCGGCTCTGATCACTCAGAGACAAAATGGAATATTCACGGACAAGCATATAACACAAAGAAAAACTAAAAAAAAATTGACTTTGTCAAATTCAGAACATTGCTACAATCCGGTTTGTTGTTCGGCGACTTTACTTCAAATTCTAATAATGAAATGAATTCAGTGAATCTGAAATGTCCTGAACTAAAATTTATTCGTGATTTTATTATTTCAATTCAGCCAAAATTCTTTAGAACGAACAGTTTGTTATTTCGGTTTTATTCCATGGTGTTTTCATGCAGAAAGATAATAAAAAAAGTCAGTCTTTGGAAGGTAGCACTTAGGATAAATAGAAGAACACGAAAGTCACAACAATGAAAAAAGGGGCTAATATAGGCTAGGCATGCTGCACAATCCCATTTTTGGAACTAAAATATTTTTACTTTTTCTGTCTGGTATTGAGCATGGGTCTTCTTAGCCCGTAAATAGCCCAGCGACAACTAATACATAGTTTGCAAAAAAGTAATAGGTCAACCACATAAATGTGAATGTAAATGTGCATTTAATTACCAAAAAATGATGACCTTCCTCAATAACCTGCCACCGAAAACAGCCAAACATGAACTTATAAATACCAGCAGAAGGGTATCAACTTCAGTTTTGTCAATATGACAAGTTCCGATTTTAATGAAAAAATGCTCTGAGTCAAAAGAAGCGCAATGTAACGCAGATTTAAAATTAGTACGAGCATCAGTCTTTTTGGATCCTCTTTCTCGTTTTAAGCCAGCGACATGTATATTTATGTAGCATAGATGCGATGGTTGACCGTTTTTGCAGACATATCTTTATGAGGTTATCTAGCTTGTTTACAGTGGGGACTTGGACATTTTTCGTAAGGTTATGTATGGGCATCGTATGTATTAATGTTATATGATGTTGTGTATTCCTCTGTGTTCGGCTGGTTAAGTTGAGTGCTGCATTCCCTGTCAAATTTCCTCATATCTTTTTCTTTTGGCATATCTTTATGATACAAGTTTATTCAGCTTTTTTACCGTGGGACTTGTGCATTTCATTGGGTTATGTATGAGCATTGTGTCGTGTATTTATGTGTTGTGATTTTGTTTGATTTTCTGTGCTCGGGTGGTTAAATTGAATGCTGCTTTCCCTGTGCAAATAAAAAACGTCCTGCACGACATGTAATATACCATTCTGATCACCTCGGTTTTATCCAATGAAAAATATATTGTATTTACCGGAGACAAACGGAAATGGCCGAGCTTTTACGATTGGTACCGTAATATACTTGAACGGGACACGCAAATTCTAAGGCTGAAACCATACGTCTTGTCCTCAAGCAATGACATTATTGTGTAGCACGTGCTTCCGCGCAAAAAAGTAATCAAAATCGGACAGGGAAGGCGATACTCAACTTAAACAGTGGAGCACAAGAAAAACTACACATGACATAATGACCAACACACAATTGAACGAGAAAAAGAGGACCTTGTATGTGTGTTCTTCACATACGTGTTCTATTAAACGAGTGGTAAAATAAAGCTTTTGTCGATGAGTTTAATAAAACTCCGACGGTATGTAATGAGCACGAATGATAGATTCTATTTATTATAATAATAACTTAAGTGAACGCCGATTATCATCCAAAATGATGATATATATTGCATGATTGGTTTCAACGAAAATTTAGCGGTACTCGTATGTATTTATTTAACAGTAATATGCACTCATGCAAGATCTATATATCAAATAAAATCATTTCATACATTCATCCTCACAAATCAGTGGTTAGTCAAGTCTCTATACCTATAGTTCACATAAAAAAACGCTGGTTGAACGAGAATGTCGTGCAATTATACTTCTATAAAAAACTATTTTAAGTCCCAAATTCTATTAAATTAAAATTAAAAACTTTATATTGTTCTATAGTTTCCTAGCTGATAATAGCTATAATATATGGGGACTATTGTTATGTTATTGTGTTCACATTGCTCATTGTATTTTGTACATGCTCTTCTTGTGTTGATTGCATGCCGCCTATTGTTTGTTTAAGGCGACGACCATAAATAATGTTCTTAATATTATGCTAATAAACTGAAACTGAAACTGAAGTATGAAAACGTCAGCATACTTTTATGCCAATTATGTATTTATGTTTACTATGTTCAGTATTGATCAATAATTATCAATAATAGATGTTCCACTATAACTATTACTAAGGTTACTCGACATAATATTGTATCAAGAACCAACTCTATAAACGTATTATCTATAGCTCCATGATACACATTTTGAACCGATTATTGTAAAATACAGTGTGCAGAAAGGGAGATCACTGCGTACGATTTTTGTGCTTCCGGGTGAAACAGAATTTAGCTTAACCTTGCGATTCTCACAGTAAAGTTATTATTACGATACGCCCATTGGAAAAATATGACAATTTACAATTTATACATTTTTGATCGTAATGGAACCTGTCTGTACTATGCAGAATGGAACAGAAAGAAGCAGTCTGGAATGGTCAAGGACGAGGTATGTGTCCCATTTTTGGTTGCTCTGAACAAAAATTAAGTGACATTTGTCAAAAGTGCACCAGTAATCGGATAGACATTTCGTATAAGAATCCAAGATTTTAGCGAACTACTCAAAATATTGACTTCTGTTATAATTTTTTGTAAACGCTATAACTACTGCGTGTGTACAGAAGCAGGAAAAATAAAGAAATGTAGCATAGTGGTTGAGTGTTTGCGTTTGGGAGCTCCGCGTTCGATCCCACCCCAGGCCGCGTGTTACCAAAGACGAAATAAAAATGGTTACGGTATCAGAATTTCCCTTGCTAGACGCCCAGCATAAAAGGGAAACTGGCTTCTCTTCTCTCATAGCTTCGTGGCGATAGATCAAAGCACATTAATATAAGTTTAAATAACTTCAACTTGTTTCGCGATCGACCTTAAAAAAAAATTAATAACAAACTAAAAAAACACCAACTAATTACATTTAGAATATTGCACCTGTCAGTTTCATCTACGCCGATCTGGGGATGGGCCTGGATTTTTACTTTTGGGTTGCTGATGGTAAGATCTTCAGTATGTCAGCACTAAAGTATGCCCAACACCGGAGAAAAAATAACCAAAACTGTTCAAAAATCTTATGAGTTGGAGTTTAGAGTCATCTGTGCCAACAGGGGGCACAAACTAATGCAAGGAGTTTGAGATTTGGGTGAATTATGACATTAATTAATTCATGCTTATTTTTTTTCCAGGAATTTAAACTGATGTATGGAATGTTGTTTTCAATCAAATCTTTTGTGAGCAGAATCAGCCCTACAGATGTGTATCCTTCATACTATTCCTAGGCTATAGATTGAATTTTAAAAATATTAATACTTTCGTTTTGGGAATTGTATTTTAAGTTGTTAATATTTTTATTTCATGCTTTCATTGCTTTGACTAAAAATTGCTCATCAGAGTGACCGGGTATAATGTTATTTGTTTCAAAATTCCTGCTATGTATTATTGTATACATTTAAGATTTCATCGAATATTTTTGGCATATGTCCCTTCAGCAAAATGCAGGACCAAATTTGAACCATTATCCTTGACTGCAAGGTTTAAAGAATAACATCAAAATTATGTTCCTTGACTCCATTCAAGTAAAGATGGATTTCTCAACTTTAAGACAAGCAAATACAAGTTACATCTTTATGAGACAGCTAGTGGATTGAAATTTGTACTGAATACAGATCTTGGCGTGGGAAGCGTAAATGATATCCTTCATGATATCTATAAAACAGTAAGTAAATTTTGCATATATATTATCAAAGTGCAGAAATTGGGTGAAAGGCGGTGAGATTCACTTGTTAAAACAGTAAGTAAATTTTGAAATGCTGTAAAATCATTAATATTCGAGTGAGATTAAATTTCATGGATTTCATGGATGATCTCAATCACTAAATTAAATCGAATAAAAATATAATTTCTATAGTATTATATGTCTTGGTGTATCCTTGATATTATGTTCCAACTTAATGGTCTTTTTCGCCTAAACCACAATAATTATTTTGTTCCATTGAAATTAAATGATTTTACAGTACATTATAATATTACTGTGATTTTACAGTATACTGTATTGTCTGGAATTACATGTAACAAGAATATTTGCACGAAGCATGGCAAAATTGTGGCAGATATATGCTTCATGAAAGAACCCTTGTAGTCCAAGTAGCTTAGAGTGTTGCTAGAGTTATGTCCCTTTGTGGGAGACTTACTATTTTTTGCAAAATCCCTCTTAGTCAAACTTTTTATCTGAACCTTTATTTTACAATTTCAGGTGTATGTGGAATACGTTGTAAAGAATCCTGTATGTTACCTGTCTCAACCAATAGAAAGTGAAATATTTAAGACAAAACTTGATGACTATATTCGTGCATTACCCATATTTGCAACACGAGTTTCATAGTATGACAGCTGCAGCATAGCTTCATTAATATATTGTATAACTTTATGTTTGTGATGGTCAACAGAGTGGTCACTTGAATTAAGCATGTTGCATGTTGAATGTATTATTATCTGTCTTGCGTATAGTGTAATAAGAATAAGAACAATCCTGTGTCTCATGATTGAGTTCATCTTAAAATTGAAGTTAAGATACAAAGGGAAACAGTGAAACGGATCCCGAATCCTGAAAATTGAGGTCTTATTGTGGAGTGGATCTTGGTATTGTGGTCTTTAGTTGAGGGTTACTTTTACACTTGTTTAGAATGGAAAGGAAAATAACTTGTACAGTCTTGTAAGGTCTTTATTATATATAGACTCCTTAATTTAAAAGTCAGCGAATTGAATGTATGCAAGGCCAAGTAATACGTTGGGTGTATTGCAACAGTGGGTGCAAGATGACGAAATATCATGTTGTTTTTAGAGGAGATGCTATCAAAGCAACCCTCTGTTTTCAGCTTGTCTTTGTTCATACTTTTTCCAGATCAATGGTTGGATTTGTGTCATCACTGAGCATTCTCTTGTATGATCTATCCACCCAAAGTCCTTAATGAAATTTACCAAATTTTCATATTTGGTTACATATAACTATGTCACCGGATCTAAAATAGGTTAAAAATGAAAACTTCATTCTAAATTTCATATTGCTGACATGTAGCCAACCCTGAGTCACTGCCTACCTTCTTGGTATTGTTGCCTTGATGCTCGTGTGATGATGCTATGGCTGTTACAACACTCTTGTTCTCTGTCTATCTTTAGACATGTAACCAAAACATAAAAACAGACAAATTTGTTTGCTTATAATGCATATTAAGTTTGGGTTGTAAACATGTCTATTTTTGTCAATATACAATGCCCACCAAAAATAAGTATACACTTTTGAAAGAGGCATATGACTTATAATTGGTTAAATTATTCAATATCTGTTAATCCGACGGACATACTTATAACAATTTCTGAAACTACAGTTACTAAAGGGGTAAAAATGTGATAGAAGTTAGGAAGAAAATGTTCTGAATTAAAATAACCATATGGTCCAGAGGGCTGACTTATTCGTATTTTTATGACCAAGTTGCTTTTCAAGCCTGGCAAAAAAACATTGTATTTTACATCTAGGGTAGCAATCAATGTATCGTCTTGACACTTTATGAACAAGAAATTCTCCTTGTATTAAAAAACGGTGTGGATTCTATGTTGGGGGGGGGGGTAATAACCTCTGTATACTTATTTTTAGCTCGACTATTCGAAGAATATGAGAGCTATTACAGTCACTTGTTCGTCGGCGTCGGCGTTGCATATGGTTAAAGTTTTGCATGCAAAACTTTAACCTTGGTTATATTTCAATAACCAGTGCATATATTGGATTGAAACTTTGCACTGGCTTTTCCTGTCATGTAATCAACCATGTTAGATAACTCTTGCATGAATTTAATGCAAATTATGGCCCTTTTTTACTTAGAAAATTTGGTTAAAGTTTTGCATGCAAGTTACTAATAAGGCCATATCTCAAATAGTATCTGTGCTATGGCATTGAAACTAACAACACTTACTAACCATCATAAGGCAATGGTACCGGTCATGGGTAATAGCTCTATTATGATTATTATTTGAGTTATGCCCCTTTTTAACATAGAATTTTCTTGGTTAAAGTTTTGCATGCAAGTTTCATTCAGACCATATCTCAGCTACTATCCATGATACTGCATTGAAACTTACAACACTTGTTTACCATCATCAGTCAATGGTATCAGTCAAGGGCAATAACTCTATTATTTTTTTATTTCAGTTATGCCTCTTTTTAACATAGGAGTTTATTGGTTCAAGTTTTACATGCAAGTTCTATTCACGCCATATCTTAGTTACTATTTATGATATTGCATTGAAACTTATAACACTTGTTTATCATCATTAGTCAATGGTACTGGTCAATTGTAATAACTCCATTTTTAGTTTAATTCGAGTTATGCCCCTTTTAACTTAGACTTTCCTTGGTTAAAGTTTTGCATGCAAGTTACATTCAAACCATATCTCACCTACTATCAATGATATTGCATTGAAAAGTTAAAATTGACTCCTTTAACAAATCATATCTTACTCATATGATTATTTTGTAGAAACTTTGTTATGTCAGTGGATGTATACAATTCCCTTTAAACATACACATTTCTTGAATAGAGTACAGTGCCGCTTGAAGTCTTAAAATCATTTTCACTGACAAATATTTGTTAATAGTCCAGTGTTGAGATAATTGCCATGCCTCAACAACCATTGTACATTAGCTTTCATTGCCATATAGTCAACTAAGTAGCGTAACTCGCGTTTCAATATAATACAAATTTTAAATGGCCTGTTTTGAACTTATATTTTTTCTGACAAATGGCTGCGAATAGTCGAGCGCGCTGTCTAGTGACAGCTCTTGTTTGTTGGGTACTGAATTTACTTATTATGGATGTTTCTAAATTATTGTTAATATATGTGCGTAAAAACATTTCTTTGAAAACATCTTATGCCCCCGTATCGATAGATCGGGAGGCATATAGTAATTCACATGTCCGTTTAATGTCCGTCCGTCTGTTCGTTCGTCCGTACGGCCTGGTTATCCCAAATTGACTGTTTTTTCTAAAAAGCTTTCATACTTGCATGGATGTTGTATTTGACCATTCTCCACACGACTGTATCACCTGACTCCATTTTGACCTTCTCCTTGACCTAATTTTGGACTTTGACTTATTGAAATGGCTTCCACGGGGGCATAAGCGTTTATTGAAGGCAGTCTTGTTATATTTAAAAGCATAAAATGTCATAGGTTCTATTTCATGTAAAATCATAAAATGCTATTGGTTCTGTTTTATGTAAAATCATAAAATGCTATATGTTCTGTTTTATATAAAATCATAAAATGCTACAGGTTCTTTTTATGTAAAATCATAAAATGCTATAGGTTCTTTTTATGTAAAATCATAAAATGCTATAGGTTCTGTATAATGTAAAATCATAAAATGCTATAAGTTCTGTTTTATGTAAAATCATAAAATGCTATAGGTTCTGTTTTATGTAAAATCATAAAATGCTATAGGTTCTGTTTTATGTAAAATCATAAAATGCTATAGGTTCTGTTTTATGTAAAATCATAAAATGCTATAGGTTCTGTTCACTTTTGCTTGTCGGATGATAGATTACATTCCTTATCTAAGTTCTTTGTATTGCATTTATATTCCCTTAGTATAAACATTCTTTGTAGTAATTGTAAAGTTACATGTTATATTGGGACCACCTGTGTCCAATTGATACACTTTATTTTATGATTAATGTACCTGTGTAGACTGGACCAATACAATATAATAACAAAGTAACTCACAAAATCAACGTCTGTATTCTTCGGTAGTCTTTTAAGTATCAACAAGGTTCACAATGTGTGTTGCCTGCTCAAGTCCGTAGCTGAAGTACATGTTTTCCGAATAAATTTATTCAAGTTTTAGTAGTGACTGGAATTTAGGGTCAATGGTAGTGATTATATTACATTTTTACATAATGGTTAAAAAGTATGTTAACATAATTATCTTATTTTTGTTTTTTTACAAAACGCAGAGGATGAACGTTAGGAAACTTCAGGATTTTAAGAAAGCATTTTTTGCTATGATGATTAGTGAATACCAATTTGGGAGCTTATTGTTTTCTGTGACATAGTCTTAATTTAAGTACAGCTTGGCCACATTGACATGAGCCTGACCTTTTGATTAGCATAATTTAACAGTTGGTATATTACCTACGATGCAACACCGATTGTATGTTTTCATAATCGGGGAGTATCACGAAGACGCTCGAGATGTAACACAAACACAAATTTGAAATACCAATATCGCACGATTTGCTTGCGGTAATTGATATATTCTTGCATAAAGGTCAGGCTCAGGTCAAAATAGTCCAGCTATACAAATGTTGGCTACGTTTAAACCTCATGATTTCATGGAACTTTGACTTTTCTATAATAGTTTATGGTTAATGTTAGTATTTTATGTTTTATGAATCGATTCTATGTGCAATAAATAAACTAACACGATATATTTATGTTTCAATTTATACTTACCTTAACTGGTAAGATAGTCTATGCAATCACTCTGCGTGTGTCGTTTGTGTGATGTTTATATCAAATACCTCATTTTTTAAGGCTTTGTTTATATGAAGAAGTAACTGGTATATTTACAGATTTTACAGTGTCGTTCATAAATTATATTCCTGGGACCTTCACAGATCTAAACTACATAAAAACAACAAAACTCTGCGTAAGTATAAAGTATAATATTGTAGTGAGCACTTGGGCATGCTAGATTACATTCTATTTTTAAAAAAATCTCCAATAACATCAACAATCCAATATTACAACAATTAGTTACCAACATAACAAACTCCTGATTGGTGCGATCAGACTATCTTAACCAATCACAGGAAAGGATTTCCTATCTAATGCGCTTAGCATAATTGCTGGGAAATAAAACATTTTTCCTCTCTTTGTCCATTGCAATGATATGTGCTACAATGTGGGCACACACGTCTCATGGATACAGTTCTAGCTAGTTTATTTCTACATTCATTCTATTAAGCAAGCAAACCATTTAAACGTTTGAACTTTTTGATGACCTCCTTATAATTTTTGGACTGAAGGAATATCTTACTACATTTGTAGTGTCCCACGTATCAGAGTTATTTTTTCTTGTCTGAATAATAATTCTGTCACCCAAATCAAACTCCCTTACTAAGAGTCTATTAGCTTCATGTCTGTTTTCTGTATAGCCAACATCATCACCAGTTTCAGTAATGTCGTTTTCGTCCCTACCTTTTGTACTCTCACTTTCTTTATCGCCTTCTGTACATTTATCTTCCTCGTCACTATTTTCTTGGCAGTCATCACATTCACAATAGATTCGCTCAGATGAATCGCTTTCATCATCAGTAAAATCATAATAGAAGTAATTATGTTCTACTGGTTCGTTATCGTCCATTTCACTGCCATAGTCAAGTATGGTTTCTGCACTTTCTTCCCCGCCTGATGCATTATCGTCATCATTGCCTGTCTCTGATACGTTATTCAAGTCAGCATCATCATCCTCTTCGTCTTCACCGTCTGTCTCAATTGCGCTATTCATTTCATCTCTGATTGTCCCTGCTGTACTGTTATAATGTCTGGACATGAAACTTAAATAACATTGTCGCCAACATGTATGTGTATTAACATTAACGATGTAATGGCATCTATATCCGGATGGATTCCAATTGTCCATGGTTGTAATTCTATTATTTTGGACCTCTTGTCTTCGTGTCCTTGGTAATATACTAAGCGGTATATTAAATCCGCTGTATGTTCGAACATGCGTACTTCCTTCGTTAGATATTCCATGTTTAGTGCCACGACTCATCTTGGCTGCGACGTCTGCCGGTTTACCATGGTCACTGTCTACATTGACTGCGATTTCGGAATGCGATATTGGTCTTTTTCTACTAACATTGTTAATAAATGCCTGTAGTTCTTTATTCTCTTCAAGATCGTGTAGCTGTAGCCTCATTTGATTCTTACATCCGCTGATCGGACACCTGTGTAATTGAATCATTTTACAAACTTAACTTAGTCTAATATTTTTAAAGTATTGTCAAACTCTGGTTATTTGGAATATTATGTATGCTTTCATTTTTGTTCGAAGTTCATTTGTTAATCGTTGTGTTTGACATGTTTGAAATATGGCTTATGTAACATCATCACAATCAATGGTAAAAAATCATAACAAGCTGTTAAAGTATGTAATAATGAAGCAATATATTAGTGATAATAAAGTTAGTGTGAATGGCAAAAACGGAATGATAATTTAAATACATAATAAAAACAGGCAAACATAACTATGGATAGAGAAGCAAATATCTGTCCAACAAGCACAAATATTGAACCCGGTGTCTCAACAGTGGTACCTAGTATGAAATAGTATATTAATAGTGGTATTAAAAGATTCTTGTAATACCCACAGTCACACGGTGTCATTGATTTAATAAAATTGCATGACAAAAGAACGTAGAATTTAATATAGTAAATACAAGTTTGCTAGTTCTACGTTCTTTTTTATGACACCGTGTGCCTGTGGTAATACCAAGCAAGACAATTGTGATGAAACAGGTTCATGATGTGAACATGCTGAAAGTTGCACGACACTACCACTGCAACAATGTACAAATATGTTCTGTAGTACCCACAATGCTCTACTTTACCATGGCGACAGCAAATCGTCTAGAAACACCTTAAAGTGTATAGATCTATATTCTAGCAGTCATTTAATGTAAAAAAAAATTACTTGTATAGTGTTGAGTATGATACTAGACTGCATTAATTGCAAATTGAAACGTTGGATGGACTCCGTGTACTTTGATTCAATCGTTGAAAAATAGACTATTCTTATAACGTCATAGGGTGTTCTAGAACTCTTTCGTACAAAAATGGACAATTCGCATGTCGAATAAATCACATAGAGAGTTTCTGTTAAAACTGAAGCAAAAAATGATCTAATGGATATGAAAGCATTATTGTTTTTCAGTTTTTGAAACTTTTTAAAAAAAAAATATCGTCCAATATAGCTCTATACACTTCTAGTGAGACCAGTGTAGCATTATGTAACGATTGGAACGAGGAAAAATTTATAAGGTATACAATCTCGTATAATAATGTATCTTATTACCTTGGATTTTTTCCATTCTCAATGTAATGTCTGATCTCGAGTCGTTCATAATTGTGTCCACATATTCTATTTCTGACTGGGTTTACCATCGTACGCTTTGTATAGGGACATTTCGTACCAACATTTACATCCATGTCGATTTGATCAGTGCCCTCTGCTGCAAAATATATCGCTGGCTTAGAACCAGAAGGTCGTAACTACAAAATCGATATATTGAGAAAACAAGAGAAAACTGTCTGTAATTTAGTCTTTACCTATGGGAAAACACGTTTTTAAAACTTCAATTTGGTCAACATGACAATTTCAGATTTTCATGAAAATAGGCTCATAATAAGTGCCTTGTGAAGCAGATTTCTAATATGTATGAGTCTTATAAGGTCGTAAGTAGTAGTTACCTTCTGGTTCTAAGCCATTGATATATACAAAAACAGAATGACATCAACTGTTTCAGTGTACATAGGCTTACATTGGTGGAGTGAAAAAACTTCATTTTTAAAGTCCTATCTAAGAGTCATATGTATTGCATCTTTTGCCGTGCACCGCGGTATGATCCGTATATATAGTTGGGTTAGGAAATTAATCAAATGACAATAAATGCATTATTGTTTTGACAAAGCTCTTAAACTTGTGTAGTACGTTCTAAGGTTTTGGGATTTAAGACTTCTTAGTAATGACTGCTCAAAATAATGGCGGCCATCTTTAAAGATGGCCACTAAAAGGTCATTTGGCAAAATGAGCCGCAAGTCCATCAACTGATTTCGGACGTCTTAGATATCAAGCTAACCGAAAATCATTGTTGGATCTGTTCACCAATTTGGTAATGAATTTCGGTTTGTCACATGGACTATATAGAGGATATTTGGTGATTTTGGTGTATTTCTCCGAGAGATCACAGAAATCATTATTTTCACGAGTGGCGTAGCCACGAGTGAAAATATAATTTTCTGTGATCACGAGTGAAATAAAATAAGATCTTTCACCAAAAATCAACAAATTCTTTTCTGTTTATTATTTGCTTCATTTTTTCGTAAAACGGTACGTGTAGTACAGTATTTGGCTAAATTGGAAAAATTACGTTGAAATTAGAACGTCACGACGTGACAAATGTGACGTCACAATAACGTAACGAATATTTTGAAGCCCGGCGCTGTTGACGTTGCGTTTCTTTTTCTGCACGATACTGGAACCAGCTCCAAAACAGTGAAAATAACAAAATGATAATTTCACTGTTATTTGTCATTGTTATTTTCACTGAAAATCACCATAATCCATTGAAAGCTAATAATAAAACGTATTACTGACATTTGAACAGATTTCCGTACTCCAGTAGAGCTGTAGGAAAGACAATGGGTAGCCTAACGTTCATATCTTCCATTTTTTACAATCTCAACATTACGATCAACGGCGCTATATTGATGAAAAGTGTCGAACATGTTTTACCGTCCTTTAAGCATTCTCTGTACTCATACACTCCAACGTTAGATTATATATCTTACTGCGTTAGTCAGGAATTAGATTTATAGGGTTGAAAAGGTAGCACATCGGCGTTATACGATTATTTTTTCTTCTAGAAGAATAACTCCAGATTCTTATATAAATGTATTAGTTCGGTCAAGCCGAAAATGCGAGTTTAAGAGAACTATTTTTTTAAAGTTTGTAATTTTCCAACTGGAGTTACGTCCCTTTAAGACATTAATTTTCCTATCCATTCTAACCCTTACATGCACAGTTGGACACAAACGGTTAGAAGGGTTGTTCTTACCTTCAGTTGTTAGAGTTACAGTGGGTTGATTCAAACACACACTGGTGATCAGAACATCTGAAACAAAAGCAGTATCCGTCAACATGGTCAATACACTTTAAATACGAATACGAAAGTTTGTTTTGCATAAAGCAAAATACAATGCTGATAACAAAGCATATACAAATAACAGAGATGAGAAACATGAATTTTCAGCAGACAAAATAATATGTACTATGTATTATTAGCATCGCATGTTCGAATCCCGACTGGCTTCGTAATCTGTCTGGTCAGATTAGACGCACATTATCCCACCAGCCGGGCTTTGGACATATGTAATACTAATCACAACATATTTCGAATATGCAATCAGACACATACTGTAAAATAATTAATTTTCGTGGTGAATTAAATTTCGTGGATTTCGCGGGTCCTCTCAACCACAATCTTTAATTCCAACGAACATTAATTTTGATCCTTGTTTTATTAACTAAAATGCAAAATCAACGAATTCAAGTCCCAACGAAATTGTCTTTTTTACCAAAACCACGAAATAAATGATTTTACAGTAATATTGGATGGTATAAGACAACAGACATTAAACACAATATTATAGTATTGTATAAGTAATATCATCATTTTTCAGAAATTAAGAAATACGCATTTTGTTATAGCAACAAGGGTACAATTTGTACGATCAAGGGTATTTGTTGATCAAGGGTACAATTTGTACGCTTTGGCCTCGAAGACATTAATTCTTTTAAATAAACAAAATAGCAAATGTATCAATAGGACTGTAAACAAAGTTATTGAAATGTTTCTTTTCCTTTGTAATAACCAAAGATGGAAAGTCATAAATATTAAAATCACCTCGAAACCTTTCCGATTGAAACGTCAACAGTTTTCTTTCTTAAAATATTATAAACGTTCAAAATATTTGGCGAAAATAGTCGTGTATAATAGAAACCTTAGCAAAGTATGTAAACCCATTTTCAGTAATCCAATTTGGGTTTATTTTGTTAAAGAGGCATTCCCTATAACTAGCATATTTTTCTCTACTATCACATTACATGAGCTAAATGTACAAAGCACTATATATTATCATTATTTGTCAGAAGAAAGTGTGCGCAAATATGTCTCTATAATGTCAAAAATATATTTAAAACAGCAGTAATAATTTATCGCTTCCAGCGATTTATTATTATGTGGTCAAAGGGAAACAACTCGGCTCGTTACGGAAATATGTTTTCGTTTTTTTTCTCAGTAATTAGTGGGATCTTTTTGTTGAAAAGTTGCGGAGTTTGAGCAATAATGATTCTCATTTAATGTATGATATTCCTGAATCGATTTAAACGATCAAAGTTATTGGGAATGCCTCTTTAAGTTGTTGCTCCATTCGCAGGTAACTGTATTTTTGAAAGAGTAAAATGAAAAATAATGTCTATAAATATGAGAACCATAATATTTAGAAAAACAAACCAAATTTGTTTTTCAATTTCATCTTTTTTAAATTTCTTTTTCAATGGAACTGTAACCCGTGGCTCCATACAGAGGTTAAATTAATAGTAGGTATGGGCTAAGGGAAATTTTGAAGTTGTTGCCATGGATAGGTTCTGTCTCTACTGAAGGCTCTGGAGAGGTTGTATTGTACATGGTAAAATAAATGTTCTGTTACCATTAGATATCGAGTTATCTTCCCTTGTTCTTATGTTAGGTGATGGCTCGACGTGGGTAATTGTTATATCTGAAATATACGTAAAACTTCGTTTAGACGAGTATCGTTATTACACAACATTTAATTATATTTTAATACGTTAGTCACGCAATAGATTTTTGGAGGTTTAAATTAAATAAACCGACGTAACGCGACTATGTTTCTTCTAGATGAATAAGACCTGATTCGTATATAGATGTATAAGGGACCTGCCATAATAATGCGATTTTAAGAGAACTTTTTGATAAAATTTGCAATTTATCAACTGGAGTTGAGTCCCTTTAACAGCCTACCTTCATCGTTATCCATAGTTCGTCTGGTTGGTCTGTTATTTGAACTCCAGGGTACTGAATTGGTCATCCTTCTTTGACGAACTCGAGTTCTGATTCTGCTTGATCCGATAGATGGCTGACAATTAAATCAAATAGAATCAATTTTACTCTGTATAAATTAAACACACTCCGTCACTCATACTTGAGTCGCACGTGAAGCGCTTGTAGAAAAACACGTGGTTGAATCTTAAATTATTTAAAAACGCTCGATTTTATAGGCGTGTCTGCGCATTTTCTTAAGATATATTGGTCATATCCTTCCAAACAAATTTTAAATAATAATTTTATGTTATTTATTAAAATTAATTATGTTTGCGCTCAACAAAAAGAGAAGTCGATGACGCTGATGGAAGGGTTACTTAGAACTTTCCGGTAAAGAAATGGATCGGAAAATCGGCCATGCCAGTTCAAAATCAACTAAATTCAACATATAATATTCCTATTTGAGGAGGTACAGAAACGATGACATCGCCTAACATCAACTCACATACGAGACTGGCACAGAACACGTAGCTTAAAAAATTATTCATCAGTCAATTGAAACCACGTCCTAACTTATGGAAAGGGTCGGTGATAGCGGGAAACTATTCCTCTGTACAGTCAGCGGTTACCTTTCCTATGTCCCCGCACTGCCATTACAGTACAACAAATAGCGGCGAAATATATAGTTCAATTTTGAACCCTGAGCCATGAACTTTCAGACGAGTCTATTTGGGCGGGTAACCCGTGATCTATTCAATAGTCATTATTTAAAAAATATGCTATACTTACTATAGTTCAATGTTGAACCCTGAGCCATGACCTTTTAGACGAGTCTATTTGATTTATTGATTTCAATTATCATGATTTAAAGATATGCTACTTACTAATGTGTGTTATACATATCTGAATAGTCAATCCCACGCCAATCTTTATCAGCGAATGGATTAAACTTTAAAAGTGCAGTCACGGCTTAATGCTCGAAATCGAACTAAAGCCGAGGTATACTTTTACCGGTTAAGAGCAGGGGAAACTTGTGGGGGTTTTCAATCTGTATGGCCACCAGGGCACCGTTTTATCAACGTACTTACGGAAATCGTAAACTTACGTTCAAACTTAAATTCAGTATAACTATTTAACAGCTGTATATTGGGGACAGGTATTGTTTGTAAGACTTCATTAACTAGATCATGATAAGTATTACAGCTTGAATTTCCACATTTTACAGTTGTAACAGTATTATAAAGAATTTGAATTTGAGCGTAATTTAAAGATTTCCGTAAATGCTTTGATAAAACAGTGCCCAGGAGAGCAGGTATTTTACCATTGGTTGTAAAAATCAAAAGTTGGGTACCGTGGCTTCATTTTACTGGTGCATTAAGATGGGACAAAAATATAACAATGACAGTCATTCGGTTTCAGTAAAATAATTCTACTTACCGGCTTCCGCCTCCAAGCATTCCGC
The DNA here is from genome assembly GCA_963678985.1 of Spisula subtruncata. Classification (NCBI taxonomy): domain Eukaryota; kingdom Metazoa; phylum Mollusca; class Bivalvia; order Venerida; family Mactridae; genus Spisula; species Spisula subtruncata. The sequence continues at coordinate 43,644,166 of OY787671.1, forward strand.
GTATTCATGATTGTTCGTCTAGTTACCGATGTTCTCCGTCAATATGTTGGACTCTGTCATAATTAACATAACGCCTTTCATAAAATGAAAAAATATTATACTTACAAGTGTATGTGTAATTTCATAAGTGTGTTGTTTCGTGTATGTTAGTAATGATATAGTCGATTCAATAAGTATATACTAACGAGGGAACTATCCCAATGGATGGATGGATGGATGGACGGGACGGGACGGGACGGGACGGGACGGGACGGGACGGGACGGGACGGGACGGGACGGGACGGGACGGGACGGGACGGGACGGACGGACGGACGGACGGACGGACGGACGGACGGACGGATTATTCATTTATACACAGTTAAACCTATATAAACAAAGTTTACCTACCGGACGATAGTATATTTACAACGCTTCTCATTAATCTTTGAATGATCTGTAACGTTTAGGACCACGTTAAGATATCCGTACTATATTAAAACTTCGTTTTGACGAGCAGCGATATCACGAGCACCCGGCTTATCTCGAGCAAGTTTTAAACCAATATCCGTTTGTATCATCAATATATTTCATTTGGTTATTACGAGCACCCGATTTATCTCGAGCATTTTACCTGTTCCGATCACTCCTCGAGATAGTGAAGTTTTACTGTATATTAAAATTTCAATCTGTGATTGTAAATCAATGGATAGACAGTGTATTATGTACTACACATGTAAATTAAAGAAATAGAATATAAAATATAATATAATAAATGATAATGAATAAAATAATCGATTACTTACAAAAGTATTTTTTAAGCTGTAGAGTCACACAACTAGTGTCCATGTAAACACGAGTATATAAACTACATACCAATTAGAACTGATATATATTATAAACACATTTTCCATAAATCGAATGTAGATCTTTATTGCCTTACCTTCTGTTTTCTGAAAATTAGGCTTGGCCTAGTTTTACTCCATTTACCAGCAGGTAACACGCACAATACAAAATTATCGATTTATCAACTACAACATTTACTATATCTGCATGTTATGGACATTTTGTTATCGTGGACCGGGGTGCTATTGATAGTTTATAATATATTTGCCAATGGGCTAAACAAAGTATATATAACACATGTATTTGAACGGAACACAATCACAGGTAACAGTATCGTTGAAAAAAATAATTGAAATTGAAAAAAAAAAATTTTTTCCCCTCGAAATTTAGGTATTATATAGAAGTATGTAATATATAATACCTAAATTTCGAGAAAAAAATTTTTCAATTTTTTTTTCAACGATATACTGTTACCTGTGAACCCAATAAGTATATTTTCAATGTTCGCCTATCATTTAAAGTACAAAGTAAAAGAATCAAGTTAAAGATCGTCCAGACATGCGTTCATCAAAAGACTGCAGTGATAGGACATGGCGGCATATCTACCCAACACGTAACTGTATCACCAATATAATGGCTCACAGGGAAGACTCGGCTTGCTCAACTGTGTTGTCTCTTTAAATAAAGTCGTTATTATTATTATTATTATTATTATTATTATTATTATTATTATGATTATTATATAAACAATTTGAAAAATAAATTCAAATATATATTTTTATAGATCTTTAAATTTTCAAAAAATAATGAATTATTCGGTAAATTATACTAAATAAATATACCCAAACACACATAAGCCCACTAAATCAGAGAGGTTTGTAAAATTCCGCATTTTTCGTCGGGGACTTGGACTTTTAAATTAAAATTGTTTCTTTGACTTACGTGTGTGCATTGCTCATTGTACAGGTGTTGTGATGTTACTGATGCGAGTCCTCCCCTGTCCGATTTCCTGATACCTTTTTATCAAGCCTTATTAACACCTTTAAGAGTTCTAGTTTCTAAAACTATAAAAAAATGTCTCTCACAATACTGGTCTGTAAAACAATTGGCCGCAGGAACTATTTAACTTGTATAATAATTATGATGTCACTGATATATGATCATTCAACAAAATAAAACACTGTACGAACTAAGCAATATTGCAGTATAACAGAGAAAAGCAACTATAGAATTTACAGTCACTTAATTCAAAACTTTTAAATACAAAAAACAGTTTCTTGATATTACGCTGATTTTTTCTTGTTAGAAGTTCAATATAATATATTATATATAATATATAATATATATATTTTGGGTATATTTGGTGTTCTCCAGAAATACTTACCAATGTATACGTATATTAATGAAATTGAATGTAGTATAAACCACAGGTAACAGTATCGTTGAAAAGAAATTAAAAAAAAAAAAAAAATCTCGAAATTTAGGTATTATCTAAATTTCGAGAAAAAATTTTTTTTTTCATTTTTTTTTAAATTTCTTTTTCAACGATACTGTTACCTGTGGTATCAACTACTGTTTTACAGCGAGTGTGCGATATTACGAACGTATTCAGTTGCATGCGTATTCTGGAGTTCCCTCCCTTGATGCTACGCTATCTAATACTGAGCAGATTGGATGCCGGGAACCAGAATATTGCATGCGTTACGTCTGGACTTCTGACGTCATTTATGACGTTGTAACATCATTGTCCGAAGGCCTAAAAATGCATGACGTGGCTCATTTTACGTACGCTGTTGTAGAGTGGACAATCTAACATGAAGTGAAATATAACTCTTCCTTAGAGTTTGTCATATCCCTTTATGGCAAGCGAAGTAACTTGTTATATGAAACGGTTTATTGTATTGTATTATTTGTCTCCCTTTAGAGATTGACTTTCGTCGGAATGGCATGCAAATATAGCAGGGACATATTCAAGTGCATTGATATATTCATCGCTTGATATATTTAGAGAATTTAAAACTAATTTTGAACGATCATCATCTTTATATCTTCTTGACAATATTGAATACAGAGAAAATTTATCGAAACTTAGACTCTCTTCGCATAAATTAAACATTGTGATCGGACGACATAATAGAATTAACAGATTTCGAAAAATAAAAAGTGCAATAATTGTGATTTAAACGATGTAAATTATCTATATATTAAGAAAATGAATCCCACATAATATGTTTCCTTTCTGTATTGAAGAAGTTTCAGCAGTGTTTGTATTCCAATTGGATTATGAGTCGGATCATGTTTAAAAGTTTATACTCACGAGCCTGGTTATTCACCAGTTCCCTAACGTTGGCGTGTGTGTATTTCTGTGCATTTTGGGCTCAAATCCTGCTCATTTTCTGCGCCTTTCGTTGCATTTTTTTGCATTTCTGTGTCTTTCTGGCTGATTAGAGCAACATGTCCTTGAACGACAATGTCCTAGAGAGGAATAGAGTACACTATTGAAAGAAGAGCATCTCAATTAGAGATGACATTCCTACTTAAGATGTTTCTGGAAATCGGGGCATGGTTCTGTGAGCCCTACCCTTCAACACTACCATGGTCAAAATCAATACAATTAACGTTAAGGTGTGTGGTGCTTATAATTAACGGTACAAACGCCCACGCTAATTAGCAGTTTTCGTTATTGTGTGAAACACTACCAATCCTGCATTTATTTTTATTATGACTCAGCTCAACAAGTCAGTACGGCGATTGAATCTTACTATAAGAACTAGATCTATCTAAAAATTTCTAAAAAATCCGAATGTGGTTGCTAGCTTTTCCCGGTTTACTTTAAGTATTCCTTTATCACAAAAATGCGATATTTCAGAAGAAGTGTAGCGAGATATCCTGAGAGTGTGGAACAAATTTCCAATCTTTGTATTTTTATATCTATGTCATAGTTCTGGGATTCACAGTGCATATATTTTAATGAAATGATTTAAATAAAATATTTAAACCTTCGTATTTGTCATATTTTCAGCATGTTACTTGACCATACTTGCCAAGTACTCCTATAGATGTGGAGTTGCTCCTATTTTCGTTGTTAATGTCTATTTTCCAAGTTCGCCTAACTTTGTAAAAAAATACAGGGTGTTTCATAATATCTATCGCCATTATAAACGAATGCCATGAGTATGTGCCTGATCGTATCTGATATTTTCATATGTACCAATAGAAAGCCAACATTTCAAAATTGTATTCAGTATATTACATGACAATATTACTATCAAAGCAACTCAGAAAACAAGATTCTTGAAAAAATAACTTTTTCGATAATTGTTTAAATGACGTTAAAAATGATTTTTATCCAAATCTGATAGCATAGCCTGTAAAGTATTGACGGATATAAAAAGTTAAATAATGCTTATCAACCAAGTAATATAATAGATGTCAAAGTTAAGATTATAATTTTTATGCAACAAGTTCAGATAAATTAGTGGTAAAATCACTTTGGTTTTTGTTGCTAGGCAACGAAAGAACTTAACCACGCACTCAGATACATTTTAACTTGTTGTCAAGTAAACAGGTGACTAGTTTTCGACTTATATATTTTCCAAATGAATGTTTTAAATTCACAAAGAGTCGTATTGAGTCTACAATACTACCATTAAAAGCAATTTATGACTTTAAAAACATGATTTTGAAAGAAAACCACCAAATAACAGCTAGATGGTTACTTTGTATTAAAGCGAGAAAGCAGCTTTTTGAGTTAGATTCTTTCGTCGCCTAGCAACTGGTAACCAAAACATCTGTATCGTTCATAAGTTTTTAGATTACCATAAATGGATGAAACTTTCTTATCAATATAAAAAAATTTAAACTGGTTATATCATGCAATACTTTAAAAACCATATTATTCAACTTGGGAAACAAATCAAATACTTTTTTCGGGAATCTTAATTCCTGTTGATAGTAACAATGTCATGTTATATACTGAGTAAAACTTTGAAATGATTTCAATTGGTATACAAAGATATTTTGCTGTTCTGTTTATTTTCTGCGCAGTACCTCACTAAACTCGATGACGTCACAACTGTCAGTGCTTTTTTGTTGGTGGTGGTTTTGGCATTACTAGCACAAGAAATTGAGTTTTGTTTGTGTTGGCGACAGATTGACATATTGTTGAGCCATGCAACTTTCTCTGTTGCTATATATATAAACCATTAGTAGCAGCAATTCTGTTAAAGGCGTTCGAAGCAGATTCTTATGTTTTGACTGACTAAATTTTTACTTGTGCAGTTTAATCCCGAAAGTGGCTTAAGTAGTGGAAAACAGTGGCAAAGAGATAAAAACGCGCACTTACTACATGTACTATCTCAGTCGTAGCCAAAAACTGAATTTGCAAACAACATCTAGTGTTCTCAACCAGAAAACATAATTATTGCACTTTAATTTAATCACCACCACACGACGTCTACTATAAAATCATATGTTTTCGCGAGGAATGAATGCTCCTGAATTTTTATGCACGTGAATCTAAACGAAAGAAATTATTCGCTTTCTATTTGTAATTTAACCTTTGTGAACATCAAACTTGGCGAACCAAACGGAACTTTAGAACAGTTAATTCACGATTTTATTACCTCGCGAAATTATGTGATTTTGTCGTATATTGTGGATATTATGTACCCCATAGCCTTAAAACGAGACGGACAAAAGTTTAAATGACTAATACAAAGTACTTTGTATGATGACCTCATACGTAGCACTCGACAGGGTAGAAATAAGTCTAAGTTAGTTTCATACGAACGTAAGATGAAAGAAAACACCGCCTTTAATCTTTCACATCTACCCAGGATTAACAACAATAGGTAAAACATCTATTATGATTGTATTATGATACCCCAGCGTGTAGCATGTTTGTTACCAACTAAAATCTAGGTCCTTCTAATGCGTAGGTCCCACTGGATGTTATTTTGTATCGACGAATTACTTTCCGATTGTAATACATGAGCTTCGGGTGTCTTCATATGAGGGCTTTCAAATTGTCCAATTAATTCCTCCCGGAAGCTTCGATGCCTTTCGATGCTCATTTGGACCAAGGCTTAAGAATTTTTGCCTCGGCGATGCAATGCCGATTTAATAAATGAATATCGGAATGCACCGGAAATGGGTTCTGTTGAGCTAGGGGAAGCTTTGGGGAAAATAATTTAAAAAAATGTTATACGCATGTCCCCGATGCCTCCCAACTTTCATTTATTTCTATCGAGACAGGGCCCTTTCGCCGAGGCAATAAATGTCCAGTGAGACCAAGGCTTAAGCTGTAGTTCCCGAATGCCCATGATTAATTGAGCACTTGCTTGACCAAGATTATGACAATTAGAGGCTTTAAAATACTATTATTCACCATCAGTTGTAGTTTAAGGTTTAATCTTACGATATATAAACTGATTAAAATCACAATGGATGGGAGGATGTAGGACAGAACATGTACCTATTTAACCTAGTTTAAAGTGTCTTAGACATCAAAGTGGGTATCGTTAGTTCATCAAATCGCTTAATGTGGTTCGGTCCTTGTAGTTCGTTTTGTGGTTTGTACGGCTCCTGGTTTACGCTTTCCTGTTAGTAAACATCGAATGACGTCATCTGCTTCAGTACAGATGTAAAATAACGCCAGCACGTTTTAGCGCACGATGTACAAACAAAACACGATTTTCACGGACTTTTGACACGGTATATCATTTTCAAGTAGTTTTCCACGACGTTCACGGATTGGTTAGACTCTGACCAGAACCAACCAATCCGAAGCTAGTACTATCAAATTCTGATTAGAACAGCCAATCAGAAGCTGGTATTATCTAATAGGGTCGTTCGGTGTGACTTCCGCATGTAGAAAGTTCTAGCCAATACATACCTTCCTAGTGTCTTTCAACAAATTTAATTATAGCTTTCTGATTATCATTGGCATGTGTCTGGCAAGGATAATTCGATGGCTTAGAAGCAGAAGGTCGAAACTCCTACTTACGATCTTATAAGCCTCATACATATTTGAAATCTGCTTCACAAGGCGCTTCTTATGAGCCTATTTTCATGAAAATCTGAAATAATTGTCGTGTTGACCAAAATGAAGTTTTAAAAACGGTTTTCCCGTAGGTAAAGAGTAAATTACAGACAATTTCTCTTGTTTTCTCAATATATCGATTTGTAGTTACGACCTTTTGATTCTAAGCCAGCGAATTAAGGATGCCGGGTACACTGTCCTTGTCTGGTTCCCGATCTCAATATCTTACAGTGTTAACTGTAATGTTGGAAACGGAAACCAGACAAACGCGCTTCCCTTGCTCTTTTCGAATTGATGTCTTCGTGTTTCGTCTTTCTTTAACATGACTGGTGTACATTTCAGACGGAACTTCTCTTGGGTTGCAATCAGTTCGCTTCTCGTTAGGACCTAGTAGTGGACTCAGAAAAGTATATTGCAATACAAGTAGGAGATTCATAAGTTAAATACATGTAATGAACCAAACACTTCTCTCTGAGGGCATCGAATCAGTTTTTGTTCGTTTCAAGGGTGACCCGTGTTCTTTATCATTTTACGCCCTGAAAAGACGGCAACAAAATGACCAGAAAGGTCCGGCCCCTGGTCGCTCAGGATCCGGTACCCGCAAATTACATCGTTTGCCCATATAAGTTGGTGAAGGAGGTTAACCCGAAACATTTGTGACGTGAATAAAATTTAATAAACTTGTACTGTATTTAATTTATTGAAATATCTATAGAGCATTTTTTTAAAATAATTACGGCAACACTGTTTCGATATGGAATCTTTTCACTTTCACGATGACGTCACATAACTCTGTGAATGACGTCATGCAATATAAATAAGTTAATTCCGGATGTCACGTGTACGGGTTTTGCTATAAATACCCCGCCTTTCCGGAAACAGAATCTAGTATGAGATTTATGTGTTTATTTTACCATTTTCACGCCAAGTCACCACTAAAAGCGTTAAAACACTGTATATAAACCGCTATTTCGAACTATGCTGTTAATTCTGTATCTATAAATAAAGTATTTTATTTACGCCTGATTTGTAGCTTTTAATAGATATAGAAACTCTATCCGATAGTTGTATAACTTGTTATTAAGTAGATTTTATAATTGTAAAATATCAAATTATGACAAATATCGTCAATGTGTCCACAATCAGACAGCGAAAGTTATGTATCTAATTTATATAAGTCACTCTCAGTGCCTCTTTATGATTATATCCATCACCCTGGGGGTATGGGAGAAGAGGAGCCAGTTTCCCTTTTATTTTGAATGTCCATCAAGAGAACTTGATTTAAACTGGTACCATTTTTGAACATGGAGCTTTAGCGCCCTGGTCAGTGCAAGCGTTACAATATACTGATTAAGATTGCGAGCTAAAATAGATGGAATCGCGCATTCCGCGGGATGACTTCGGACTTTATAGGCTTATCTTTAGCCGAGACAGTGTTTATAATGTTGCATGATGACTTAGCACTTCATTGCAGGAAGCTTGGTAAATATATCGAGACAGCGATTGAAATATGTTATGTAAGCTACGTTACCATCCGGTCAGTGATTAACGCTCAACGTTTATATGTCTGTGGCACGACGCGGTCTTGTATTGAATTCGAAGCCTCACGCACTCAGAGCGGACACTCTACAACATAGGAAGGAATGGATTGATTCTAGGCTTCCTCCGTTGCATCGTCATACTTTAAATACAAAATCAAAATAGTACCGAGTTACTTAGGTTCGAAGGGTTATATCATATAATCTGCTCTCATATTCTTGTGTCGTGGAATAAAACCGAGAATGAGCTGTTCAGATGGATTAATAAAAAATAGTATGGTTTGTATACATGTAACTCAGTGTATCATATCCGACAAAAAGAAAATTAATACAATAATAAGCATGTACGAGGGGTGTTCCAGAAATAATAGGACTTTTCTAATAACTTTTTACTCAACGCTCAGTAAACATTTTAATGAAATTTGTCTCATATGCTTAGCAATGTATGCTTTATATACTGGTAGCAACATAAATACACTGTTGCTGATGATGCTCATACAAAGCGTTGTCATAGAAACCATGTAACGTCAAGGCGGGTCACACTATTATTTGTCATTACCATCTTTATTAAACATGTGAATATCTCAATAACCACTTGATAAATATTAACGCCTAATTGTATGTCATTACGTGGATGACTTTGACATGCGCACGCAAACTTTCGAAGAAATTGACCCGTGTTCGTTACCATAAGTCAGTAATCATGGGCATGTATCTAAGCGCGTCATGTGTGAAAATGACGTCAACGTCAATAAGCAGAAACTGCGCGATTGTCAAATAATGGTATACATTTGGAAAACTAACAGTGCTAACCATTGAAATAATAAAATGCACGTAATGTAGTGGCATTAAGCAGACACTTGTATTCTGTTGGCTGACATTGTTTACAGATCGCGGATTTATAAACTTACAAAAAAGCACAGGTGGGGTCATTGGAAATTAAGAGGACGTTAATAACACTGTTTGTACCCTGATGGACGCTTCAAGGTTTGAGCAATATCTAACATCATTGCAAGACATTTTTGTGAACAGGGCTACGGAAACACGTTTAAACAATCGGAACAGTGATATTAGATCTGTTTAGAAATTTAGGATGACTATTAATAGAATTATTAAATGTTTCTTTATGTTACAATACTGTGCTTGAAATGCGGCGTCATAATAACGTCACAGTGCGACCCGCCTCCTTGATACATAGCATATTTAATGTTGAATATATTTCTTATTTCCCATTCATTTTCTTTGATGTTTCGCATGTTTGTCAGTGAAAGATCAAAAATTAATTATATAGACTTAGTTTTCTTAATTTCAGATTTGTCTTGCTGCTATGAAAAAAGTCCTACTAATTGTGGAACACCCCACGTATAATGTAAACAAAACTTATAAATATTAGGAATAAATGAACCGGACGCGACTGAATACAATCACATTGCAATGCCCGATAAATTAGTACGAACATACATCCCGTACGTCATACTGTGGTCTAAGCGTAATTTGAATAATTACGCTAAATTCCTCCGCGATAAGCCATATCGGTTCTAATTCAAAAATTGGATTTAGTGATATTTCTGTAATATTTATGTCAATATTTACAATCTCACATTCTATATTTAAAAATGTCAAGTCTGAGACCGACTTTACAATACCAATATGATTACCAAAATAAATTCAGCCGAAATAACAATTATCTAACACTTACGCACTTTTCTTTCGCATTAATTTTATTTGTAATTAATACGGGCTATCTGGTTAACGATAGTTGTACGTTTACTACTATATCATTTGTAGGACGCAGTCGTGCTTATGTTAAATGGATTAGGAATTGGTTGGTTTAATTTTATGATAGAGTTATAATAAGGAATGAAATGCCGAACATTGTGAGTTTCGGGCATGTTTAGATTGCGGTCAAGACTTAAAGCGTTTAAGTTTGTGTTTATGATTTCGGTACCTTTAAAAAGCAGCCGATACTTAACAGCACTGAACATTGTATTGTTTCCTTTATGGTTAAATGTGTGTTTTCAAGGACGTTAGCAACAGCTTCTTGCTAAATTTGGTGAACAGATCCCCCAAAATACATTACAAATGCACATTTTTATCGCAATTTGGAAAAAAATGCGGACGTTCTACCACTAGTTTATCGAAAAGGTGGCAATGGTCTATTTTCCCTCACCTTTCGTACAAGATCGGCACCAACTTCTTCAATAGACGCATGGGTGAAAGTTTTCAGGCATATGTCTGAACTTCATGGTTTTGGGTAAATCAAGATGTCTGTTTTTCGTTATTTTCACTATATAAATTGTCAAATTTTGAGAATTTCAGGTTTTTCAAAATTTCTAACTTTCACCCATGTAGACGTACTTACACTGTTGATCTATTTTCTACCTACGGGTACATCTAGAGAAGCTGGCAAAGTTCAAAAACCTGTGACAGCTACCAACAACACAGTAGGCCTAATGGTTTTGTCAGTCATCTAATTATTGCTCTATTAATATCCCAATCAGCACCAACAAAGTCGTATTATAGCTATGGTTACGTCAGATATCAAACCATTATCCTTATTATGTCACCACCACCACCACCAACAACAAAACCACCTGCATACCGTAAAACTTCGTTAACACGAGCATCGATATGACGAGCACACCGCTTAAGTCGAGGAAATTTCAAAGTTACACCACCTAGTTCTACAGTACGGTGCCATGGTTATATTTCAGAAAATAAGCCAGTCAGAAAAAGTCGATAATGCCTTAAGTAGTTCCACTGAGATTTATTACTTTGCTTCGATGAGGTACCCCCGATTTATAAAAGGGCACTGTGAGGCATCGGGAAAATTGTCCTCGTAGTCTAGAAAAATCTTTGGGGTAATCATTAGAAAAAATAAAAAAGATAGATATCCTTGTTCTCGATGCTTCCCGAAGATAATTTATTTAAATTCGGGGGTACATCGTCGTGGCCAAAAAATGTTCAGTGTGACCAAAGCACTAGACATACGTGACGTCAATATTGGGTTTTGTTTTTGTCCTGTAAATGTCCGGCTATCAGCTGCTGCCTTCAACAAAACATACTGCTCACGTCAGGCATCGAATCTTTGTGCCACCAACACAACAAGACAGATGGTAACATAAAGGTCAATGAGCAGGTGTTTGACTCAGATAGTGAACTGACAAGAAATAAACTGCTGGCTTAGAATGAGAAGGTCGTCAGTACTGTTCACGACGTTTTAAGACTGATACATATTTGCAATCAGCATCACAAGATGCTTCTTATGAGCTTATTATGATGAAAATCGGAACTGGTCATGTTGACCAAACCGAAGTTAAAACATGTTGTGCTCATATAAGTAGAGAGTAATTTTCGGACAGTTTTTTCTTGTAACAATATCGATTTCGCCCTTACGATATTCTCATTCTACGCCGGCGAATTATCGGTAAGTCTGAACAATAGTTTTGTTGGTTTGGTGAACATGTTGACAAAAACGGTAGTTTGAAATGGTTCAGCCATTTTGACGTATGCGGTACCTTTCTTCTTGCACATTGTACCTCCCGAATCCTTTCTCATACTGCCGGGCGCCTGTCAGAGATGGACCGGCGGCAACCATTCGTAGCTAGCAGGTGGCTCACCAAAAGGCCGCATCAGTTCCAATCCAGGGTTATAGGGTTTTTCTTCCGGATTCCTTGTGTCGCATACATACAGTAACTGTTAAATGACTTCCCCCTTAACGTGTGTGACCATAATGCAAATGGCCAAACCAACAGGGATAAAACCAATGATAATGACGTCGCATTTTTACGTCAGATGTCATATTGGCAAAACGGACAGGGATAAAATCATGGTAAATGGCCACGTATTTTCGGCTGTCCTGTCTATTCCATTGGCGTTAGAGCAGGACATGTGGTAATATTGTTTAAACGGACAGGAACAAAACCAGGAACAAAATTCAAATGCACCTTGGGCTGTCTCAAGTGCATGTTGGGAAATAAACTCACGTGGAATTTGTTTATACAATATCTGATCAAGTGACTGTCAGACACACAGACAAGCGGACCTGTTTTAACTGTCAAATGGCGTTTCTTATCCTGTCAACGAAATGCCTGGTTAGTCTCTCCAAGCTGTGGAATTTGTCTATATTTACAAACACAATTGACAAACGTTTGATCTTAGAACTGGTTTTATTGTTTCTATTGTATGTCTGCCAGGCTGTATTGCGTCTGTTTGTAACATATTTGCTGTTGTTGACAGTTCAAACTAAGTCAACAATAGTTGGTGTAATGTAACTAACAACAAAAATGTAAGTCTGATGGAACGCATTTTATAAATATAGAAATAGAAAAGTCGGTAACCCGATTATGACAATAACAACACTGTAGTTTCTGAGTATTACGCATTTATGCGTATGAGTCGCGTTTAAACAGATGTACAAATGTACGAGTACTTGTACGAATTTTGGAAAAGAAAAAAATGTAGATTTTTTGCTTGTTTATGGAACCAAAGTCTCAAATTTCGAACGAAAAGAAGCCACCAAGAAAGACTCGCAAGGATCAGCTTTTGTCTGATATGATGGTATTCTGATCATCTCGCCCTGTGTGTGTATTTACCGGAGAGAAACGTAAATGGCCAAACTATCACTATTGGTATTGCGGTTAAAGTGTATAGAGCTATATTCTAACGGTCATTTAACGATGTCCGGGTGTAAAAACTTTTTTTAAAATGTTGAGAACTGCATTTTAAACATTTTTATTCTATTGTATACCCATTATGACAACTGCATGTGAATTTTAAAACACTTTTATTATCAATTAAGAGAATTGTTACTATTTTTATTTCCCTACACCTAGCATAAGAACGTACTGCAAAATCAAATGGAATCAACTGCATGATAAATTAAATAACGCTCCAACAGATGACATAATAAATACAAGAGTGTGTTTTAACCTAATGATAATGATTATTTCTTCAATCGAAAGTGTAAAAATGATGTTTGGTGTTATTATGAAGTAGATAAAAATAAAAATGTAACCCTACCCTCCTTGAAATTAAGGCATATTTTTGCATATTGCCAATAAGTACCCTATGGATAAATGGCAATAAAATAGGATCTAAACAATTGGTACCATTGAATTTTTTTCAAAAATAACTTCAATGTGTGTGTAATGTTTTAAGAAAATTTTAAAAGGTTTTACCGAGCGGTTTTGAAAATATATATATCAGAAATCCATAGTAACCCGATTTTCATCTATTCACCACATATTAATTCCCATAAAATTAAAGAAAGAAAAAGAAAATAATATTTCTCCAAATTTCATTATAAAGTGATGTCACAAAGCCAAAACATTGTCTTATAACTAAAAATTAATTTAAAAAAAAAGAATAAAAATATTTTGGCTCTAGAGGGGGTTGAACCCACAGCCTCTAGGAAATCGGTCAATTTGTCATAAAATTACTGAACTTGAGAACTCTTCAAGAGGAGATTCTTTATTACACCCGGATATCCTTAATGTCAAAATAATTACTTGCTTCGTTTTTAGAATGATACTAGACTACCTTTATTGCAAATGAAAACTTTGGATGGGTTACGTGTACTTTGATTCAATCGTCGTAAATAGAAGAGAGAAGTCCTGTTAAAACTGAAGCGAAAAATGATCTAATGGATATTTAAGCATTTTTTTTTCAGTTTTTGAAACTTTTTTTAAAACAAAAACAGTCCGATACAGCTCTGTACACTTTAAATGCAGAAATTGTTTGTAAACTGTAGCTGATACATTGTTAACTGAATATACACTAACTATACGCGTAAATATTTGTAAAACATGGCTATTGAGTTTACCGAAATACTTAATTAGAGATGAACTGGTTGGCAACCTAGTGGTAGTCTCGTGTGTATCAGTGCTGTACACTGACCACGTTAAATAACCAAGGTGTATCTTTGGAAAGAGATAGGACAGCGTGCCAAGATACCTTGTATCACCCCACTGTCTCCTCTACTCGCTGTCCCTTCAGCAAAAACACAGGAACCCATCGGAAAGAAGTACTCGCACTTTATGGGTTATCCTTGACCGAAAGGTTTAAATTATTAATTGTACTTATCTTGGATATTTTAATGTAACCGCAAAGCGTTTTAATAGACAATAACGCGATGAAATTAATTCGAAAATGTTGTGTGCTTTTCAGACTAGCTAGCCGCGGCAGATAAAAATCTCGAATCTATGCTAAAAACTTGAAACCATAAACTATGTAAATACTGATTTGTAATCGTGACAAAGTTTAATATGAACGTTATATTGTTGACAACTGACTTCTTGTCACGAAACTTGTCTTTATAGTCACTGGAAATGGTTGAGCAATAATTCACACAACTGACAAACTTTTTATCGACTCCTCGTTTACAAATTTATCCATAGTAACGATGACTCCGCACATTTTCTCAACTTTTTAAAATTGGTACAAAAATTCTGTAAAATAACACAATTTCACAAGTGATTTTTTTGGGATTTGTTATTTTAAGTATAGTTCGCTACAGATTTTAAATGTTCGCACTTTTCAACTGTTTGAAAGAACTATACGTTATCTGTTAGTACCGTTGATTCTGCTTACGGGTTAAAATGTTCGCGAAATATAAAATTCGAGAATATTAGAGCGAAAATTAAACCCTCACAAGAAGTCTAATTTCATGGTAGCATGTTAGATCATTCGCATTTTGTATTTTTGTGGGAGGGGGGGGGGGGCACGGAATCGTCGTCTTAGTACATAGTGTTTAGTTGATGATTGTGTTCATGTAGTTGTTTTATTCGTTGACGGCGGTCTCGGCGTGTGTGGGCATTTCTCATACTTAACAAGCAATGGCGTCGGACAGTATGTGTTAGGATCTCGCTGTTGGTGCAAACACAGGCAATCTGATTACAAAAAAAAAACGAAAACATTTTTGTAAAAACAATTTTGTTTCGTTTTAGTCCTTATCAATGATACAGTGACCTGTGGGTGCAAACTATTTATTTTACAACAGCGCTCTTCAGTGTGTTGTGTGGCCGCCGTTATGCCAAATTTGAAACAGACAACTAGTATAGTCATAGTGCACTTGAATTTGTGGATAAGCTTAACCACAAAATCAACGCTATTAAATGTTTAACGAAAAATTGTAAAAATCATAGTAGAAATTATGACGCCGAATTAAACTTTATATTAGACTAAGGTGTATTATTGACCCGATAGTCGTTTTTCTTAGTGAAAACAATTTGTTTTTATGGCGATTTTTGCGGTTGAGCGGGTGGCAGAGTTGACAGTCGGGATCGTCAACATGTTGTTGACTGTATGTGTTTCACGTTTACCTCTCTAAAACATCATGGCCTAGCTTGGAATTAGCTCTGCTACTAAAGGGTAGAACCTGCTAAAATGTTTAAGTTGATATTTGTTTTATCAATTTCTGTTTATGGATGAATGAGTAGTAGTTGGGGTCGTCAATAGGTCGATATATGCATGTGTTGCACTTTACCTCTCTAACACAAAATGACCTAACTTGGAATTAACTTTGTGGTTGAACGGGCAGTAGCCGGGCCGCTTCTGGAGTCGTCAACATGTTTATATGTATGTATGGTTTGCACGCATACCCGTTTAAAACAACATGACCAATCTTGAAATTCACTTTTTGCCACTGAACTGGTAGTGGACTGAGTCGGCAATATGTTGATGTGCGTCCAACGTAGTTGTAAAAGAGAACGTGACCCCCTTTTACTATATGATTTTATGGCTAAACTAATACATCGGTTGGCTGGTATGATGTCTCGTCAACACGTTGATGTCCCACTCGTATTTTAGCCTTATTTTTGTTTATTCATTATGTCCAGTTTTTGCACAGTAGCAAAGTACTAACGGACGTAGTATATACGTCGTCTTTCGTTATGGTTTATGTGACAAAAGGCATTTTTGTCCACCAGTTTACATGCAAATTATGTTTAACACGTATATCGGATTTACTTTTGAATTTAATTTTTTCGAGAGACTCAACTCCCTCCCCTGCCACCCCCTCCCTCCCCTGCCACCCCCCCCTCCCGTCCCCACACCGCCCACGTTTTTTTGTAGGGATTATGACGGTTTACCGACGTTTAAGTCGAAATTATCGTTTTCACTGTGGAGGTGACTAATAATATTTTTCCCGTGATAAAAGAAATAAGATACAATTTAATATATTGGAGATAAAATGTGACTTTGTGTTTGGTTTTAATACTTTTTAACCCGATAATCAGTTTAAACAGATGTTACCGATTTTTTGTAGCGGACAAAATATGACGAATTCGATGATTAATTTTTGGTAGGCGGGCGATTAGGCTGGTGTTTTGTAAATACATTGTATACAGCAACAATAAAGGCATCTATAACACATTGTGACAAGATATTAGTCATTTCTGTTGAGGCAGACTGTTTAACAAAAGAAATATTTATTATGGAAACAATGTCATTTTGAAACTATGTAGATCTAGGTCAATTCTATTCTCTTCCTAGTCTGGTTCCCGGTACCTAAATCTTTCATTACATTGCAGTATAGGTCCGGCGCAATGTAAAAAATATGGTCGCTTCCATGTGTAAAACAAGATGGCGGTTTAACATTAGCTTATATAGGGAATTTTAGATTATCTCCCAAAAAGTGTGTGTTATGTATGTGTCATATCGATGAGATTTTGTATATTAATGGTAAAATGTATGTTCTTTTCAATTAAACATGTTTCATTAAAATGACACAACTGATATGTACAAAAAAACGCAAAGTAAATTAAGAAAATTTCTGTACCAGCGTGTATATAGTGTATATAAATCGCAGCTGATATCAAATGCCCAGTTAGCTCAGTTGGTTAAGCGTCAAACCAGTAACATTGATGTTGGAGGTTCGATACCAGTATTGTCATTAATTTTTATTATTTTTTTTTTATATGTAACGTAATTCGCTATTAGTTTATACTTAAAGTTAAATAAGGAACATGATAAGAATATAAAGTTTTTGTATTACACAAATTAAGAAAAATATTAAAAAAGGAAAACAATTACTGGCCTGTACAGGGATCGAACCAGAGATCCCTTGACTACAAGTCAGTGGCTCTACCGATTGTGCTAACTTGGTCAAATGAATTACTCGTAAATTAATGGACTATTAAAACCCTGCTACAAACATATTTCAATCATTTTATAAACGTTATTTTGTAGATATTAGTGCTGTTGTAGCGAATAAACTTCTATCATTGCAAAGACCATTATTTTTTCTATTACTATGCAAAGTCACATCAAAATGACACATACATAACATACACTTTAGGGGGATATTCTAAAATTGCCTATATAAACTAACGTACGTCCGCCATTTTGATTTGACCACCGTAGTTATCGATTATTGGTTGCTGCCTGACCTAAACCACTGTAAGATTTAGGACAGGGAACCAGACTATTCTCTTCCGTGTTATAATGATTGCTTCATTACGTCGCGTCGTTATTTCTAACATTCTGGTTAATGACGCGTTATATCATTATTATTTTTATTTCGATGATAAATAAGTGAATTGACTATTGAATGTCCACTCAGTTTGACCACATACTTTGTACAGATTGACCACAAACTGACCATACAATCGATAGTCGTTGCGTGCAAGTGTTACTAGGTATTGGTAGGCTGAAATAACTACTACTATTAACTATTGTATGTCCGCATAGTGCGATCACAACTTTTGTCCAGTTCGACCACAGACTGACCGCAACATTGTGTCGTTGTATACGATTTACCTATAAGCTATTACGGTATTACGGACAGTGGTCAAAATAAACAATAAGTCATAATTCGCTGGCTTAGAATGAGAAGGTCGTAAGTACAAAATCAATATTTTGAGAAAACAAGAACAAACTGCCTGAAATCTACTCTTTACTTATGGGGAACCCAACTTTTTAAACTTCAGTTTGGTCAACATGACAAGTTTTGATTTTCATGAAAATAGGCTCATTTGAAGTGCCTTGTAATGCAGATTTCAAATATGTCTGAGCCTTATGAGGTCGTAAGTAGTAGTTACGACCTTATAATTCTAAGCCAGCGAGTTGTGTATCTGACCGACTTTTTGTTGTATACAACAATGCACAAACCCATGACTCAGTCCAGGCGGTTCATTCACCTTTACTATAATAATTTGAGTTGTTAATTTGAAAAAAAATCTATCTTCTACGGTTCGGAAATTGACCTGGGGTCATTTTTCACTCGTTCTGCAATTGAAAATTGACTCCGTTTTGTTTTCGAGATTTAAAAAGATAAAAATCTAAAACATGATATCGTTTAACAAACGTTTTCATGTACTATTACAATTTCAATCGTAAAATCGTAAAAGCTCGGCCATTTCCGTTTGTCTCCGGTAAGTATTTTCCATTGGATAAAAACCGAGGTGATCAGAATGTTACAATTTATCACGTAGGTTTTTTCCAACCATTGACAACAGTATAAAAAATATTTCAAATGGACGTCTTCATATTTATTGCCTAGAAATATGATACGAAAATATGAGTCAGGCTAATTAAGTGATACGTTACATTTGCTATCCGGGGTAAAATTATATGTGGTCAATTTTCAACGACGTCGAGATTTTCGTCAATGATAGAAATACCACAACTCGCAATTCTACCAAGCATTGAACTCGGCTTAGATGTTTGAATATTTGAGTGTCATTTGCTGATGAAGGATTTGGTTACTGGGGATATTGCCCTCATAAGACAATGACATAATACAAAAAAATCATTACTTTCCGTGTACAATCAATTTTGAGAATTTCAGTAAATTGATTCTTTAAATTCGTAAATTAAAAATGTTGAAGAAAACTTTATCCTGTTGAGTACCGTAATTCATTTAAGGTCAGTTTTTTATGGCGATTTAATTGTATGATCTATTTACTTTATCCGCGAAATCATCGAAAATAACCCGTCTCAGGTATTGGTAATTTTGTAGTAGTGTAGGTCGATTCATAGTAGAGATATTTTCGGAACCGTTCCTTATCTTTGGTCTTATTTTGGAATCAGAATTATTTGTTATTCTGAAATGTGTCAACAATACTCAACTTCCTCGGCCATTTTCATTGGATAAAACAAACGAACGAATGGGCTTAGATGATGTTTTATTAAGGACTTCTTGGAAACATACATTGGGTTGTGGCATTTGGCATCGATTATCACAATATTCAGCCTAGAAGTTACTAATCCTTTCTATAATTTTCAGCCATAACTAGTCCGTTGAATACTGGACCATTATATGCTATTTGCTAATAACAAATAAAAGGACTTTATTACATGAATTTGATTGCGAATTGCGAACTAAATCGCAAAGTGCTCATAACCGATTTGACGGAAACAACATTATTGAATATGTGGATATTTGTAAAACGATAGAAACCGGATACCAGTTTATTTTACACTGTTCATTTTATTTTGACTTACGTACTATGTATACTATTCCAAGATCATGAAAGCATTGGGATATGAGTGCAAAAATGAGTGAAATAGTGGGAACGTTGTTTTGTTATTAATAAAATGTGACATTGGGCTAAGTTTGGTTTACGCTACATAAGCCTGTCCACCCACCCACCTATAAGCATGCATGCTTGCTCACCTACCACACCAGAGGCCTGGTCGAGTCCGTTCTGCTTGCCTGTCTGATGACCCGACCGCCTCCATGTCTAAAATTAAATGATATATAATTGTACTTTCCCGCCGTTTTTTTTTTACTGTTGTTTTGGAGAAAAACGCGCTCAACAAACGACACAAGCTTATCAGATAACCAGGCCAACGTTTCATCATTGACAAAATTAATACTTACATCGATTTCTTATTTAGTAACTAGTATCCTTGAACATATTTTATATACTTTATCACGGATGTCCGTTTTCTGCCTTTTCTTACTTATCTATGAGTGGAAACAATGAATATACTTATATCTACTTGTATTTAGGATATGAAATAAACACAACCAGGAAATGAATACTTACTGAAGGTCAAATAGAGATTACTATTTCGCCACCTCAGAACTATAAAGATGTAATGTCTACTCAGTATAACCTTATAAGACCCAAACATGTTCGAACCTCTATCACGAAAATGTATCAACTAGCACAGAAAGCAGTAACACTACAACACAACTACACGGAGCAGTATCCACTGATAAGCCAAAGAAATTATAATAATACTAAGTTCCCGCCGCAAAAATGCAGGATGACCCAATTTTACGAAGAAATTACTTATATATAGAGGTGATCCAAAGAGACCAAATGAAACCCAATTAAGACCAGGTCAAGGTCCCCAATTCCCCGCTACAGGACGACCTAGTATTACAAGTCGCACATTATGAGCCTATTTCCTTGAAGTTGGGAAGTGGTCATGTTGACAAAACTGAAATACGGACAGAAAAAAACATATTTCGAGTCATCATGAGTCAAGAGAATTTTTAGGGTTTTTTTGTCAAAATGTTATTTTTTTACATCTTGCACTTACGATCTTATTGTTCTAAGTCAAGGGTATACCAACTGGATAATATAAGCCTATAAGTTATTTCCGGAATACTTATTTCCGACCTTGTTAACAAGTGTAGCCGCGAATTTACCGCAAATAACTCTAAACAAGGCCCTTGATATATTCATAGTGACGGTTATGGTGTTTGCTCGACTATGATGCATTACTCGGAGTAGTCATAAAACTCACTCTTTAAGGACATATCGATGGCTTAGAATTAGAAGGTCGTAACTACCAAATCGATATTTTGAGAAAACACGGAAAAACTGTCTGACATTTACTCTTTACTTATGGTAAAACAAACTTTTACAACATCATTTTGGTCAACATGACACGTTCAGATTTTTATGAAAATGGGCTCATATGAAGCGCCTTGTGATGCTTATTTTAAATATGTATGAAACTAAAAAGGTCGTAAGTGGCACTTACGACCTTCTAATTATAAGCCAGCGATATACTATAGTACATATAAATATGACCTTGAGTCATTTCGTCGTGCACCTTTTGAATATAGTTTTGACAAAATAAAAACAAAAAGACTTATTGTCGTAGTGACTGTAATCAGAAGTTAATTGTTTTATGAAAAAAACTTGGTTGATTGTGAAACAAGTTTTGGCAACTTTATTTATTCTAATCACTATCGACACCTCTTTTCTGATGGTATCCGTATCATCGAAGATATGAGAGATTGTTCGCGCTCGAAATGAACACTCTACCACTAGCTTCTTTGTAACCTAAAGACATGCAATGCATATTCTAGGTATTTGGGTAACACAAGTGTTTGATTAGGGTACAGACAGTCTTTGTTTTGACCAACGCCGTGTCATTATACGTAAGATGAAACAGAATAAAATTATGGCTTCAGTAATTCTCTTGTATAAAGTTTAGCATTAAATGGAATTACTTCAGTAAGTTTCTATCTACAATTGATGATAATAGCAACAACGCGCTTCCATACATAATATGGACAAACACAGGTCGCGTGGCAAAAAAACACAATTGCACTTTAACTACGAAATTACAAATTGCCGTCGTCGGTCTACAGTATTAGTAATTTATATATTTGATGTGCAGATTAAAGCGGCAGTGCCAATCAGCTGGTCAATAAATCAATTAGTCATTTTCAGTTCATCCAAAACAAGCTCGCAGACAAATCAATAAATCGATAACCAATTAAGATATGTTTGTAGTTGTCGCTGTAAAAGATGAAGAAGACTTGGGTTATATGGCTCGGAATCAAAGAGAAAATGTCAGATCATCAATAATATCTTAAAACAAATCATCAGCTTAGGCAAAATAAAAAAGCATGTGTGTTGTTCAGGTAATGACTGAATGTTATATCATTTCTAGCATCTAAGATTAAGATAGCCTAAAAATAAACATGTGTGTTGTTGAGGCAACTTATTTTCTTATACCATCAACAACATCTCATGTCTACTGTCCGTGAATACGGTATTGACCCTTAAAATCCTTGAATTTGGTTTCAGTATTAAAAAGGGATTGGATATTGTTTGGCCTTAAAAGTCATTGAATATAGTTGAATCTAATGTCACATGTCCTTGTATACGGTTTTGGCCTTAAAAGTCCTTGAATATAGTTTCAGTCCTTAAACGTCTTTGACTTTTGTTTAATCCTTGAAAAATCATAGTCTATGGCTTTAGCCTTGAAAAGTGTTTGAATTATGCTCGTATCAGTGTTTTTTATCCGCGAATCCTTGATAAAAATAAGTGATGATGCAAAGTTTCAAATTATGTGAGTCCCAATAATTCTTTTAGATTTCTAAAACATAATTGAAGATTGCTTAATTATATAATTAATACCCCGAGTATTCAACAGTTAAATAGTATAAGGTCGCCCGTTTTAAACATATCTTTAACAAGTTACTTTAACGTAATGAAATATTTGGGCTCGATTGCTCATTTTTGGACTCGTAGATTTGCAAATAATCGAGTCCAAGGACTCGTTCATGGAAATTTGTTATATAATCACTTCTCGTATACATGTATTATTAAGTATAAATGTCACAACGAATATCAGATGACCATGCCATGATAACAAGCCTGATGACAATAAGCCGTTACATATCGCTGGCTTAGAATGAGAAGGTCGTAACTACAAAATCGATATTTTGAGAAAACTAGAAAATACCAAATTGTTTGGACGTCTTTAAAAATACTGACCGATAATTACTCTTTACACATGGTAAAACAAGCAGTTTAAACTTTGTTCTGGTTAACCGGATAAGTTCCGGTTTTTATGAAAATAGGCTCATTAGAAGCGCCTTGTGATGCTTATTTTAAATATGTATGAATCTTAAAAGGTCGCAAGTAGTAGTTACGACCTTCTCCTTCTAAGCCATCGATATTATAGGTGCAGAGGCTCTGACTAATACGACATTTGATATTTAACCATCCACACTTTTTATAGGGAATGGCCGAGAATTATTATAAAAAAATGTTTAGCTGCGTGTTTATTGACACATTCCTATCAGGAGAAAAAAGCATCGTATCTTGTCAACTTTGATATTTAAAAGCTCTTACGTATAGGAGTCACTATCCTACTGATTTAAATGTGAATGACTATCACAGGTATCGAGTGTCTTTCCAGGACTTTGCTAAATAGTCATACATAGGTAGCCGTGCTTGTTTAGAAGACAAGTTATCTAATATCTGCCACTGAATGTCCTTAATTGGAGAATAATAATAAATAATAATAAAAATAAATTATATTAATAAATATAACTATACTCGTGGGGAGCGTTTGCCTAGAGGTAGGGCACGCGCTTCGGTCTCGAGAGGTCCCGGGTTCAACCCCCTCTGGACAACTGGTTAATTTTCTGAGCAAGACCCACATGCTCAACTCCATCATGGTGTAAGATGGTACCTGTGAGGGTAGTGTCTGTTCCTGGGTGCCGCAGATCGATGTTGGTTGCCACACCCACAGGAGAGTAATAGTCTCCACATGGAGACACAAGTGTATGTTTCCATAGGTAGCCCAATGACCAAGTTAAAATGACAAAGGGTGCATGAGCGGCCTAACAGCTGAAAAGAGTCCTAGAGAATTGGCAACTTAACTTTTTAACTTAACTTATACTCATTGGAGTTAGTAACTGAAACCTGTATTACTTATTTGGGGGAAAATACATGTTTCATGGGCAGATAACTCATAAAAATGTTTTTACAATACAAGACCGGGTATATGATGACACAGAATCTGCAAATATTACAAAAACTGATGGTCTACTTTCGGTGCATGATTAGAACACACTAGGAACAATGAGATGTCTTGAAATCATTGAGTAAGATCTAGTTTGTAATCTCACACCCCCTTTATTGTCTTAGCGTGGGAGATTTTTGTGACTTACTTAATTACAGGTTAAGGAATTTTCGCGGGGATACATTTCCGCGAAATTCACGAATTCGAAAAAAATCGCAAAAATATATGCTAACGAGCTTAGAGAAGTATTTTATTATATATTGGCAGTTAAAGTTGATATTTATAGAGTTAAAAACAAAATTTAAGATATTTAACCTGGTGAACGAATTCAGAATGACGAATTCGCAACTTTTTGACGTCGCGAAAACGTATGATTTTACGGTATTTCACATCATGGTGTAATATTATATTTGTTCATGATAATGTGTCATCAGATAAAATTTTAGATTGTTCTGAAGATACGTTAAACAAAAGTGTTTTGTTTACAGCAATAGATAACAATTTGACAATAAAATAGTAAATAGCAAATAAACAATACAAAGAAATATTATCTTATTAGTAAATGGTCTGTACATAGTTGTTTGAATACCAAGGATATGATGCTTTAGTTCTGTGTATTAGACCTCTGTTTTCAGGATGTAGAACTAACAAACAAAGCACTTTGTCTAATTGAATTAAGTAAAGTCATTGGTTGGTACGTGTATTCGTATTTTTGTACTGCTTTTCATGAATCGGCGGTTATTGGGCACTGTAAATTGCACAAACGTGTAAATAGTACCATACACAATTCCATTCTTAAGGATGTCATACTTACGAACAAAGTGTTTTGTATAATTTTGTTTAGTCAAGTCATTGGTATATACATACGTATAGACGTGTTTGTGTTGTGAGTTTCATAAACGACCGTTTTTAGACACTGTGAAATTTACAGTGCATAAACAAAGCATAGCTTACGTGTTACTCTTGGTACAAAGGGTACAATATAAAAATAGTTTGAGGTTATTGTTTGTGATAGATTAATGTCACTGTATGGTAATTTTCATACTGATCGGACTTAATTAAAAAAAATTAGGGCAAAAGTCCACGAACTTTTGGATAACCCCACGTATGTGTAATAAAATAATCGGACAGGGACAGCGGCACCGAACTGACACCGCTCAGCACAGAAAACAGAAATTTCGCAGACCACAACCACAATTCACAAAAACACAACTGAAAGAGAAAATGAAATTGAACTACTGCAAGATCGAACGTTCCAAAAAAGCTGAAAAGTTAAGTTTCAGCTGCTCAAATGCTCCAGGACCAAATTTAAGCTAGCTAAAGAACCTCATATATTTAAAACACAGTAAATAAAAGCCTGTATTGTATCAGAGTAAATAAAATCCAGTAAGGAAGAGGTTATATAAGTATCAAACGAGGAGTAAGCCTCAGTAAGAGTATAACTGGACTTTCTAGCAAAACCTTCCCAGTTATCCAATAATAGTTAGGCCACACCAAATCGGTTCTTCTTTAAGCGTCCGCGGCCTAATTAGTTTTTAACATCTTGGAGAAAAACAAGTTGGTAATCTCGTCTATCTTCAAAATCCATTAAGATATTGCGTTCATACTTTTCGTATTTGTTCAACATAACGTAATTAGCCCCTACAAAGCAACTTGTATCTTTCATACCTACAATTTTTCAGTTATTACAGTAAGATAGAATGAATGTCAGTGCTTGAAAGCTATTTTAAATCGTGTTAGTCTTATAATGACGAGAATAGAAGTCCTTATGACTTGTTTCCCAAAAGCCTTCGTTTTTGTCTCACCGGTATAGCTAGATAGGTTTTTGAACTTAGGATTGACGCTAAACGAAAATACAGTTTTGTATTGGCCTCAGGTAACGTAACTTCAGCAGTTTTTAAAAGTGAGAGATATCCACACCTTAAGGGAAATAGTAAAAGTGTTGAAACCCTATCCTTCCGTCATGCGCTAAACCTTGACTCATTGATGCCAATAGGAATTAGTAACTTCAGTTCATTTGTACATAAATTCTGCTAAATAATGCTATGACCTTTGGACCCACACATTTTCAATACACATCTACATATCGCTGGCTTAGAATGAGAAGATTGTAAGTACAAAATCGATATATTGAGAAAACAAGAAAAATCTGTCTGCAATTTACTCTGCACTTAGGGTAAAACAAGCTTTTATAGCTTCATTTTGGTCAACATGACAAGTTTCGTTTTTCATAAAAATAGGATCATTCGAAGCGACTGGTACTGGGGATTTCAAAATTGTATGAGTCTTATAAAGTCGTAAGTAGTAGTTACGACCTTCTCATTCTAAGCCATCGATGTATATTCAGTCGCAATCAATGCGTAGGTAGATGATAATAACTGAAGCAAGTAAAACTTTCGACGGTCTAATACGGGATCAGCTCTGTCGAACGTAAATGATCATGACACTGCTAAAAGTGCCATCGAAACAACTCCAAACTACAGTTACTCAAATGACGATGCTTGGATCGCTGTGGTAGAAGTTTGTTCAGCCTTGTTTAGTTGTTGCAGTGTCGGTTTGGTCGCGTAGTCGGTATGGTCGCGGACACTTCACTGTTGAAGCGGTGGTTGTTGCTTCGAATCCAACGGGAGAGTGTTCATGTAAGTGTGTGATGTTTGGTTGTTCGTTGTTAACTTTTTATTGTGTCTAGCGCCTTTGTTTTCATCTTTTATTATTCAATCAAATGCGTTTGTCACATGTCAGCAACATTTACCAGTTTCTTGTAGGATTCAATTACCCACACAGTAATCACCTGCTCTTCCACATGTCAATGACAACACCAATGCTGAGGAGATGTTCAGAACCAATGTCAAAGAAGAACATAACCTGTATGATGTAGCAGTAGCCGAACTCCTACGCAATGATCTCCCGCCTCGCAGCCGAAGTCAGTTCTAGAAAACATAGACATTAATAGTAAATTCTAAAATATCACATAAATACATATCTGTGTAGAAAAGAAGCAACATTATTGAGCCAGATCGCATCAAGTGACACGCTCGTGCTGGTGTTTTCAATGCACTTATATAGAATGAAACAGAATCGAACTAATAACAGAGTAGAGCGAGCAGAAAAGAACAGAACAGACCGGATCGGATCGGATCGGACCGGACCGGACCTAAACAATTGCAGATTTGAGTAGGACACGTGGTACCAGTTTAGACAGGACCGGAACAGACCGGATCGGAACGGAACGAAACAAAAACGAACCAGAACAGAAATGAGCACAACAGAATGAGAACCTAAATGAAGTCTAATAATAAAACTAAATAAATTATACGCGTAAAACCGAAATAAAATCTTATAATGTGTTATTAAATTAATTTAATTAATTTTGAATGATACAATACTGCAAGAAAATACTGGTCTTACAGTGCAATGTGTCATTAAAAGTTTTTCGTCATAGTTGAAGAATGGAAATATTAATATAATGCTACAATATTAATCATGATTATTATATTTCAAAAATGTATTAATAATTAAAAATATAATACTGCAAAAAGCACAAGTCGTATAATGCAATGTGTCATTAAAACGTTTTTCATCATTGTCGAAGAATGTAAAATATTAAAATATTATTATAGTGTTATATTATAAACCATGATCTGGATTGTGGGATAATTATAAAAACAAACTATTGAAGTGTACTTTAAATTATGATAACAAATTGTATCACAAAAATAACAAATTTCTATCGCAATAAATCAGTACATTTAAATCTACTTGTATACCATAGCCCTTCTATCTATGTACTTAATACAGTTGTATTGTCGGGATATTGTTATATTGTTCAGTATTGTAGTATTTTTTTACAACTATTAAAATATGATTCCCAAGGAGGCGTGGCTTATAATACTATGAACAGCTCATGTGACGCGCTATACAGCGCTTCTGTATTGAGTTTGTCGCTGACAAAAACCGTCAATCACGACAAGAAGTAGGCAGATTTAACGTCCGTCTGAGGACTTTAGTTATATATATACCACACGTATCGATCAACGAGTTCAGAATAGTTAGCAATAATATTTCATCGAGAGACGGCGTTGATGTAAGTGGCTGTATCTTGGATAAAAAAACAGCACAAATTAAATATTTAAATGATCGTGCAATCTTTCCTTATCAAGCTGTAATTATAGTAAGGAATTCAACAGGAATTTACGACATTTTTGAAATGAGATAAGAAAATACGAAGACTTTAAATTTAAAAAAAGCGAAGTGGTTAGTTTATTTATTACATTCGGACTACTAGCAGAGCTACAACGATGCTTCTCAGCTCTGTAAATTTTGTTGCAAAGCCTAAGGCTTCAAAATGCAAGGATAAATCAGACAAAAAATGTTCAAAGAAAGCTGAACCAGTTAAACAGATCATTGCAGAGGAGAATACGGAAGTCTGTGAGGAATGTATCAAAGAGGTAGGATACTTTTATTCATTATCTTTTTAGGAATTAAGGACATTTGTATTAGGATATTACATAGGACCTATGTATTATGATATATGAATGATGATTAGCAATC
The DNA here is from genome assembly GCA_963678985.1 of Spisula subtruncata. Lineage (NCBI taxonomy): Eukaryota > Metazoa > Mollusca > Bivalvia > Venerida > Mactridae > Spisula > Spisula subtruncata. The sequence goes on from OY787671.1 coordinate 43,672,850, forward strand.
GATATACAATGTATAAGGACATTAGAGCATATGCATGAGGTCATTAGGACCTAGATTTTAGAACATTTGGACCAATGCATTAGAACATATTAGGACCTATATTTTAGGAAATTAGGACCTATGTATAAGGCCCATAACACTAAGACATCAGAACATATGTACTAGGATATTAGGACCTAAATGAAGACCTATCTATAAGAACATAGGTCTTTATGTCAGACATTGTATTGCTGAGGAACCTTCACCGATAAGACCAACATGATGAACGTCTAAGATATTTCTAGGGGATGGTCTTATTAGTGCCGTGGTCTTACTAGTAAGGTATCCAGTAAGTGATATTATTTCTACATATAAGATGTGACAGCTAAGTTCAGGCATTGCATTAAAATATCTTTCGAAGTATCTGAATGTAAATCATGCTGGTTTCAATATTGTTTGTATATTATAGTCTCAATGTCTTCCAATCATCTAAAATAGACATTTTAGCTTTGGCCAATGTGACCATGCAGGCAGGGCTGTCAGTGTTACTGCTTGCAGTTACAACGCGTGTACATGAGTCCGAGCATCCTTTATATCGATTTAAATAGGGTTGTTATTCACAAGCATCTTAGCAGAACACTAAGACAGTGTATCAGCTTAAATAGCAATCAAGACCCATAAGTTCAAAGAAGAATACAGAGCTACCATAATGACTAAACACTTTAATCACTAATTTCCGTTTGTTAAAATACTAGTGTGGTCTTCTTATCATTTAACTTAAGACAAACTATTTCTGTTGTCAATGTTATATACCCTTGATTTGGAACCTTTTATAGAAACTCATTTACTCTCAGAATAACACAAAGTGTCTATATATTGCCACGTCGATATGTTTCCATCTGGAGTCATAGACGATTAGATAGTAGTTAAGTAATTAGATTGTCGATCAATTAAACAGTAATGAGCACAATCACTGATTGAAATTCTGTAATCTATACCCGGCACGATGCAATTTACCAACGTCATCTGGAGGAAATATTGTACATGTGTATAATGTAGTTGTCAAGTTAGCAGAACTAAAATATTCGCGAATTGAGCTCTTAAAAAAAAACGCTAACAGTTCTAATAGCGTAAATTTTAGCCCGCATGACACAATAAAAAATCGCGAATATTTGCCGAGCACCAAGACGTTTGAATTTCAAAAACCTTTTTGCCCTGCAGAAATATCCGCTTTTACAATATAGGTGCAAATTAATAAGACTTTTATCATTTCAAGAATCTAAATGACGTTGATTGGAAATTCAATTTGTAAAATAATCGATCGCACTTGTTGCGTTTTGCGATGATTGGAAATATCTACGTGTAAGCGATAACGCATGGCAATGTAACGAAATCCCGCCACCTTAGAATTGAACTCGGCCCTATCTGGGGTGGGGGGGGGTGACAAATAAACGTTTAACCAACTGAACTTTCCCGGCTTGTTGTTCTGTGCATGACGATGCAATCTCGGTAGATAATTATTAAATACCACAAATAGTGCACCCATAGTACTCTCTGCATTTCTCACACACCGGGGGTTAGTTAAGGGGTTATTGAAATCTGACACCCCGCGTCTATGAAGTATCCCGTTACATTCGGTCCCCCTCGTTGTGTTCGTCGTGTTTAGAAAACAAAGGAGTCTATCTAATGACTTCATTTATTACGCACAAAACACGCAGTTGGTGTCTATTTTTCCGGACTATGGACATAGAAACTTTCACGATGCGTCTACAACAGCCGGATAAGGTTTCAAACACACTGGGGTAAACTTAACACCGGGTATACTGAATTACCTCTAGGTATTTAAAACTAATGTAGCAGAAAATAGCTTTCGTGCTTATCAGATATTTAGATAGGAATTCCAGCGGTACGCCATAGGGTATCAGTTTACCACCAAACATGTGGCGTAAGCTCCTGGATAGCTGCTGTTTAGCACTGGTGTAACGAGTGTAGGGACCCCCTAAACGGTGAATTAACGGTCGTATCATTGATCACTTCCACCGCGTGAATATTATGTATTATTTTTAAAATGATATTTAGCCCGATAATGTCATATAGGGTATAATATTCCACCAACAGCGCGACCCTAAACAGATAAAATACCGTGTAATTGTTAACAACGCTAGCTTAGCACGACAAGACAGATTAGCATTAGTTACACCATGGGGTCTAAAAACAATAAACATTACTACGATCTCGAATCAAGTGGATTTGATTGGTGATTAACTTTTCAAAATCGCCGACACCTGCTGTTAAAATCCTGCCCTCTTGTCATCTGATATCAAATTTATATAGCGTTTGGAATTTCGATGTGTTTAATTTGCTATTATTCATCAGACATATTTCAAATATGACGCAACTCATCGAGTGTCTCCCCCTCTGTGATTGTAATGTGTACATATTTTTAAAGACATGATAATTTGATATCAAGATTGTTGAAATGATCATTGTTTTTGCAAATGTGTTTAACAATTAATTGAGCTTCGATTTGCGTGACATCGGCGTCGGGTTCTTGGGGGTTATACTAGTGTGTTGCAAGATAAAATAGTTGACGCGACAAATAAAATGGAGACTTCGTATTTGGAATTGAATATTATTGTCACCAAGGCACTGGCACTGAAAAGTATTGCGCTATGCAAATACGCAGTTTAGTTTTTTCAACAGTGTGATAGTGTGAAAGTGAGAACTATAAAAATGAAATTGAATTAAACGCTACTTAAAGGATAAAATGCTACAATTAGTGATTGCAATATTGGCGGTTAATTTTATTTGAGACAAAACACTCTCGTCATGCATAATGCTGGTAGGTTATTATAAAATTATTTAAATATAATAATAATGATAAAATCACAGAACGTAGAGATTGAAAAAAAATCTTCACAGTTTTCACAAACTTTTTTTTCATACTGTGACTTCTTATTTACATCTTACAACTGTTTGCTAACGAACATAATTGTAGTTTAACAATACACAAACTACGCATGCAAACTTATACTTCTTGCTTTTTATGTCTTCAAATATGTAAGACAACAACAAAGGACCTCCAACAGTGTCTGACTTTCGTCATCTTTTCAACCAAACACCTTATTTCTGAATATTAGGTCTTTGTCTTAACTGTTCTCCAGAAGGGGTTCATGTTCTTCAACTCTGTATCGACAGTTCGTCACCATGGTTACGGGTTGAATATGTCACGTAATAACTAAACAAATATTTATCATTTCATTGTTTTATTATTTTAAAAAATTCTGTATTTATTTTTTCAGCTTGAAGAAGAGAACACGATATTCAGGTTTCCAACAAGTACGTCGCTGAGTTCCGGGATCAGTTCCAAGTCATCGGGTAAGTCAGGAATTATTTCGTCAACTTTACCGGTTTGTTTGTTGGTGTAATACTTTGTTCTGTTCTGCTCTGATCTACTCTACAATGTTGTGCTCTGTTCGGTTCTGATGTGCTCTATGCTCAATATGCATTGCTCTCTTCTCGGCTCTACTGTGCGGTGATTTACTTTTCAATGTTGTACTTAGCTCTATAATACTGTGATTTGCTCTTTTGTGCTCTATGGTATATGCTCTCTGTTCTGTTCTGTTCTTCTCTGTTGTTCGACGCTCTGCTTTACTGTGCCCTGTGCTCTATGTGTTATGCTATCTAATTGACTGTTCTGTGCTGTGCTCTCTTCCGCTCTGCTCCAATGTGATCTGTGTTCTATGTGCTATGATATCTGATCGACTGTTCTGTGTTGTGCTCTCTTCCGCTCTGCTCTGATGTGCTCTAATTTACGTACTTTCTGCTCTGTTCTACTGTGACATGTTCTGCTCTGTAATCTATATTGTATAATATGTCCTCTTGGTGTTCTACTTTGTCCTCTACCCTACCTTCTTATCTGCAATATTCTGTTCTGCCAAAAAGTCATGATGTCAATATGGTCAAAGTTGCTAATATTTCATTCACTATAACAACGCAAACTGCGAACGGTCCTACGTATTGAAATTTTTCATTCACACAAGGTCGTGGAAATAGGATTGTTTGAGAAATGGCTCTTTATAAGTACTGAACTGGCAGATTTTCAGCCATAACTTTATTGGCGATGGATATACCAAAGAACAGGCATTTGATATTGCGGAGGGTGATTTCTAAAGGTTGTAGACAATGAATGGTTGAAGACAATTGTTGTTTCACAATTAACAGGAAATTAGTTTGTATGAGAACAACTAGTTGTGACTCGATATTGTTGTTCTTATGCTTTGCTTCCGTAACCGGTGTACAGGGCGTTCTAAAAAACCCAATGGTTGTCTAATTATTTCAAACAGTCTAGCGGGTCATCCACGCTAATTGTATAACAAAGTACGTGTAAGTGTGCGTCTTGCGTACTTTGCTCATCGGTATAATTTTATCATCATGTTCTGTCATTTCAGAGTTCAGAGATATTTTCATTAAAAAATGTTTTATTTATATTTTACCTTTTTCTCGATTTCAGGATATGCGTCTTCAGAAAGCCCGGATGTTTTTCAGTTTCCTGGCGATAGGGTTACCATAGCAACAAGTGATGATCTCTGCCTCTCTGTCGATCAGTTCTTTTACAACATCGGTTTGAGAGACGAGTCTAAATCTGACAGCACTTGTAAGTTAAAAATATTATTTTAATCTCACAATGTTAAGTTGCCAAATTTGGTAGGTCTACATTCACCCATTCCACTGATCTGTCACCAGCTGATGGAGTCTTTCCTAGGGAGACAGTTTCTTTACTAGTTTGTGTCGTGCCAACATCGAGACACGGTGTCCAGGAATATCAAATGTTCAGACACCACCATGGTGGGTACCAATTTGTACATTGGTCGAATGAACGGAACCTGGTACTTTTCGATTCCAAAGCGCGCTGTACTCTTTGAAATTTTATTTGTGTAACGATCTTTCTTCTGGTGAATTCCCTTTAAGTTTATTCGTGTCTAACGCAGTGCCTCAACAATCTTTTCAGGTGTATTCCGTAAAATGGTATTGGAGTCCAAAGCCTTGACCAACGGACATATGGAGACGGTAGTTTTTGCCCTAGATTGTGATCAGGAATTCTATATCACCACATCCAAGAACGCAAGTCTAGAACTTAACGTAAGTGTTAATAACCTACTAATAAATTCGCAAAGTCAACTGATCATTTTCTTGGTGGTCCGGTAACATGTACCTTTACGCTTGCAATATTGAAGTCCATATGGTCAACACCACGACTACCGTATCAGATCTTTATATCACTGGCTAAGAATGAGGAGGTCGTAAATACAAAATCGATATTTTGAGAAAAAGAAAAGAGAAAAAATGTCTGAAAAGTATTTTTTTCTTATGGCAAAACAAGCTGTATTAACTTCAGTTTGGTCCACCTGACAAGTTTCGATTTTCCTGCAAATGGGCTCATTAGAAGCGTACTTAGATATTTATTTTACATATGTATCAGTCATATACGGTCGTTAGTATTGGGAACGACCTTCTCATTCTAAGCCTGCGAACTGAATTATGTTCTTGGTGATTCAGAGGCTTACACCTTTACTATTGCTTTAATTAGATCAACACCTTTAATATTGACGTACATACGACTAGCATATCAATTCTATAGACGTATCAGGTATAATTATTGGAAATGTAGGGAATAAGTTAACTAGGATTGACAATAATTCATTACAAATCATCCTTGATTTTATTCCCGCTAATTAATGGAAGCAAGTTTGTCTGATTTCTGATACGACAAATCAATTCCGTATAAGGTCAGCTAACTTAGCGGCTTAACATATAAGTGGTAAAATTAGCGATGTGGAAAAACTGGTGAACTTTGCGCTAATTAACAAAGCTCGCTTACAAATTCTTCTAATAGATTTTTACTTCACTGATATGTATATACTAAGACTTAAAAAATGTTAATATTCAAACGCAAACACGCCGGTCATTATTTAAAATGAAGTAGAAACTCATAAGAAATTATTACTGAGGGAAGGGCTGTTCTAGAGAGGTTCCACTGTATGGTTTAATCTGTTCCCTTTATGGTACAGTGGTATTGGATATGACTTGTTAATACACTTACGGACTTTGAAAACGCACCACTTTTCAGGGGTCGGTATTTTTTGTATGAACTATTTAGGATTATTTTATACCAATGGAATAATGTTTCTGGGTTAGAACGTTGTCGGTAAAGTATATTTTAATTTATTTTTACTAACCGAATTGCTAATAGTGACCACGTGGCCAAATCCCATTTTTAGCGCGTGAGTCTCGTGCGAATGACAATATCCGACCTGTGTAAATGACGATGTGTAAACAATTCATTAGCATACCAAAAAAACAACACATTTTAAGTTTTCAAAACCAAAGGTTACATTTAATGTCAATCTCAAACTGATGTGCCTGGAGGTAAAAACATGTTACAAACCGGAAGTAGCCACCGCGTGGTTTTTGCACGATTAAGTTGTCGTGATACAATAAATATTCGTCTACAATAGCGTTTTATGCCAACTAAAACCACCGTTTATCTTCAAATAGGGATTAAAGGCATAAAAACCCACCGAATTCGGATAAGTTAATGCGCATGCTCCGCCATAAAAAGGACTTCCGGTCAACAAACGTGCCTGTCAAAAGAATGCTTGGTGTCGATAGATATGCTAAATCATCAAATAAAAATATCAAACACGTTTATTTATGAAATATAACATTTTCACTTAGTACCCTGCCAATTTTATTTTCATCTAACATTGAACACGTGCTTCAACATGCAGTCACTTCCTTCTTGTATTACTATTTCCGGATGCAACGGGTGTTAACCTTGGACAGTATGAATATAACCATGCGTATAAATAACGAATAACAGTCAATTTTCTTGAAGAAAGCAATATCTGCGTGATGGAATGTCCCAGATTTGGATTCCACCGAAAACATTTGACATGTTCTTTCACACCTGAGTCCATGGATAAGTTCAATGACCCGATCTGCCCACACGATTGTCCGAACCTGTGTTGGTGAATAGAGGAACATTCTCCAGAAGCGAATTGAAATTGTAATGAGTACCCGCTGTTGTGAACGCACCAAAACATAACTTTACACGCACTTTCCACAAATGTGAATTTGGTTTTGAGACTTAAGCACGTGGATGTCACGTGACTAAGTAACATTGTTAACTGTCGTTTTGAAAGTTTGACAGATGTTAAAACATAAATTGAGCTATCTATAGACAAAATTTTAATACAATTAAACAATGTTTACTATTAAATTTCGTGGTTTGAATAAGTGGTGCGTTTTCAAAGTCCGTAAGTGTATCTTCGAGGCTCTTATTTGCTAGTAAGGTATGCATAAGAAAAAATGCACTGCCTAAAGAGGACATTTCCCTAACTTTAAGGATCTTTGGATAAAATGGCAGAAAAAAACTTAATAACTGTATAATATATACATGTAACTTTGCTTCTGGAAGAATCGAGTGTATTTCTCAAAATAAGGTCAACTAGGCTACGTGCAAATTTGAAGGATTGAATTCTGCTGACGCAGACGAGTATTATTCCAACCAATAATTTATTATCACTTTTGCAGCGACATTAATATACACACGAATAACTGCGAACTTGGTATAAATTTTGCACAGGTTGTTTCAATCCTTATAAATATTACTAGAACCATTTTATTTCAACTTATATGTAAACTTTAATATACCTAAGGGTTCAGCTGGCAATTATCCGAAATAAGCATCTTTTTGAAGAAAAATTGCCGCAAATAGACCTTAAAACATATTTGCTTTTTGTCTCATGATACGGCCCTGCTGTATTTTACCAAATGATTACAAAGTTAACACGCACTATGTTTTAATGTTTTCAGTATTGCGCCGAAAATCCGACCTTAGAACAGCCGGACGAACGCCATTTTGTGATTCACCATACAACACTCGGACACGCATTCATCCAGCCTAAACTTCATAAAAACATGTATCTACATCATATAGACGAATCACTAACTGTGCAACAATTAAATCTAAACTGGAGGTGTCCGGAAGAGTACTTCTTCCACTTCAGCGCCGTACCGGAAGTGACGAAACGCAGGAAAACGAACAAGTCTAAAGAATGTACGCATCAAAAAAATAAAACGGAAGAGAGCAGAAAATTCGAAACTATGGATACAGAAGAGTTCGCGTGTTTGAGATCGTTGGAAAGAAACTGTAAAAAAGAACTTCAGGAAAAGATTCCAGACATGTGTCACTTTAAACTTCCATCACAGAAAAAGTTCCGTGGCGATAAATTATTTTCAAACTTATTTTTTGGGTGTTTCTCTGGAAAAAGTCGACATTTTGGAACTGAAGTGTGATCCATGGATATGTTTTTGTTGTTGATATAAACTTTGAATCCGTCCATGTTGTATTTAAACAATCTCATTCGGTGCTAATACGCTACCCATTTTATTTATTCATACACAATACATTAAGTCCGCTTACTTCGTTTCTTCGGGTCAGTTATTTGTTTACACAACAATGTAATATCATAACCCAGTATTTATTTGATAAAACTCACTTTAATCGGACAATAAATAGCCAGTGACAACTATACCTTAATTAAGTACTATGCCACTTACTCTTATTTGTACTTTTGGAATTTACAGGAAAACAAAATAAAGACTGAAACGCTTGCTCACAAGTCACTATCTACCAGCGACGTATCAAATTACGCAGTAGTGTGGTCACATGACTACTTATTATTTATGTAATTAGATGACTGACCTAATTAAACGAGTTAATATATAATGTTCTTTGTAGCCCTTTCCACAGTTGGCGACGATTCTTGATATATTGGGATTATGAAAACTGATGACGTCATGATAATTCGTAACATCTTGTTCACTCGCGGAACAAAACGCCATCTACAGTTTAAAACGCTTAAAACTGACTGCATATGTCCCAGTTTGTATGAGGTGTTCCGAATAGTTCATGGATAGTCTCAGTCTCTATATTATTTATTTCATGTCCATTTATGCCCCAAATCATGAGCACATTTCATAATTTGTACATTCCTCTATTCATAAATTGACGTATTCACTTCATTGTTAATGTGTTGTGAAAAATATTAGTACGCAGTTCCCCGTTTGTAAAGTAGTCCCTTTTTGTAATGTATTCGTACTCGACTCCAATGTCATCGGACTACTTTTTTAGTCCGTAGATGTTTTTGTATTGTCTTATTTTTGTATATACATGTATTTATAAGTGCTAATTGTTTCTATCGGACTAAACTCAACATTTGTTCGTAAGAAGCCGTTGCAAAAAAATAGTGCTACTAATTTGCATTTATAAATGTATATTTTTCGTACTTCTATTGGGTGATGAAATGGCAATCGAATTTGCAGATACATTTAACTTATTTAGCTTCTGGGGGGGAGACACTATTCTACGAATGAGACATTCACATTAAACAAAACAAATGATATATTAATAATTTAACAAAGAAAATATCAAATGCATTAGAAAGGGTTTGAATTATTTTAACAGAAATTTGTATAATTATACAATTGCGCTCCTCATTTTGTATATTTGTTTTTGAACTTCTTAGGCTACGCCATGTTCATTCCACTTATTTATTTTTGTTATGTAGTTTAGAGTCAATGTCCTTGTCTTGAACATCAAGTCGTTTTATTAAGTGATCCGCTGCCATTTTAAGCAAAAATTAATCCGATATAACTGCGGGCGTTTCCATTTAAAGAGAAAATTCAGTTTTAATCAGATAGCTATTAAATGACACTGTGACGTCATAGTGACGTCATACTTTTCCTGCACCTTGATATATTTCCAACTGCTCGTAAAACAGTGTCCAATTAATTTCTAAATGGCATGATAAAAGCAAAACCTTAATCGCCTTAGAATGATAAAAGATCTTTGATACTTGTAACACGAGAATCAATCAATAACATACCAGTGACGTCATTTCCGGTTCATATCGCGTGCTACGCATCCATTTCATTAAGATTTTATTTTCCATAATCATCGTTCTAAGGAAGGTGTTAATAAGCTTGGAGTAGAACTTATCGTGACTTCACGTCTGGTTTAGTCAGGGAGACTAAACTCGACATGCAATAAAATCGTGTGTTCTAACAAATTCTATTTTTAGTAACATTTAATTATGTGTTCTATATTTAGTAACATTTAAAAATGTTTTCTATAGTGTCTTTAACTTATGTAACCATTATCAACTTTCATGCATTCCATTGCATGTTTCATAGCTTAGCATAACATCCATTTATTTCTTGAGAGCTTAGCCGTATCATAGCAACGAACAGCGCTCGTGCGGGAAAAGGACAAGCTTTTGGAGAAATAAATTGGTGTTTAGCGGATTGTTTTAGTTAGTGTTTTTCTGTGTATAATACTTGTAGGTGATAGGCATACAACTTGCGAAAAGAAACATATTTTCGCACGAAACTTAGTTATACTTATACTAATAATAAGCACCGAGAATTTACTTCCGGTTTCCAAAAATACTTAAATTTGTGTTAAGTGTAAAAGTCTTACACAGATAACCTTGAAGTAAAAAGTAAAGAAGTTTCGATACTTTCGCCTGTAACGTTAAGAACGTTATTTAAATGTTTGCTACGAAATATCATCTTCGTTCTTGGATGCGCATGAGACATAAATAAGAGTGCATTTAAGGCCATGCAGGAATTGGGAACTCTTAGAGTGCATATGGTCATAAACTGAAGGTCATAAACTGCAGGTCACCAATATTGCTTTGTGAAAAGAGCAATTTATTTAACAGTACATACAATTCTATATAGGAATTGGAAACGCATAGGGGATCGATGCTAATATGACGTATATAAATAGGTCATACATATTGCTTGCGGAAAAGAGCAATTTGAAAGTGATAAATAAGTACCAGAAATATACTAGTAATCAACCATAATGGCTGAATAGTTGAAAGAGCAATTCGAAAGTGATAACTACATTCCAGAAATGAACGTTCCAATACCTGACATGTGGTATCAGGGCCGGTGCCAGTACATTTGTACTTATAAGTGCATTGTAAACATACGCTCTATTTAGGGTTTTATAGCTTCTTTTGACTAAAAGATTCCATCGGTCTTGTTAGATACGTTTTCATTGGCTGGCTTACTACTGACCTGAATTGGTTCTTGGTTTGAAAGCCATGTTTTCATTGGTTGATTCACCTAAAGTATTTGGTCTTGTAAGAAGCGTTTTTATTGGCTAATTATCAGCCTATATTTGTTTTTATTTTTAAGGCGCGTTTTTCATTGGCTGATCACATCAAATTCTATTTATAATGTTTTGTAAGACACGTTTTTATTGGCTGCCAGCCGCAATGTTAATAAAGTAAGTTGTTTTGTTTTGTAAGAACCATTTTCATTGGAGTATCGCATTTTAATTATATTAATACTGTTATGTATGACACATTTTCATTGGCTAATTGTCTTAAAGTTGGACAATACCCATTCTAAAGTTTGAAAACGATATAAAAGTATGTTTCTCGTACTTAATTCAAATTCTTAAATGATGTGAAAAAGACAATAGCCGTATGTTACCCTTAATAAGATATTGTTATGGACTGCAGGGTCAACGATTTGTTATTTCTTTTTATTGATTACTCATTTTGTTATTTCGTTTATTAAGTATTCAATAGTTTTAGACTTATTTCAAAATGTTGAAGATTGTAATTTTGGATGATTTTTTGGGATTGAATAATATTGTCATAATTATGCATTGAGTCATTAACTTGACCTCTAGTCACACTGCACGTGATTTGCCGTGCACAGACATGCACCATTTTGCATTTACAATGTGATAAATTGTTCAAAATATGTTAGAATGCAAGATTACGTTTAAAATGATAAAATATTGTTATTGTTTGTCAAAAATGATAAAAACGAAATAAGACGGAAAATAAAAGAAATTGAAAAATTAGATATGTTTTGTTTGCTATTGTTGTTATGGTATTATGGCTGTTGGTTAACAATTATTTCCGGCTGTATGAGGTTTTTGAGTCAGTAACAAGTCAAGTACAAGTATCACAACGTTTAAAAGAACATTGCTGAACGACTTATGGAGAGCAAACGTTCCGTAGCTTCCGATCATTGTATAAAAGGTATGAAGAAATCGGACAGGGAAGGAAGCACTTAACAGTACTGTTCTCGATGGTGTTTATTACCAAAGGCTTTCAAGAAACCCAGAGCAGAGGTCGCTCTGTTGTATTGGTTGCGAAGAGGATTTTAAAGGTGCCGCCCTGAAATATTGAAATACCGCCACTGTGGCCTAGTGGTTAGGGCGTCCGCCTACGGAGCGGAAGGTCGAAGGTTCGAATCCCGGCGGAAGCTGGGTTAGAACTGATGCGACCGGTTTGTGAGCCGCCAGCTAGTTAAAGAATGATTACCGTAGGCCCATCTCTGCCAGGCGCCCGGCAATATGAGAAGGGATTCGGGAGGTTTTGTGCGCAAGAAAAATAGGTGTCTCATAAGTCATATTGACTGGCCCTTTCGATAGGGGTGACACTATAATAAACAAACACTTTACTTTACCTTTTATTGTTTGTCATTTTAATGATGATTGATTGGCATTTTGCACACTGTCAATAGTCACCTGATTTCAGCTGAGTACTGGAACGTTAAATATGTTTCTAGTACCGTCTTGGGTGACTATTGACAACCTTCAAAATGCGATCCTTTTTCTTGAATTAAATGTCATCAATATTGAATAGCATTATTGATAGCTATTTTGATGAAGGTTGCCTGCTTCTGATATAGGTGTTGCATTTGAGGAACGCAAAGCCCTCCTTGTTGATCTTGGTCTCTTCAATCTACTGGACAGATGTAATGGGAAGTGGTCATCGTAGCTCAGTGGTTAGCGTGCTTGCCGTCTTATCCGGCGACCTGGTTTCATATCCAGGTGAAGGTACTCTTATAATAGTACATTCCATATTCAGCAGAAAATGGAATGACATTTAAAGGCTTTGTCGCCCGACATTGATAAAAGTAAGTCACCATTTACGTTGAATCAACGTTATGTTCGCCATTTCAAAAAAGGAAGACCTTTTTCACAAACAAGTCCATCTATAAACATGGCTTTTAAATTGAATCGCTAATATCCCGCATCGAAAGTGTGGAAATAGGGAATGACCATGACGCGCGACAAACCTGTATCTGTTTACAGTTTACCAAAATAACTTCTGGTTTCATGCGAAACTGCACGTACCGTTCATTCCATGAATAAGCACCCGTTTCTTGGTGGTTATGGTTCACGGTTCCTTAATTTTTTTTTTAAAAAGTGCAAAAACATAACCCAACAGAACAGCAGCACACAAAAGACATACAAATAAAAACTGAAGAACCACATGTAATAGCCACAACGAAACAATGCAAACAAGAAATGTATCCACTTGACACTGATGCCCAAACTTGTGAAATGTCATAACTCAAATTCACATGATTACTTATATTTCTACGATATCTGATGACTGTAGCCAATAATACATCTTTCAACCACAAGTTTCATCCACAACTCTGCCGTTAAAGATAGTGCGACTGGTGTTCCAAGGGTCACACCAGAAGGTCAAATGCTAGTGTATATATGCAAATATTGTAGGTGTTCTTGTTTGTCTTAAGCAAATGGATCAAATGCAGAATTGATTAATTGCCTGCTGACAACAACATCCATTGGCCGCCGCACAGTCCAGCATATCTGATAAAGCATGTATGAGAAACACCCATTTAGGAGTGTGGCGACAGCAGCAGTTTTAAGTAAGAATGATAACAAACGATCGAACTGTTATTACAATAAGATGGTTAGAAGTTTAAATATACATGTTTGTTTGAATGGAATTGAAGAGGCTACCATGCAACAGAAAATGACTATGAACTGTTCCTGGTGAGTCAACCATTTGGCTCAAGTGGTGTCCAATTATTCGTGGCGGACTGACTCGCCAGAAATCTAATTATCGCCTGACACAGATGAGACCCCATGGAGCAGCTAATTGTCATTTCTATGACATGGGTTACCCTTTCAGTTCCCTCTTAAATTACCAGACCTAGTTAATGTTATATGTATTTCTAATCTCATGATATTCATTCGTTTTTAAAACTACATGTACTGAGACAGTATTATGTGTGTTTGATCATTCGTGGGCGGCCAGCTTGGTCACGCGTCTACATGGTATAATAGAATAGACTCAGTTCCATGTGATATAAAAAGAAATATAAGGTACACGTGTGCTCAGGTTGTTGTATCGTTAATAAAACAAACGAAGTCATTTCTTTACTTACACAGAAAAATCTTTTTTTATTTGCTCTTTATCAATGAAACAGTTACCTGAGCATATGTGAAGGTTATAATAAAAGTAAAGATAAACAATATAATTTAATATGTAGGTTATTGCAAAAAAGAATCATAGATTCTTAGATTCTGACTAGTCACGATAGAAACGAGACTGTGTAATATTTCCTCACGTGCCATGATCCTCACGTGCCATGATCCTCACGTGCCATGATCGTCACGTGAATAAAGGAAAGTTTTCTAGATTTTTTACCACGTGAGATTCGACAATATTTTTTCTAGATTTTTTGTCTAGAACTATTAAACAATTATGAATATTACAATAGATAAAGATTCCGTTTGAACAAACAACAACAATATTTTACAAGCACGTGATATGAGCTAGTTAGTTGATTTCATGTCACGTTTTTAATAATGTGAGAGAATAACCTACCAAGCCTAGAAATAATGCTTTGAATTCACCTTTAAAGAGAAAAAACAATAAGGTCAAAATGACACAATAGCTTTCGATGTAAGAAAATAGTGTAACTGCTGCCTTAATCTTCTGTCTTGTAAAATGCAAAACATTGGTTAAGAAATAAAAATCTGTTCGCGTTTATTGTCGGTGAATAAAACACGGGCAGGAGTTCGGATGCGTAAAAATTAAATCACGAGTGCGTAGCACGAGTGATTTAATTTTCCGCATCCGAACGAGTGCCCGTGTTTTATTCACCGACAATATACAAGAACAGAGTTTTTATTTCGATTCTAAATACGATAATATCCCGCACTATTTAACTGCGCGCATTCCATTTTCACCCATTTGACATTGAACATAATTCCACGAAGAAATTGAGTGGCTTATTAGCTGGTACAATTACCTCCCTCGTTAATGAAAACGACCTTCGTAATTTTCTGAAGGAAATACCACAATTTAAACATTGAAACAATTTTAATAACACTAGTATATGGTATCTATTTCATACAATGAAAAATATAAATGGATTGATTATCAGAAGCTTTAATAAATCTTGGTTTCTAGAGTATATTGGAGTTTCTAAAAATAGATGCGTCATAGATGTAACACTGGATTCTCGTGCAACTCGCCTTGTCATCGTGACTCGTAGTAAATTTTACTATAAAGTTTACGTTCATTCATTCATAAATATGTCAAGTACTACTGGGTGTAAATAGAAACAGCCAATTTGATAGGTATGTTTTATGGGGGCAATAAAACATGGTTCGGTTCGTTCTTTGTGTATTGGATTAATCCGCGAATCGTGTTAGAATATTTGTTAGATAATAGACGAGGGTATATCCAAAAGTAATGTAGGTCGATATGCATAAACATGCATTTTTCGGCTTTCATGATTGGATTATAATTAGGAGTCGTTAGAAATCACCAGGGATGAACTTCTGCTAGATGAGTAGGTGTCAGCGAGTAACGTCATTGTGACGTCGTTGACCTCGGACTTGCGGCGATGTTCGTAAGTATGTCTCATGTAAATGTTCATATCTCAAGAACTATTATGTGCATTGTTGGGAAAGTTGGTCATCATATTCAAATTAAACTGAAGTTACGGTGTGAAAAATTTCGTGGTTTTACTGACATTATACACGATTTTATAGCATCAGTGACATTACTTTTGGATATATCCTCGTATATGCGAAAATCGGACATAGAAGGCAGTACTCAAACAACTGAGCAAACCAAACATAAACAAAATCACAATTCACAATTCACAATTAAAGGTATCAATGGGGGAAACGTATTGGGGCGGAAGTGGATACACCGACTATTTCAATGGCCGATTTACGTCGATTCGGTAAGTAAATCTTGACTTTTCGTTGCTTAGTAAGGCGTTTGAAATAAAAACAAGCTGACCAAAGTACCCGGCCAGGTTTCTAGTTTGCGACCCATGGTTGTTTTCCCTCCAAGCACCTATAATTAAGCAGAACACTCGCGCAAAGTGCCGTTTTGGTTACAGATACCCTGATTTGTGAATAATTTTATCTATAATATTTCCTATTTCTCCCGATTTTCATGGTTTATGGATTGTTTATGGGCCTAGTTTCATTATTTATATGATTATAAGTATGCATGTGCAAAAAAAATGGGATTCCATGATATATTGAGGCAAAACACACGAAAGATCCGCTATGATACCCCTGATTTATGCCGTTTGGGGCAAACACCCTGACACGTACGTAAGAAATGTGGTATAATAAAAACAACATTCGACTTGATCATTAACTGAATATTACGCGCAAATGATAAAAAATGTACATTGTGAATACTAGATAATTTTATATAATGCCAAAACAGGAATATGTTTTCAAGCTATACACATATATCTACTTGCCATACACATTTAATCTGCCACTGTGTTAAATTTTAAATTATATATTCACAATGTTTATGGTCATTCTAAGAGTGTTTTCTATTTGCAGAACAGCCCGTAGACTGATCACGTGATGTAGTTGATGCTGCCTGCTAAGACCTGACAAAGAACACATACCTACAACAGTGGTATCAATGATAGGACCTAGCATTTCAACGATTAAACAGTTGACAATGACATGGATGATGGAGTTCGATAGAAAGTGTGAAATTCTATACTAACATGAGAAATATCAAATAAAACCCTTAAAAATCTACTTTGTTTTGATAATAGCATGCACATGCTTGTGTGTGAGAACAGTTCACGGTGTCTACCCGTATTGTCACCCTCTCGACAGGAGAGGAACGAAAACCAACGATTTTGCCAAAGATACAGAAAGTCCTTGAACCAATCAGGTCTCTAAATGCTAAAATATTGCAACTTTCATGAAATAACATTAAAAAGAGCCTACTTTCCGATTCATTGTAGCAACCGGAACCCTCTCTGCTCTGGCACCGGCACCCTATCAGTGCTATAGCTTTGTGAGCACAGCGAGGATTCCCGTGCCAATCAGCTGAACCACACAGAGAGGATGCCGGTGCCACAACAAAACCGAGCGTAGGTATTTTACGTAATTTGATACGATACAGCGTTTTGTAGACAGGGTGCTAATACGGGTAGGGGACACCGGGGCAAGTCAGAACGGTCATTTGTTTTTAACGAGGGCTTCTCACAAATTCGTACACACTAAATACGTATTTTTATCAAGCATGGCATCTTCTCATATAATATAGAGGCACTTCATAGACTGGACGATTAGTTATCAAAATATGAGCATACATATGGACGGGGCAAATCGGAACATGGTCGGGGTTATGATGGAAAAATACTTTAATCATACTTTGTCCTATCCTGTATCGATCAACTTCCACCGGACAAGAACCTATTCATTGTAGTCATCAGAACAAAATACAGCAATCCCTGACGTATTCGGTTACTCACCACCAAATATAACTACTCACACAACCACTTAATACATACATATCATATCTCATTTTGGTATTTAGCACATTAAACTAAAGCCACAATATGTCCTTCGAATATTTACAACCACTGGATACAGCCGAACAAGGTCGTTGCCACCCTAGAGATCAGTTTTATTTGTCCCTATTTTAGTTGTTCGTTCTTACCACTGTCGCATACACACTCACATGCTAGCTATAAAAATATACAACTAATGTACTCACCACCAACAAATACAGCCATATCAGGTCCAATGCGGTGCTCAAACCCACATAGAACAGTCACCCCGAGGCTGGGTACTCGCAAACATCAACTACAACCATACCAGACTCGAAGGGGTCTCACAACAACCATATAATACCCATTTTTTAAAATCAACTCATGCTATAGCTACACCAGGTCGTCATTGCCACCGGGAACAACCATACCCGGGTTTATGTGGTGATTATTCGACACACTTAACCCATTCTAGGTAAGAAAGGGTTCTCAATCTCGAACAACCACCGACTATAGCCAACCTATTCCCTTAGGTACAACCATACCCGACTATATGGACTAGCTACAAACCATGTATGCATTGTTATGTTCCTGTCTGTACATATAGAAAGAGAAAGTACCGCGCGCATGGTTGGTAGCTATTCCATATACGTGTAGTCGGGTATTGCTATTCTTGTGTGGGTAAATATGCATAAGGTATGGTTGTACTGATTTTAAAAAATGGGTAGTATATGGTTGTTGTGAGACCCCTTCGAGTCTGATATGGTTGAAGTTGATGTTTGCGAGTACCCAGTCTTGGGAGTGAATGTCCTTTGTTGGTTTGAGCACCGCATTGGACCGGATATTGCTGAAATTGATGGTGGTGAGTACCAAGCAGTTTTATATTTTTATAGCATGTGTATGTGGTATTGGCAAGTACGAACAACTAAAATAGGGACTAATAAAACTGATCTCTAGGGTGGCAACCTACCGTAAACGACCTTGTTTGGCTGTATCCAATGGTTGTAAATATTCGTAGGACATAGTGTGACTTGAGTTTGATGTGTTAAGTACCAAAGTGGGATATGCTATGTATGTATTAAGTGGTTGTGTGAGTATTTGTTCCAAGTAATAGGGTGTATTTACTTGAGTTCCGTGGTGGTGAGTATCCGAATACGTCAGGGATTGCTGTATTTTGTTCTGATGAGTACCTATTACTACAATGAATAGGTACTTGTCCGGTGGAAGTAGATACACGATAGGACAGAGTATGATTTAAGTATTTTTTCCATCTTAACACCGACCGTGTTCCGATTTGCCCCGTCAATTTGGATGCTCATATTTTGATAACCAATCGTCCAGTCTATGAAGTGCCTCTATATTATGTGAGTACAGTCCATGCTTGATAAAAAAATACGTATTTAATTTGCACAATTGCAGAATTTGTGAGAAGCACTCGTTAAAAAACAAATGTCCGTTCTCACTTGCCCCGGTGTCCCCTACCCGTATTGGCAGACTGTCTGCAAAACGCTGTATCGTATCAAATTACGTAAAATACCTACGCTCGGTTTTGTTGTGGCACCGGCATTCTCTCTGTGTGGTTCAGCTGATTGGCACGGGAATCCTCGCTGTGCTCACAGTAACTATAGCACTGAAAGAGTGTCGGTGCCAGAACAGAGAGGGTCCCGGTGCCACAACGAAACGGAAAGTAGGCTCTTTTTAATGTTATTTCATGAAAGTTGCAATATTTAAAGCATTTAAAGGCCTGATTGGTTCAAGGACTTTCTGTATCTTTGGCAAAATCGTCGGTTTTCGTACCTCTCCTGTCGAGAGGGTGCCAATACGGGTAGACACCGTGAACTGTTCTCACACACAAGCATGTACATGCTATTATCAAAACAAAGTGGATTTTTAAGGGTTTTATTTGATATTTCTCATGTTAGTATAGAATTTCACACTTTCTATCGAACTCCATCATCCATGTCATTGTCAACTATTTAATCGTTGAAATGCTTGGTCCTATCATTGAATCCACTGTTGTAGGTATGTGTTCTTTGTCAGGTCTTAGCAGGCAGCATCAACTACATCACGTGATCAGTCTACGGGCTGTTCTGCAAATAGAAAACACTCTTAGAATGACCATAAACATTGTGAATATATAATTTAAAATTTAACACAGTGGCAGATTAAATGTGTATGGCAAGTAGATATATGTGTATAGCTTGAAAACATATTCCTGTTTTGGCATTATATAAACTTATCTAGTATTCACAATGTACATTTTTTATCATTTGCGCGTAATATTCAGTTAATGATCAAGTCGAATGTTGTTTTTATTATACCACATTTCTTACGTACGTGTCAGGGTGTTTGCCCCAAACGGCATAAATCAGGGGTATCATAGCGGATCTTTCGTGTGTTTTGCCTCAATTTATCATGGAATCCCATTTTTTTGCACATGCATACTTATAATCATATAAATAATGAAACTAGGCCCATAAACAATCCATAAACCATGAAAATCGGGAGAAATAGGAAATATTACAGATAAAAATATTCACAAATCAGGGTATCTGTAACCAAAACGGCACTTTGCGCGAGTGTTCTGCTTAATTATAGGTGCTTGGAGGGAAAACAACCATGCGTCGCAAACTAGAAACCTGGCCGGGTACTTTGGTCTGCTTGTTTTTATTTCAAACGCCTTACTAAGCAACGAAAAGTCAAGATTTACTTACCGAATCGACGTAAATCGGCCATTGAAATAGTCGGTGTATCCACTTCCGCCCCAATACGTTTCCCCCATTGGGTATACACTATCCAAAACTTACAAAGTTTTAGCTGCCAAAAGGTCGAAAGTCCTAGCTCCAGACGCCCAAATGGTGAGATACCCAGTTTTAGTTTCTTCGGCTTGTGTGTGGGCATTGCTCAATGTAGTTGCTAGGAATATGTAATATTATTTTCCTACCCCATTCCTACCTTGCTCATTATTTTAACTGGGTCAAGTCGTAGGCGTGTCTCTTTAGGTCACCGTCCTTCGTGTTTTAACCTAGGTCACACCCCGGGGTTGTTGTGCCTCATTTGGTCGTCGTTTTGGCTTGGGTTTGTGTGGACATTGCTCAGGGTAATTGTGTCGTGGTGTTTCTGATTTCTGTGCTCGGCTGGTTGGGTTGAGTGCTACCTTCCCAAGTTTTAGCTGTCAAAAAATGGAAAGCCCTAGTTACAGACGCCTAAAAAGTGAGATACCCAATTTTGACTAGAAAATGCTGAATGACCTATATACTAGTTTCGGCCACAAGTATTGATTGACCTTAAGTTTCAGTTTAAAGAAGATAAAACGAATTGCTACGCACAGGAACAACAATCACAAGTCTAATGATTTCATATACACTCTATTTTTATATAAGTTCATTCTATATTATTTACTTGATATCCAATGGTGCGAGTGGGATTACTAAATTAGTTAAATAGATTTGTATATTATAGCGGTTTGATTAGGCAATGAGCTTCTTCTAAGTGCAAAAATATGCTTTTACAAAGGCAATTAAATATTCTCCAAACACCTGGAACTTCACCGATTCCGTTTTATTGATCATAGTGTGCATGCATCAACCAAATTAATCACTTGTGATTTAATTTCAAGATATTTCAAGTAATTAAAACCCGATGACGCAGATGCACCGTTAATGCTTTTTATGTGTCTGTTTATGGAACGCCACACACACCTTGTGTGGAGTTGTTATCATATAAGTGTCACACCAGTGAATTTTTTGCCATTCAAATCAATGCAAAATGACCCAAA